>ML685780.1:24814909-25040273 GCA_007922175.1 Pelusios castaneus
TTTCAAATTACAGCTGGGGAGGTCAAGGTTGGATATTAGGAAAAACTTTCTCACTAGGAGGGTGGTGAAGCATTGGAATGGGTTACCTAGGGAGGTGGTAGAATCTCCATCTTTGGAGATTTTTAAGGCCCGGTTAGACAAAACCCTGGCTGGGGTGATTTAGTGGGAGTGGTCCTGCTTTTTAGCAGGAGGTTGGACTAGATGACCTCGTGAGGTCCCTTCCATCCCTATTATTCTATGAGTCTATGATCTGCAGTGAACTACTGTTTTTTTATAAGTTCCAAGTCCTTGAAAATGAAGCAAGAATGACAAAAACACATTTAGCATATGTTGACACCATGCACCTCTGAGAGGCACCTCTTATGACTTCCTTGCATGCTGTTTCCTATATAAAAGACAATTCAAAGGTTGCCATAGCTGCCGATGCTACTTGTCATGTAGTAGTGCAAACCCGCAGGAAAGAAGATCAAGCTGAGTGGGTGTAGGATATACACTAGAATATACTAACCCAACAAAATCCAGTAGGAGAAAATGGGATTATGATTCAAAGGGTTTTTCGAGAAGAGGGGGTTTATGAGCCACCATTCCCTACTATTAATGAGTTTGCTGTGAATTTTTCTACCTGTTACTTAATTCCATTTAGACTCTTCAGCCAACACTTTGCTTACCCCACCATCTTGGAACACTGCTCCAGAGGAAGTTGGCAGCCCTCTTGTGGCCCAGGCCGTCCTGGTTCCCTTAAGGTTTCACTCCCCTAGAACAAAGGACTCACCACACCTTGCAACATGCTCTTTGTTTTCAGTTCATATCATCCACTCCCTGGGGTGGGAGCTGGGTCTCGGAGGCTCAGGACTTGTGCATCCCTCCTGGCCAGAAGGCAGACTGCCCTGCAATCTTCCCCTGCCCTGCTTGGCCATTCCTTTCCCTCTAGTTTCCTGCCCCAACCAATTTATCCCCCTGGCTGCCAGGTCACCAGCTGTTCCTCTTTACCTTGTTAGGCCAGGGCCCTGACTCTACCTTAAGCAGGGCTGCAGCTGTTACCAGCACTGCTATAGCCCCGAGGTCAAGGTGACAGAGGCCCTATTTGGTGGCCGGGTCGGCACGGGCGGGTGGCAGTCCACTCAGCACTATGGGGTAATGACTACAAGCTCTTCACCCAGCCTACAGGGAGGGACAATTGAGCCCAGCAACAACTGAGTGGTGGGACAACAAATGTAAAACCGGAACGGGAGTGAGGTCACAGGGTCAAAATGAGGGAACCGCAAGGGGACACCGAGCAGAAAACCTCAGATGGTGCCCACTCCTCCTTGCAGGAGGCCAAGGAGGCAGTGGATGCTTCCCAGAGGAACTCTGCTCGGAGGTGTGAGCAAACAAGGGACAAGAAATAGGCCCAACAGTTGCCGGGCGCTTCCTATGGCCAACCTCCTCTTTCAGGTGTTATAAACGGCCACCTTATCCAAGGTGAAGAGGAGGTTGAGGAGGAGGTCCTGTGATTTCATGGGGCCATGGATAGGGTGTGAATAGAGGAACAGTGCAGGGAGGAATTCAAGCCAGAACCTTAAGAGGGGGTTCTGGAGGAGCTGGAAGAGGGGCTGCAGCCTGGCGTGCACCAGGGTCTCCCTCTCGCAAACAGAGTTGCAGCTGTTATGGGCACTGTTATAGCCCCTGAGCCAGGGCCGACAGAAGTAGATAAGGGGTTTATCACCCTCTGCTCTGTCATGCCTCTCCATATAGATGCCTGGGATTCTGTTTCAACTTCTTCCAAATGCATTGCTCAGTAACTATCTGAAGGGAGATTCATCGAAGCAAATTCAGACAGAACTTTTATTGACAGCTTAACAGAAAAGGAAAGGAAACTATGACCTATAGGCCTTTCTTATGTGTGGAAACCGCTGACTTTTTAGATGGCTATGTCTAGAACTGAGAAAATACTGCAAGGTTATCACTCCTGACGTATTTAAACGTGTTAATTATACTTAGGACCATTTGGACTCACATCCCAGTTGGCCAAGGTAAGTGGGAAAGTATTATTTCAGTTTCTATTGGATGCTGCTGTCCTCACTCACCTTGATCTGATATGAGAGTTTCAAATACTACTTGTTCCACTGGAAAAAGGATTCATTGAAGAAATACCAAGTACTAGTGAATGTCTTTTTTCTCTGTTGAAAAAGCCTTTAGAGGGCTCTTTGTACTGTTTACAGTTCTACAACCCTTGCTGTAGTTTATGGATTATTGATGGATTTGAAACCCTGGTTTTGGTTTTAAAATCTTTCCTTTATTCCAATTTTTTCCCCCTACACTCCCCACACATTCTTCCATCTCCTTCATTATTTCAGTCTCAAGTATTTATTCCCTCAGAACTCAGGATGCAGTCAAGTAACCAAAGAAGTTTGAAGTTGTCATTTACTTCTAATGGTCTCTGAATAGTTATGGTACTTCATGCATAGTTCCAAAATGTATCCTCACCTTATGATCATCCTTTAAAAAGATTACACATGTTCCAGTCATTGTTGGTTTTACACCCATGCAACACATGCACTTCTATGTGGCACTCTTTTGAACTCTATATATTGTCCATGAATAAATTGCTTAGTAGCTGCTTTGTCCTCAGACAGTTGAGTTTCCCACATCCAACAACTTGCAGCTCCTTGGAAAAGTCTAGCACAGATACTGCTAGCCTAAGATCACCATCTCCAGTTGGTAAGGGATTTAGGACCATATTTATAAAGCTCCTTCCTTTGTGGGAACACAGTTTTGCATGCCCAAGATACATTTGTGCATCCATTTTTAGCACTATTCTTACTTTCTATGTGAATTACGTTGCATTTGTCAACACAGAATTTCAGCTGCCATGATACTCTGTTAGTTTCGCTTTATCAGGGCTCCCTAATGTTCCTCATAATTTTCACTAGTGTCAACAACCTAAATGACTGGGTGTCATCTGCAAATTTTGCTATTTCACTGTTCATTCCTTCTTCCAGATCATTAATATTTTTTGTTTTTATATTTCTTCCTGTATCTGGAGGAAATAATGTGTAGTGTGCAAAAGTGGAGATGAGGTTTTGAAATTGTTGCTCTAAGGCACAAAGTTTTTGTTCATAAATATTATTAAGGATAACAAGCTGGAAGAAGTGAAGAAGATAGAAAATAATTATCATTTTAGCTCAAAAGTGGTAGGCAGGGTGAGATGATTCAGTTTAAGATTTCAAAAAGGACGCTAATGAAAGTCTAAGTGAAGACCATAAGTGTTGCTGATTGCCTAGTTTCATAATCAGTCAGCCAACCAGTGAAGCAGACAAACCTGCAATATGGCAAATATAATACTACATTGGAAGTGTTCTGGTAACAAATGGAGATACCTGCTAGAAAAGTAACTTGTTCCTCTTTCAAATATGCCAATATCTTTAAAACCAGAACATTCCTGCATGTCAGAAAAGACTAAGAAGTAACTGTGAAAGCCCAGTGCCGGTGGGCACTTCCGAAATGCATGTAATTATTATCAGCATTATTACAATCTTCCTATGACTGCAACATTGCAAATGCAAAATAGGAAGGGTTAGTGTTAACCACTCATTAGCCCTGTGTGCACACGAGGCTGAAAGAATGTACCATGTTTTGTATGAAACAGTGATTCAACTCTTCTAGTTCCTCCATCATCTGTTTGGTCTAAAAAAATTTCAGCCTACCTGAAACAACAACTTTGTGGCACATTTCTGTGTGTGGTTTAAATTATAGGGTCAAAAGAGCAAATGCCATGAAGTCCAACCTTATTAAATGGAAGAGACAGCCTCCACTAAAGATATAATTCAACTCCTAATGAAATAAATGGGAAGACTTCTGTTGAGATTACTGGAGGTGGATCGGGGCCTAAACCCCAGAATAGGCACATATTATTTAGCCATACTACAGGACTGTCCAGCAGTTCTAGATCAATGGTGCCCACAGTTGAAATCCATTGTATTCAGATTGCTGAGACGTTTTCTGAGTCACCAAGACCATGAGAAATACAACTACCAGGGAAGTGGCTCCATCGCTGAGTTAAAGTTCTTTGAGTAGGCTCTCACTCTAACCCTGTTTGGTAAAGGACAGTAAAGGTAGAGCTGAGAGAATGCCCAGTCACTGGAGTTTAGCATTCTAGCACAGCAGTACACAATAATGGAAAAACACAGGGGAGCTGCAAGTGTTTGGAGGAAAAAATTTAACCAATATGCCCATTTTGGGAAGAGGGGTTCCTCTTAATGAAGACATTATTAAACTAGGTCTAAGCATCTCAGCTCAGGAAAATGTCTTAGCATTGTCAGATGGTCTCACAGTGAAAACAAAGAAAACCAGAAGTTCTGGAGTTCTGCTAAGAGAGAGTATGAAGAATTGAGTGCTGAAGTTATGAAAGTGCTGCTTCTATTAGCATCCAGATGTCTCTGTGTGTCTGCATTTTCAGCAATGATTTCTGTGAAACCTAAAGGCTTTAAACTTGGAAAATGACTTATAGCTGATGCTATCAGCGAGTCAGCCAAACACTGTGCAATGTTACCACTCAAAATAGGCTCTTTCTTTTCACTAAAAACTTAGGCAGTGTCTGAAAAATGACTCCAGCCATATTTTCAAATTATCATTATAAAACTTGGATTTGACCAGATTATATAAACAAACTATATGTAGTTGAATAAAGCTGCAAAACCATCTAAATTCTACTGTTCCTCTCAAATCTATTGTCCTGGGTTGGTTTTTAAAAAATTGTATTTGCTTGTAGGGAGCCACCATACTTAAAAATATTTGCAAGGGATCCCCAGTGCTAAAAAGTTTGGGAACCACAGCTGTAAACAGGTAATGTAACAAGTCTCTTAAAGCAAAAGTATGATTCAAAGCAATAAGCAAAACAGTAGCATCTCATTGGCAAATTTACACTATATTCATGTTGCACAAACAAGCACTGCAAAAGGAATGAATATGACTCCATAACCCTACATGCCAAATACCCCAGAATAAAACAGGAGACTGTCACATTGTTAATGATATTTGTCATAATTAGGCATGATTTACTGACACATGTTGTTCAGTAATGTAAAATAACCAGACTACACTCTTCATTTGGTTCCTCATTGAGGTGTGAATATTTCAGTGATGATACTAATCTGTTTCAGATGTACCATTCTAATCTGCATTTCTTGGTGTCTTCATGGCGAGAGAGTATTTGTACAATCTAGAGAAAGATGTATGGAATTGGATTATATATGTCACAGGCTGCCAATTTGATTTCATGCAGTCTTGGACGGCTTGGTCTCTAAGGATTTTTTTCATCCGCCTTGATCTTCTTGATTAATAATGGCTGTTGTGTGACCACTGCATTGGCAGATCTATTTGCACTGTACAGTGTTGATGATTATTCACTATTTATGTCTATTACAAGGCCTCTGATGGGATGGGGTTCCATTGTACTGTACAAACACATAATATGAGACAGCTCCTTCCTAGAAGAGCTTACAGTGAATAGATGCTAGATCCTGCAAGAACTTAACTCTCCACATTTATAAAGGCTATAAAAGCAGCTAAAAAGGTGGAGGAATCTTTCTTCAAGGTGTGGCCTTCCTTTGCAGAAATGGAGAGAGAATAAAATCTCTTGATGGAGCAGTGAGTTAGAAACACTCATTGTGAACCAGAATGTGCCCCTTCTTTGGGCTCTATGGGGAGCAGTGAAGTGGTATTCCATGTAGGTTGAATGTTCCCATTTATGAATCTACGTCCTAGGGTCTGTGAGACTGGCACAAAGGAGCTACAGGACAGGTGCCAGGTCACACAGCAAAAATCCCCAGCACATGGCTCTTTTGCATCATGTAATGCACAGCATCCCTAGGCACAAAGGGGCTGGAACAGGGATAGGGTTAAAAGTGGTACATCCCAGCAATGGTCTGTAAGGGACAATGACACAGGTTGCATTTAAGGTCCACCCTGACAGCTTCTCTAGCTTTTCCTGAGGGCCAGGTTAGATTTTTCCCATCCCCTGAATGGAGAAGAAGTAACCTGCCTTCCCATTATCCCTCATTTGGCAAATCTGTCCAGTCGTATGCAAATCAGGGTTAACTTCACTTAAGTCAATGGACTTACACCATTGTAAAACTGGTAAAAGAAAGAGCAGAATCCACCTGAGAACAGAGTTTTGCTTTTGCTCTAGGAGCTTTTCACACCTCCTGCTGTAGTGGTAAGGCCCTCCCATTCTGTAAAACAGCCACTCTTGAAGCCTTGAGATTCAGGCACTGTGCTCGCTCTCTGCCCTAGCCTATATCTGCCGCACTTTTCAGCAGCAGTCAATGGGAGACAGAGCCATCCCTAGGGGGGAGCAGGGCCCAGGGCCAATTGGCCTAAGGAGGCCCCCCACTCTACCACACACTGGTGGGGGAAGGGTAGGCCAGGCTGGCCCACTCAGCCCCCACAACCCCAGCAATCCAAGGCCATCAATGCCAGCGGGACCCAGCCCTGGCCAGAACCCCAGGCTGCTGGCCGTGGCTGGGACCCCAGGCTATCACCACTGGTGTGAGCTGGCTCCGGCCTTGGCCGAGGCCACCCCCACCCCCACAGGAGCTGGTCCCGGCTGAGGCCTCCGGCGCCAACGACTTGGCCACGGCCGGGGACCCAAGACCACCGCCGGCCTGGCCAAGGCTACACCACCAGCAGGGGCCGGCCACAGCCATGGCCGGGGACCGTCATGTATGGGGCAGGCGGGCCGGCTGCTCCACCCTTGGGGTGGGGAGGGCTGGCCCAGAGGCTGGGCGAAGTGCTCCCACCCTGCCCTGCTGCCTTCGACTCACTGCCAAAGGCAGCGGAGAGCAGGACAAAGTGCGGCTATGGCGGAGAGGGGCTGTGGTGCAGGCTCCTCACTGCCCTGCTGGGGGTGGGACAGCGCTGAGCCCACATAACCACAGGGCTCGGGGCGATCACCCCATTCACCCCCCTCCGAAGGACAACCCTGATGGGAGATATGCAAGGTACATAAAATACCCTGCATATCTCCCAACGACTTACTAAAAGCTCATTACACACCATGGTAAACCGACCGGAAATGCCTTCTTGTCAGCTTACCGATACTCCAGCTCTGGGGCTGGAGTTGCTATGGCAATTTCCAGATCAATTGAGTGCATCTACACAGACTGCTCAATCGAACCTGGAAGATCGCACTGATGGTGGCAATTTTGCTGCCATCGGTATAGACTTAGCCCTGTTTTCAGTTTTTATAGCTCTGACAAGCCATCACCATCCCTGAGGAAATTGTTCATCCTTGCTCTCAGCCTCAGGCTAAGAGCTTCTTGTTACAAATTTTGAGCAGAACTGGTTCAGCTGTTCATGGTTGTTAAGACACTACGCAGTTTTTTGCCAGTGTTAAAGGAATTGTCAACCCTTTCCATGCAAGCAGCTCATCTTGATGAAAATCGAGTCTAAATAATAGATCTTTTTTTTTCTTTCCCCCTTAAATTTAACTAAATATAGGCAACTAGAATGTTGAGGAGGTTATGTGTGATGCTTTGATTCATGATATATATGGGACTGTAATTCTGGAATTAATAGGCAAGATAATGATCAATTTTTTTTTATCCTGCTTTAGAAAACTTTTCTAAAAGGAAAATAAAACTTTATGGTACACACACATCTTTGTAAGGACTAAGTCTTTCTATAAAGCAATTTTGAGGGTGCCCAATCTATTAGCTTTTAGCAACACAGAATGTTATGAAATATTTGCATGTCCGAAGGTATGCGAACATTCCATGTCTACTACCTATCTGAATTCTCAGATGTGGATTCTCTTCTTTACTAGCCTGTCCAACCAGCTGGCAGAAGGCTAGCTTTCTGCAGTGTAAAATCAGCAGCTGCATTTCTCTGGAGAAATGTCAAACGCTTGGTTAAAACATTGCAACAGTGATTGAGTCCTGTTCAGGCTGTGTGGTTGAGTGACCCAGATTTCTAAGGCAACATTGCAGCAAAAGTTAACATAATGTCATTGGTATTAAAGTGTGAAATTCTATGTGCTCATAATCTGGCGTCGGTGGTGCCTGATTAATAACACAATCAGAAATGCATTATTATGAAAATGAACAAAGAGTTGTTTTTGAAATGCTACAGGGAAGTAATAGATCGTTTTCTGCTGCCAGATAAAAAATCAGTTATACTACTGGAACAACTCTTTCTGAGGCACCAAACGTTTTGATCTCTTATTGGCTAACCTTTAAGACAATACTGTGACTGTTTGAGGTTGTATGGTACATAGCCCTGTCATGTTATGGAGCTGAACTTCTCTTAAAATGTCACATTTCCCTTACAGCACCAGCAGGCGGTGCTCATGCACAGATTAGGCAACCTTCCTAGCCAACTTCACTTCACTTGCAAAATGCATTCCGTATCAAGCCATTTAAAATATTTGGGTGTCTTTACCCCAATGCTTGAAGCTGTATTGGAACAAATTAATCCCTGGCATAATCCTGTTGATTTTTCATGGACTACAACTGACCTGGGTACAATTGACCAGATTGAATTCCAAAAATAGCTATATGCTCTGCATTTAATTTTAGATTTTTCTTGGGTGATCTTTTATCAACTGCCTTAAAGATGTTGAGCCATATCTATAGGAGAGAAATGCTCTTAATTCTCTACTGTAGCTAAGAAATATTAATTTAAAACTCTGAATGCTTACTCCTATCTCAGCAGATGTATTGCATGTAGTCTGCCTGGCACTGCTCTGCTTAGATCCCAAAGAGACAAAAGTGTTTCAGAGCTGAATGTAAATGTTTCATTTTTAATATTGCAGTGATGCTCTTTTTTTGTCCTTCAGCTATTGAAGGATATCAGCATTGCAGAAACATTGTTCAAATAACTGCCTACACTGACATCTAAATGAATCTATCACTCACTCCACTAAACTGAATATTACAGCACAGCAAGAAAAGATAGTTATATCTTGGAATCGAGCTCTTCACGTCAGTGCCCAAGGATGAGGAAAGTTTCATAAACATTGGAAACTTTGCTCTGTGTTTGTATGACAGGACATTTCAATTAGCTCCAGACACGGAGGCCACTTTTTGTCCAGGTGCCACAAATATGGCCATTATTTTCAATCTTCAAAAACAGTGAAAATACCAAATATGGAATACATTTTATTGTTATAAGCTTTCTTTAGTTTTGATTATGACACTTCTTGAGAGAAAAGTATACTACTTTCAATTAAGGGAGGATATCTTTTATGAAAACTTTAAAGTCAGTGGTGTCAAATCCTGCTTATCTATTTTGTGCCAAGAGTCCTGAATACCTACATGAAAATACTTGTGTAAACAAAGTGAGTAGAATTTGGGAGGGACTGGGTATATTTACATGTGCACTCACTTGCTCGCTTTCTCTCATATATTACACTCATCATACATTAAGTGATATATATACATATACATACGTGTGTGTGTAAATGTATTTATACTACACTTTTAACAGACTCACCTGCACTCTAACCACTAATGTATCTTCCTGAGACATGGGAACATCCAGGAAAATTAATCCACATTAACAAAATATATGAATTTGAAGTGGATTGATTAAACTGCATTCAATTCCTATGAGGACTACTCAAGATAGTCAAGACCAAAGCAGATTGTGAAGAACTTCAAAAAGATCTCACAAAACTAAGTGATTGGGCATCCAAATGGCAAATGAAATTTAATGTGGATAAGTGTAAAGTAATGCACATTGGAAAAAATAACCCCAACTATACCTATAATATGATGGGGGCTAATTTGGCTACAACGAGTCAAGAAAAAGATCTTGGAGTCATTGTGGATAGTTCTCTGAAGATGTCCGTACAGTGTGCGGAGGCGGTCAAAAAAGCAAACAGGATGTTAGGGATCATTAAAAAGGGGATAGAAAATAAGACTGCAAATGTATTTTTGCCCTTATATAAATCCATGGTATGCCCACATCTCGAATACTGTGTACAGATGTGGTCTCCTCATCTCAAAAAAGATATTCTAGCACTAGAAAAGGTTCAGAAAAGGGCAACTAAAATGATTAGGGGTTTGGAGAGTGCCTCGTATGAGGAACGATTGAAAAGGCTGGGCCTCTTCAGCTTGGAAAAGAGGAGACTGAGGGGGGACATGATAGAAGTATATAAAATTATGACTGATGTGGAAAAAGTGGACAAGGAAAAGTTGTTTAAATACTCCCATAATACAAGAACCAGGGGTCACCAAATGAAACTGATAGGTAGCAGGTTCAAAACAAATAAAAGGAAGTTCTTCTTCACACAACGCACAGTCAACTTGTGGAACTCCTTACCTGAGGAGGTTGTGAAGGCTGGGACTATAACAATATTTAAAAGGGAACTGGATAAGTTCATGGTGGCTAAGTCCATAAATGGCTATTAGCCAGAAAGGGGTTAAGAATGGTGTCCCTAGCCTCTGTTTATCAGAGGATGGAGACGGATGGCAGGAGAGTGATCACTTGATCATTGCCTGTTAGGTTCACTCCCTCTGGGGCACCTGGGCACTGGCCACTGTCGGTAGACAGATACTGGGCTAGATGGACCTCTGGTCTGACCCAGTACGGCCTTTCTTATGTTCTTATGTTCTTATGAGGACACCATTATTCAGAATAAAGTGACCTGAATTTGGTTTAATTTAACTCGTGCCCACTGCTGATGTTCTGAGGGCTATTTGATATCTTTAACAAAAGTTCAGCTCCATAACATTACATGACTGGAATTACTGTGCAGCCTTGAATATCCACACTATTGTTTTAAAGCTAAACCAGTAAAAGGGCAGAACTTTTGGTATCTCAAAAAGGGCGTTTCCAATAGTGTAATTGTTTTTAGTTTTGTTTGGCTTGGCAGCAGAAAACTATCTCAATAATATTTCCTTGTAGCCATCTCAAATGGCCATCTCAAATGGCTCACTTTGTGAGTTAAGCTAAACCAAATGCAGGGCACTTCAATTCTGAATCAGGGATATTGTACGGATTTAATGCAATTTAACTAATCCCCTTCAAATCCATACCTTCAGTTAATTTGGATTAATTTTCCTGAATGTTCCTGTGTAGAAAAGTATTTTGAGAAGCTTCATCGCTTGTCACTTTTTTTAAAAAGTCATCATGCCAAAAAGATGCTATCTTTCCCCCCAAATATGTAGTTACCTGCCACTCCACTCCTTCAGTCTTCCAAACATTACCCGATCTGAGATGTAGACCAGGCAATATTTTTAATCCTGCCCAGTAACAGATTTAAGGTCCAGTCCAATATTTTACAAATTACCTACCAGAAAGGGGAGATTCAGTTTCTGAATGGAACATGCACCACTTTCTTAGAATCATGTAAAGCCATGAGATATAGGGTTTTAAAACATTACATTGTCATGTACACAAAAACTATATCAACTCATTTGTGAGATGGGTTTTTGTTTTGTTTTTAATTTAGAATTTGTTATTTAGAATTGACTCATTCTAATTTTTCTTTCCCACTGAACCTTGTACGGCTGGTCATATAGAACTCCTGCAAGATGCTGAGCAATCTGATCCTAATCTAGAAAACCTAGAAAATCTAGTTTTAAATACTTGACCCGTGCATTTAAGCCAACCAAGATGTCAGTGGTTGTAGTATATGTGTAAGGAGGAACAGAATATCAGAGATTAAATCTATCATGGTGATATAAGGGCAGAATTTTGTGCTTTGTATTTATATCTTACATAGTACTAATTTATATCTTATATAGTACTAATCACATTGTCAATGCCTAAAAAAAATACATAATATTTTAAAGCATAAAACATATACAGTGTAATAATACTCAACATCTGTTGCTCTGAAAGAAGGGCAAATTTATAATATACAATCTGTTTTTCATATAGCTAACTCACATCCTTATGAGAAATTTTTGGAGTTCTCAGCACATCAACATGTTTAATTTGGCCGTCATAAATTATTTTACCAACAAACGTTTACGAAAGAGAGCTGGTATCTTTTCTCTGTCCCCTTTGGCACTGACATGTATTGACATATAGCAACTTGTAATTAATATTGTTTCCTCTTCCACGAAAGTCAAAAGTCCCTCTGAGCCTATTTTTAGCCATTTCATTACTATAACTTCAAGTAGGATGTCTGAAAGTAGTTTTCTCCATAGCTATAAAAGCTCCATTAACAAAGACCTTATTAATATCACCATTTCACTAGGGAGTCTCTCTTCACTTTTAAACATTTCATCTGTCTATCAACTTTTTATATCACTCTTAAATGTTGGATCTGAATCAATGGCCTCATTTGGGGGCAGTATGCCATATAAAGCCCTTATTAAAAGCGTTTAGACAGTAACCATACCATAATCTGTTACTTCATACTGAAATTTAGTATACAAAGAAAGAAAACATAGGATTTAGTGAACTGACCATGCATAGTGCCTGTTTTTTTAATGGACAGATGGAGCTGTTTTGGTCTATCAAGTCAATAATCCACAAACTGAGAAGGATTTGCTTGATAGAGTGTAATGGTTTAAATCCACTATAAAAAGGAGCCTGTAACTAGTTATGGTGCCTCAAGCTAATGCACAATAGACTCTTGAGTGTGATGACTTATTGGGTATATAATAATCCTCGCTTCTAATCTGGTAGATGTATTTAAAAATTAAATGTTCTGAATTTCACATCAGGGGTTTACAGCACATAACCCACATACATTATTTTGTAGATCCCAAAGCCACAAAAGCTTGAATATTGAGTGTCATAATAGTGACTCAGAGCCACTTGGGGGAAAAGGCCCTTCCTTTGCTATCTATACAGGACCAAACTTTAGCTCTGTACTTAAGGAAACCATGAATTAATTTGGGGATCCCAGCTGTACCTATGGAAGTTCCTAGTTTGTTTTTCTCCGTCATTTGTATCATAAAGAGAACCATGATGCTTAAACCCCAAAGACTGAGACATATTAGACTGAGAATGTTAGTGGGATGACTTCCATCCTGCATTTGGGTCCAAATGGGGAGGTCCGTGCAGATCCCTACCCACACAGACTTCATGGTCCTGATTCTGCAATTAGTCCCTGGTTCTTGCCAGCAGGGACTTTCAGGGACCCACCGGGCAACACTTCTACTTTTGTCAATTTAAAAAAAAGTATGTAACTAAACCCTGGATTGGGTGTGGGAGCACAACTGAACCTGCATTTCTTCTCACATAGCCAAAATGGGACCTCCTAACTTCTTGCCTGCATTTATTACTAAGCCAAATTAATTATGGAAAGAAAGTAAATGTTCGTTTTTCGTCATTTATGTAAAAGATGAATCATTCTTGCTTGTTGACACCTATTTCAGCATTCATTGTATGAGTTGTATCTGTCATGTGTGTCATCAGGTCATGGTCTAGACCCATTATATCACTATCTTCCAAGCAGCCATTCCCATTTGCTAATTCTGAGTTGTATTCTCATTAGCCTTTTCCTTGTACTCTAAAATATTTGTCTTTACTAATTAAAATACTCATAAGCATCATACTAATCTTACCTCGGGGGGGGCTGTTTCTTCTTTCTGGGCTTTAAGAGACACTCTCTTAGGCTAACAAAACCAGCTCTCTTAATCCAACTATCAAAAAATGAGAATTCTACTATAAGATAGGAAGGATGAGTTTATGATTAAGGTGTGGGACTGGGACGCAGTAAATAGAATTATTCTTCCTTCTTCAGACACAGACTTCCTGGTGATGTTGAACAAATCAATGATCATCTGATCTGACTCCCTTACGTCATGTTGAATAGCACCTAACTCTCCAAGTGGTCCTGTTGAGTTTTCCATAGTGAAGAGCTAGCTTGTGCTCTTGTGACTGTTGCCCCTACTGTAACCCATCTGTGCCTGGAATAGCCACCTGAAAATGCCAAGGTCAGGGCTGGCTGCAAATGGAGAGCAGATTCTCCCAGTGCTGGTAGGTGACTCTAAAGTCAGGCTTCCCAACCAGCAAACAAATAGTGCTTCTGATCCCCCACACTGGTTATCAAGAAGCTAAAACAAAATATTAATAGCTCTCTTTACTGCATTTCAACCTCTTTACTGCATTTCAACCTCAACTGGGTCTAGTAAAGAGATAAGTTATTTAAAATTCCATGCTCTTTACCAAAAAGGGTTTTCCTAACCCCAAAAGATCAGCCACATTACTGGATCCACAAACAGAGTCCTGTGGCACTTTTAAAGACTAACAGATTTATTTTTCACATGAGCTTTCATGGGAGAAAATCCCACTTCATCAGACGCTTTGAAGATGGGTAACTTACAGAATGGGAGGAAATTAAATGCAGGGGAGTGTATGACATAGGATCAGATCAGGCTGTAACAGCAAATCAAAATAGATGTTAGGATTCAAACACTGGGGAACAGCACATAGACGAAGGTGAGGTCAAATCACTTGTTGTAATGAGAGAAATGGCCCCTTTTTGGCCTTGTTAAGTTGACTTAGCATTTTAAATTGACTTTAAAAGGTCCACCTAGGCACTACTCTGTCTCTCCACTGGCTTAAGTCAACTTAATAAAGTCGACTGTTTGTTTTTCTGCAATAGACTAACACGGCTACCCCTTTGGAATTTGATTACCAGATCAATATAAGTTAGGATCTTGCCCAAAATATCATGCTGCCAGCCAGTCATTTAGTAACTAAAATTAGAAGTTAATTATACAAGGAAAGAAATAAACTATAAGTGAAGTGTTAAAAGGATTAAAGCAATCAGATACATACAAATCATTTTAAAGTCCCTATATATCGTGTCCTTGGCAAAATTTGAAGTTTGCAGGGTTGTATAGTTCCTCTGCTTGTATATCCAGTATCTGGATGGGTTTCAGTCCTTTGTTTCACACCTTCAGTTGTAGATGAATAGATCCAGAGGTAAGTGATGGCTGAAGGCTGTAGACTAGAAGACTGAAAGACTAGATAGAAGGGTTGCAGTTGCCTTTTATGTCTCTTGGCCTTTTCTGTGCTGTTCATCTTCTTCCCATAAATTTCAATGTAGTGGAGAGTCACATGAGCAAGTCCTGGGTATGCATCAGATCTCACTCTGGGCCCATTGTATCTGAGAGTTTTTTCTTAATGAGCCTCAAGCTGGCTATGGCTGCAGCCATTCAGTCTGGGGTGTGGCCCAGAAACACAGCACAAGTTAAAATACAGATATATAAAACATATTCATAATTTCTAATAGAGATATAACACATACACATAAACAATGTCATACTTAGCAAATTGTAATCTTTCCTGACATGCCATATCTCATATGAATTATTGACATATTGCTGTTAAATAATATCATAGATGGTCCCCCTAATCCAGCCAGCCTCACATCCACTCACTCCTTTGCTTGGCTTACCCCTAGATCTTTGGTGTAGGTCTAAAGTGACAACCTTGTTCTCCAAGTTTTCCCCAAACTAGCAAAGGGGACAGACGGAATATCTGGCCAGATGTGAAAGGGGAAATAATCCTCACCTCTTCATGGCATGCAGCAATTGACCTTCTCTTCCCCACCCCCAGAATGAAAGGGGGGTAGGGGAGGAATTTGTAGATTGGGGGGGGAGGGGTTAAGGCCAGAAGAGAGATTATCAAATCATCTACTCTGACCTCCCATGCAACAGAGGCCACAAAATTTCACCTGATACACCTGCAATGAGTCCAATAATTTGTGTTTAATTATGCATAACTAGCAGAAAAGCTTCCACTCTTGATGTGAAGAAATCAAAAGATGACTCCCACTTCCTTTGGGAGTTTGTTGCGATGGTTAATCACCGTCACTGTGCGGGGTTTTTTTTAAGTGTGCCTTATTTCTATTTTTATTCTGTCTGTCTTTAATTTCAACCCGTTGGTTCTTATGTCTTTCTCTTTTAGATTAAAGAGCTTTTTAATACCTAGCATTTTCTTTCTATCAAGGTACTTAGACACTGTGATCAACTCACCTCTTAACTGTCTTTTTGATAACCTAAACATACTGAGTTCTTTAGGTCTCTCACTGTAATGCATTTTCTCCAGTCCTTAAAATTTTGTTTTATTTTATCTTATTTTGTGGCTCTTTTCTGCACCACCTACAATATTTGAACACCCCTTTTCAAACATGGGCACCAGAACTGGGTGCAGGTGCAGGGATCACATTAGCCCTTTTTTGATAGAGCATCACCCTGGGAGCTGGTGTTGAGACTTCTCCTATGTGATCCCTCCATGTAGACAAGTTCCAAAGGGGTAGCCATGTTAGTCTATTGCAGAAAACCAAACAAAGTCCTGTGGCACTTTTAAAGACTAACAGATTTATTTATCGCATGAGCTTTCATGGGAGAAAATCTCACTTCGTCAGATGCTTTTTCTCCCACAAAAGCTCATGCGATAAATAAATATGTTAGTCTTTAAAAGTGCCACAGAACTCTGTTTGTTTATATGATCCCTAAATCCTTTTTTCAGAGACACTGTTTTCCAGGACTCAGTCACCTATTCTGTAGGTATGGCTTACTTTCTTTGTCCTAGATATATAATATTGCATTTGGCTATACGAAAATGTGTTTTGTTTGAATGCGTCAATCTTACCAAGCAATCTAGATTACTCTGTATGACTACCTTGTCTGTTATTTACCATTGCATCTAACTTTGTGTAAGCCACACAGTTTATCAGCTGTGTTTTTATACTTTACTTCCCAATCACTGATGAAAATGAATCTTAAAGCTTTGTGGATTACTTATTCAGAGATGTGGCTAAAGGCAAAATATAGTCCTAAATTGTGTTAAATAAAAGTAGTTATGTATAAATTAAGTTAAATGGTGCTCAGATTAGTGATTAAACAGGTATAAGAACCTGAAAAACAGAAAAGAATGGGACTAACTGCTTATGCAGTGAGGTAATACTCAGTGTGAATAGGCGTGCCAGAATCTGTCCCTCCCTACCTCTGCCTCTCCACCTCAATTCCTCATTTGTAAAATATGGGGTAATAATACTTCTCTAGAAGTGTTGAAGCTAAATCTATTAATGTTTGTAGGCCTCAAGTGGTATGGTTACAAGTGTCATGGAAAAGTCTACACATAAATCAAAAATAAATTTAAAATTTCACTGAACCCTGAGAATTATTGGCCAAATCTGTCTTTGGATATGTATGTACCACTCTCCTTAAAGTCAACAGGAGTCAGACATGCATCCAAGGAAAGAATTTTCCCCTAAGTATTTATAACTTCTATCTTTGCTGCATTCAGGAACTTCATCATTTGACATTTACACCCACAATCAGTAGAAATGTATCAGAATTGAACAGGAAAGGGCAGAAGAAAGCAATCTAAATTCTGAACAGAGTCAGCCCAACCATATAGGTGAATTAGGCAGTCGCCTAGGACGCCAGGCTTTAAGGGGTGCCAGATTAGATGGAAGAGAATTTTTTACATATGTTATCTCTTATATGTTGGGGAGCGGGTGCCAAAATCATAGCTCTCCTAGGGTGCCAAAAACCCTTGGGCCAGCCCTGATTCTGAATATATATTCTTAGTTTGTTCTCTGTGTCTTTTCACCTAAAGAAATCTGAGGTTCTTTTTATTGAGATTTATTGGGGGTTTTTTTTAATGGAGACCAGCCTGATCAAAAACCTTTGAACTCTGAGAAGACGAGGCACCGGATTTGAACCTGAATGTCTCCATTTGCTCCTATTTCTACAATAGGATGAACCAAAGTTTGAATTCAACCTCTGTCCTGAAACTTGGAAAAGTCCAAATTGGGATCCAAACTTTGCAGCTTTGGCACATCTATATTTCACTGATTAACAGCTCATTCCCATCCTGGGCTATGCAGTAACAGAACTGCAAGTCTAGACTACATTTCCATGAGGCAAATGGTGAAATTTTGTTTCTGGATGGGAAAGTGTGTTTCTAACATGTAACCTGACCTGTTAATATAGTACTACGGCTGAGCTGGCACAGTGTTCCTCTCTTAAAATTGAGCTTATGTCATGCAAAGGTTGTGAGGGGGAGTGCATGCATGTATATGCATACACATATGCAAAAGGGACTACTATGCCTATGCTACCCTCCTTCATAATGTGGCTCACTTGGGAAAACATATGGGGTAAAACCCATTATAAGGGATGCCTGAATGGAGGGCTAGGATCATCACCAAACAACGGTCAGTGGAGCTCTAAAGTCAGCAGGGCAGCGTTAGCTTTCTCCAGATTTCTGATTTCATTGCTGCTTTGGTTATATGATGAATTGACCGTTGTTTGCTGACGATCCTAAGGTATCCCTTATAATGAAGTCTGTTACAAGAAGCAATAGTAGAAATGTTAGAAGATTCTGGGTACAATGCCAGTGCTAATGAAGTCCTTAGGTTTGCCATTGACTTCAGTGGGGTCAGGGTTTTACCCCATGTGTTTTCCCAAGTGAGCAACAGGCAAGTCAGTTCAGAGGCTGAGGCATTACTGGTCTGATCAGATTGATTTATGCAAATTCAGTGAATAAAAGAAATGTTTCTAACAGTAACAGACAGATTTTTTCATCATTAGATGCTTCAATTAAAACTCTATTAGTCATGGTCACAGGGCTAGTGACACTTCTGTTCCCTTCCTGGTTTGAGTGCACCCCCTCAGATCTCAACTTGTATCTGCTCCTCTCATGAGGGAGAATTGTGTGATTCTCCCACCCTTAGACCAGAACCTGGGCTCCAGCACCCAATTGAGTTTAGCACCTGTGGTTCTTCCCTTCACGAGTCTATGACCATTAGTGAATATAAAGACCAGACAGCTGCCTTAAACCAAATATTGTTTAATCTTAATGCTAAGAATAAAAAATAAGAGAAGGAAAAAAAGGATTTTAAGATGAGTATATACACCATCTCACCATGATTGTGACCCAAGCTTTCTTAGCTTCTTCCAATATCCTACACACTCTCTTCAGCTTCTCACCAACTACTGCCTGACCTCTAGACAAATTTTTAATTTGTTATAATTTTGTACAGAACAGGAGCTACCAACGCAAAGTGGCACCAGACCCTGCCATAACAACAGATGCAAAACCTGCAGCAAGATCTCCACTGCTAAAAGGATCAATACTCCCCAGAACACACGTTTCAAAGTGCATGGGTCCCACATATGCCTATCTTAACATGTGGTGTATTTCATTCAGTGTACTAAATACCCCAATAACAACTGTGTGGGTGAAACCAGACAATCACTACATTCCCTAATGAACTCTTACAGAAAAATGATAAGAGACAAAACCATTCTGTCATCCATGGGTGAAGACTTGTCACAAAATAACTCCATATCTGACCTCTCAGTTCTCATCCTCAAAGGAAACCTGCATAACACCTTCAAAAGAGGCCTGGGAGTTTAAATTCATTACTTTTCTAGCCACTAAAAATAATTTTATAAAAACACCAGATTTATGATTTATTACAAGCATCTGTAACACACTGTTCCCTTCCCATTTTTTATTCTATAACTGCAAAGGTGCTAACTGGCCACTTCACCTTGAATGAGCTCTTATAGCACATGTTAACTACTTATGAACAATCTATTCCACCTTGTATTTAACTGTGACTCCCTGAGTTCTTTTACCACGCTTGTTAACACACACTCTTCTGTCTTTCACTAACAGAAGATGATCCAATGAAAGATATCTTTCTCCACCTTACCTCTTTAATATCCGGGAACAAACAGAGCCACAGCAACATTGCCAATGATATGGTCAGAGATAAAGTCTCTGGCTATTTTGCATTTTAGGTGTGGAATTCATTGCATGTCAGTTTCTGAAAATCTCCTACACGGCACTCCGACAATTTTAGTGAATTAAATTTAACAATCTTCTCTCCATTTCAGCTGCTGAACTTCTGGTAAACATGGGAAGGTGATTAGATTGTGACTTGACCTACATGCCCTGTGCCAGGGAGTCAGATAGATGAAGGAAGTCCTTATCCCTGCTTTTTCACAGCAAGGTGCTACCAAGACAGGAAAATAAGAAGCATATGCTATTCCTTCCTCCAAAACAAATGGGTAGAAAGGAGGGGGAGAGCCATGATTCTGTGTCCCCAACACACAGACCAGCATGGGGGCTGGTCATAATTTTTGCATTTGGTGTGGCCCACAGGAAATTACTATGTCCCTCCCTCAAAGAAGAGGGAAGTAGTGAGGGGTGGGAGAGCCTATGCTTCGGATGGATGTGTCTGAAGTAGTGCCGTTTATGCTTCTGCTCCAATTGCAGTCTAGCCAACTATCGTTTAATAAATGGGGCTAAGCATTGCATTTGACTGTGATAGCAGAAGCAGCTATCTACAGGCACCATGCAGGACTACCCCGTGCTACCTTTCATCAAAAGTGTCTAACCACCACCAACAGTAAGTGGCTAATAAAACACAAAGTCCACTGACCATGTCACGTTGTTTGCCTGCTTTTTCTACTTGAATACAATTGGAGAACTGACATTATCAACTAACAGGTATAATACCATTCTTCCAGAGACCAGAAGAACCCCTAGAGATGCTTTTATTAGAGTGATTGTTGTGTTTGTGTCACTAATAATCACTTCCTTTAAAAACAATTGTCCAGCCTTCTGCTTCTTGAGACTTACTACTTAATAGTCTTGTTCTACAGTGAACAAGTATCAAGGCAAAATGCTTGCATAAAATAAAAATCTCCGGTTGTAAATATTTTTTAAAAACCACAGCTGGTTTTTATACGATGCTGAGAAAAGGGTGAGCCACTCCTTCTCAGATACTCTTCTGCTTTATCAATGAAAAAGTTCAGATGACCTCCCACCACTAGGCTGTGGCAATTATCCTACATTCAGCTCAGAACTTTGCCTGTGTAAGGATTTAATGGATGCAAAGGGATGCACTTGCCATGACAGAGACCCATTAAAAAAATGGACAAGTTCCAAAGGGGTAGCCATCTCAGTCTAGTTCAGCAAAACAAATGAGTCTGGTGACACTTTTTAAAAACTAACAAATTTATTT
The DNA here is from genome assembly GCA_007922175.1 of Pelusios castaneus. NCBI lineage: Eukaryota > Metazoa > Chordata > Testudines > Pelomedusidae > Pelusios > Pelusios castaneus. Next base: position 24,835,851 of record ML685780.1, read on the forward strand.
ATCACATGAGCTTTTGTGGAAGAAAAGGATGAAATGGGATTTTCTCCCACGAAAGCTCATATGATAAATAAATTTGTTAGTCTTTAAAAGTGCCACAGGACTCCTTGTTTGTTTTTTATTTAAAAAAAAATGTGTTTGTTCAAATTTTCTTTGGGTCTCTTTCACGGTAAGCACATCCCTTTGCATCCATTTAAATTGCACATAAGCAGATGCATATAGACATCTATGTGAAAAAATATTTTCCTATCTGTTTATGCCTGCACCTAAAACGTGATTTGCATGCTCAAGTGCATATTTTTGCCTTCATAAATGAATGACCTCATCATGGTATGAAGGTTGCTGTGACTCTCTGGCATAAGCTTTCAGTGGGGTTTGCCTTCAATTACATACAACAAAAAGCTAATAATCAGTATTTATTTATAGAAATGTAGGTGCTTAGTTACTAGCAGCAAACAAAAATCTAAAATGAGTAAAGAGCTCAGTGGAGGAGGAGAAAATGCAAGTAATGAACTACCATAATATGCACTACCATAATATTCTTTGCATTTGGTGTGGCCCACAGAACCATAATATGCACTACCATAATATTTCCTTTGGTGATTCTGTATGCATATCTGATGAAATCTTATTAAAAACTACCTGTTTGGCAAACAATGCAGTGATGGAAGATGTTCAAAGTCATTTGTGTAAGAATTATGTAGTAAAGAGTGAAAATGACATGCATTATCTAGTATCTTCAGCCTTTTGTGGTACACATTAGTTCTGTTTAATGATTCTTAAAATTTCTGAGGAAATCTGATTGGCTAAATCACTATTTAGCACTCAGATATGCTTTAGGAATGTATGTAGTAATAGTAATCTTTGGATTGTCTGGAATTGGGGGGAAATGAGGGAAGAATATTAGGGAAGAACTTTCATTAAATAAAGTTAGGTCTTGGGGGGGGCGAGGAAAAATTATGGCCAGACTTTCTCCTTTTGAATAAAACAATTGAAAGTAGATCAAGCCAAAAATATTGTCAGATCAGCACGTGGCTAGAGGAAGTGAAACATATATGTAACTCTCCCTGGGCCAAATTCTGTTTTCAATTATTCAAGTATAAATCAAGAGGGTTACTCGAATCAGTGGTGTGACTCCAGTTTTACATTAGAGTAACTGAAAACTGAATCTGGTGCATAATTTGCATATGTTTTTTTGATTTCTTATGTGTTGGCATGTTCTCAGTATTAAGTATTCTTTCTTTCAGCTCAAAAAAACAAGGCACTCTGTATTTGCACTCTATATTGCTAAGAAGGTTTAAATTAGAAACGCAGCTACAAAAAAGACTTGAACACAGGGAATACATTTTTTAATTGAATTTGCTAACTTCTTTATTTTCCATGTTCCATTCCTTTGTCATATTCTCGCTCTAGATGCATGTGAAAAAACTTTGCATCATCAGATCCAATCTATTGCAGCACTCTTGTGTAAATAATGTTAGGAAGATATTAATCAAAACAGATTTCTCTCTTCATAGAGTGATGTAGTGAGTGGTCTGGTAATGCACTTGCTGAAAGGTGGTGGAAAAGAAGAAAAAGTAACTCTCAAAATAATCAGTTATTGAAGAAAACATGTAAGAAAAGTCAAGTGCATACGTGGCTGTTTATAAAATAGATTTAACTTCTCCCAGACTTCACTAACATTTTCCAGGACATAATCTAATTCTTTTTTTCTAATTCATTGCTAATTGTTGTTAAATACCTAGACTCCTGGATGACTTTCCCTGTGACTTTTCCTGAATATCTGTTTTAAATATCATTAATGTTCACTAAGGCTGGTATTTTCCAAGAGGCCTAGAGGGGTTGGATATGTGATGTCCACTGACTTTCCATGCCTTAAATTCTAGGATTGGCAGCGAGGCTCCCACCTTGGAGTTCACAGGGTATTGAGAGTCCACGTGACAGCCAGATTCCCAGCTGGGAGCCTGACTAGCATTTTCCTCCACAAGTATTTCCACTGAAGCCAATTTCAACAATAGTAAGAGTTTCAGAATCTGTCCCTTTATTATGAGTAGTTTTTATAATACACGTGTAATTTCAAAGTAACTTTAGAACTGCTAGATTCCATTTCCTTCACTATATTTGTGGTCCATTCCCTGTTAGCAGTTCCACATTGGATTCTCTCTTTCTTTCTTTTTAATCCCTTTTAATTCAGAAAAAAAATTTCTGCAGAAATAATTTCTGAAATTTGTCAAGATTTCTTCTAGGTTGAAATTGTTATTGCAGTGACTTTTGTCCTCTCACCTATAAGATCCTTTCAGGGATGTAGCTACTTTTGAAATTGTTGTTGTGAAATATAAATTATTTACAGTAGATTCTGGATCAGGTGGTGCCTTTTTTGTCAGTGGACTGGGTTATTTTTCTGCATTTTCCTTATTGTACCTGAAAAACAGAAGGGTGATAGTTATTTAGTGCTCATAGATATAGATTCTTTGTCTCTCGGCGCTGGTAGTCCCCTCAGCAGCATTTGACATTGTAGTTTTGTGGTATTAGAATTCTTTGGACAATTGTTGATACTATTAGAAGTTTATTTGGGAGCTGTCTGGTGCTATATAAGCATAAATCCTATTTAGTATGATGGCATGGTAGGTCGGATGTTTCATATTGTGTCTTGTGCTGTCCATCAGAGAAATACAGTGGAGCCTTTAAACTGTTTACTTGCATCCATTTGGTTCGGACATAAGAAGGCCTAGTTTGTTTCCATACCTATCCAGTCAACACTCAGAAATACTTTTTTTTTCCACACAAAAGGCTGTCTGTGAAGCATACCCTTTGTAGGACACTCAGCAGTGGATGTCCTACAACTCTGAAGCTGAATTCAAAGAAAACAGACACACCAATAATCACTTCTAAGCAACCACTGAGTGATTCTACAATGGTGGGGATTCCATTCAATAATGATTCCAGCAAGTTTTAAAAGGTTGGTTGGTTGTGATACTTTCCTGAGACACAATGATGGACATGTATCTTAAGAGCACTATTAAAACCTTTTTGAAACATTGCCAGACCAGCATTGCGCAAAACAGATTTGGAAAGATTGATAGATGCTTTTATATCCTCAAATTGAGTGTTGCAGCGCTTTCTTTTAAAAGGCTCCCACGTTCAGTGCACTGAGTTTATAGCTTATTTAAAATGTAGCAACTTGCACTCTTACTGTCTACATGAATTTATTTTTTTAAAACACTTTGTCACTGTCTTTCTTTTAAATTTATATCTCTGTTTTAAAGTTCTTTTAGTCATGTTCCAGCTTCTTAAGGCAAAGCTTCAGGGTTTTGGACCATGCGTGGAGGTACAGAGCTATTTGTCTGACTTACCTATAGAACAGTGATCTTCAAACTTTATAACTCGCACCCACACCCCACTCCATGCACATCCGGGAGCCAGGGCTGGGAGCAGGGCCAGAGTCAAAGCCCGTGCTGCACTTGTAGCTTAGATAGGACTACGATCTGGGCTGAGGCTGGGCCAGGAGTCACAGCTGGAGGCTGGCCTGTGCCAGGAGTGGATCCAGGAGCAGATCCATGGCTGGCCCAGAAGCCTCAGGCTGAGGCTGGGGCCACAGCTGGGGACAAAGCATGGCTGGGTAGCACTCCCATCCCTGCCGCCTGTGGGAGCCAATCTGTGCCTCTCCATATCCATCCCCACTCCCAAAACATTCTTTCACCCTCTCCTCCACAGTTTGGAGACCTCTGCTATAGGTGGGATGCTTTAACTCCAACACAGTGAGATAAATAACACATAACAGAGTATCTAGGGACAAGAAACGGCTAAAGGAAAAACGGGGAATTCTGTAAAGAAAACCCTCCTCAGGGAAGAACCAGAGGCTGCAGTCGCATACATTCTCCTAACTTGCCAAAGAGTCTCTAAGGCTATACGCTGCATTGTAAACCTGGGTCTCTGGGATCCGAGCTTGTGGATACAGGGATTCCAAGCACACACTTGAGCATCCACACTGCATTGTAAACCTGGGTTTACAGCTGCTGGGTCCGGGCCTCAGAGTCATGCTAACACATGCATAGGGAACTACACAGACCTTCCAACCTTAGATATGCAGCTTGAGTTGCAGCCTCATAGCAAAATAACAGGGCTTGGACCAGAGTCAGTTTGTTTCAGGTTTGGACCCACCCCATAGCGGGTCTTAGGGCCCAGGTCCTGAGTGTTTTCTGTCCTGACTCAGACTGATGGAAGTGTGAACAGAAGGGGAACTTGGGCTCAAACCTGTGTCAGAGCCTGAGCTTAGCTTACACTTTAGACATATCCTAAAGCAGTGGTTTTCAAACCATGGGTCAGGGCACAGTATTGGGTGGCAGCGTCCCCTGCTGCCTCCACCAAAAGACTGCAATGCATTGCTCAAAGATGTAATTATTGGGTCGTGGGCATAAATGATTTTTTTCAACTGGGTCCTGAAGGGAAAAAAATTGAAAACCACTGCTTTAAAGAGCACACTTCCATAAGCAGCCTTCAGATAACCTTTTATCTCCTGTTTCCTACTGAAAATATATCTAAGCAAGTTAAATTCTGATCAGTAGAGTAGAAAAAGTAAAATATAAAACAACTGTCTTTTTAAGGTTTAGCAGAGGTGTTACGGATTGAAGCAGGTGCTTTCGGTGTGCAGTGAATCTGAACAGAAAGATATAATGAAGTAGTATAACTGACTGATTCCACTCAAAGTAAAAGCATGTAGATATTGAATATTTTGTAAAATGGTAGAATTAACGTATGTAAGAAAGCAAAATTCTGGGCTTTGAAGCTGCTTGACGGCAAAACCTCCTTCCATAAAAATAAAATGGTGCATCAGCGAAGTGAATAATAAAATTGCAGTTAAGTCTATTTCAAGTTGCTTGATTTCATGCTGTTTTCCTCCAACCAATGTACAGTGCGAAGTACTTACTGCTGGCAAAGTATCTAGGCAGGCAAGCAGATCAGCAGATACCAATTTTTCAATTAAAAAGAATTCCTGTCTCAGTATGCTGTTTGGTGGGAGGGCCTCCTTTTTTGACATTGGCAGACCCCTGCAGTTTACTTCTAAACAATGCTTAAATCGAAGGATCTAAAATAAATGACCAGTGCGTGTGAAGATTCAATCGGATTTTTTCACTTTTTTTTTTAATATTGATATAGTCCCAAGTGACGTGCACGATGACACTAATACAAAATAAAAATTGTAGATTTTATTGGTTTTGTTAACCTGTCAACTGTACAACTGTGATTTGTCCCAAGAACCTGCCCTGACAGGTACCAATTAAGGAAAACACCTAACCACCTGCTTAAATCCATCTTTGCTCAGTAAAGCAGTGAGGGCAAATGTAACTTAAGCATATAATGAAGTGCTTTATTGTACAGGAATGGAATTAAACTTGTATTTAAAATTAAACAGATGCTTAAAGTGCTTTACTAAATCAGGTCCTTTATCTTTCAGACCCTAACCTGAAGTTAGCACTTCATTCCATATGCTGTGGTTTCCTGTTCAAGCATAGGACTACTACAGAATCCCCTTAAATTAAATTGAATCAAATGGAATTCTACAATTTCCCCTTCGACTAGCACAGTGTAAGAAGTACTTTAGACTAGATAAATACTTCCTAGCTCCAAACTTGATATTTAAGACTATCATTCCCACTTCACACTCTGTAATTTAAGTATTAATCTTTGACTCATCCTTGACATTCTACTTACACCTACCAGTACTTTGGTGCTCCGTGTGTTTTAGGATTTAACAAAATTAGGAATGCTGCACTTTGCCATGGAAGGGCTAGGGAGAAGAGAGACATTTTTTCTATGCTAAATTAGCAAAAGCACAGTTTGCAACTTTCATAGGTCCATGTGAGATAAAGGGGTGCATGTTTGTCTGTGTCAGGGATATTATAATCTGAATAGCATGTGGGGTTTGTGTACAGTGGAGGTGAATGGAGGGGAACTAGCCTTTTGTCCACTATATAAATAATTTTAAATCTAGAAAATTTAAGACTTCCAATTTATCTGTTCCTCTCAATATCATCAGACTCCTATTTCCTGTATTCCTTCCCACTTAGTTCTTTCCACCCATTTTTCAGTGCCTTCTCTAATACTTTGGAACACCTGTCATGCCTCCAAGTGCCCTCTAAAATGTGAATTTAATTTCTGGGGATTGCCTCTTTAAATTTCAAATGAGTCTGCCTGCCTATGGGACAACTGCCATTTTGTGACCTAGGGCAAAGTAACATGTTACAGAGGAAAGACACACTGTGCTCTCTTATTACCACCTTACTTAGAATCACAGAATAATAGGGTTGGAAGGGACCTCACGAGATCATCTAGTCCAACCCCCTGCTAAAAAGCAGGACCACTCCCACTAAATCATCCCAGCCAGGGTTTTCTCTAACCGGGCCTTAAAAATCTCCAGAGATGGAGATTCTACCACCTCCCTAGGTAGCCCATTCCAATGCTTCACCACCCTCCTAGTGAGAAAGTTTTTCCTAATATCCAACCTTGACCTCCCCAGCTGTAATTTGAAACCATTGATCCTTGTTCTGCCCTCTGTTACCATCCAGAACAGCCTAGCTCCCTCCTCTTTGGAGCACCCCTTCAAGTAGTTGAAGGTTGCTATCAAATCTCCCCTCAGTCTTCTCTTCTGTAGACTAAATAAGCCTAGTTCCTTCAGTCTCTCCTCATACGTCATGTGCCCCAGCCACCTAATCATTTTGTTGGACTCTCTCTAATTTGTCCACATCTTTTCTGTAGTGGGGAGCCCAAAACTGGACACAGTATTCCAGATGCAGCCTCACCACTGTCGAATAGAGGGGAATTATCACATCCCTCGATCTGCTGGCAATACTCCTACTGATGCAGCCTAATATGCCATTGGCCTTTTGGCAACAAGGGCACACTGTTGGCTCATATTCATCTTCCCGTCCACCATAACCCCCAGGTCCTTTTCTACAGCGCTGCTACTTAGCCAATCGGTCCCCAGCCTGTAGCAGTGCATGGGATTTTTCCGTCCTAAGTGCAGGACTTTGCACTTGTCTTTGTTGAACCTCATGAGGTTTCTTTCGGCCCAGTGTTCCAATTTGTCCAAGTTTCCCTGGATCCTGTCCCTGCCCTGCAGAGTATCTACCATTCCCCCCAACTTGGTGTCATCCGCGAACTTACTAAGCACGCAGTCTATTCCATCATCAAGATCATTAATGAAGATTTTGAATAGAATCAGCCCCAGGACTGACCCCTGGGGCACTCCACTTGTTACCGGTTGCCAACCAGACATCGAGCCATTGATTCCTACCCGCTGAGCCCATTGATCTAGCCAGTTTTTGATCCACCTTATGGTCCACTCGTCCAACCCATACTTCCTTAACTTGCCGATGAGAATGCTGTGGGAAACCGTATCAAAAGCCTTGCTAAAGTCAAGATATACCACGTCAACGGCTCTTCCCGCATCCATAAATCCAGTCATCTTATCATATTTCTGCTTGGTCTATTGTTAATGGTGATTCAAAATACCTTTGGGCTTGAAAGTGGGTAGAGTTTCTCTCAGTGTATGGGAAAATATTAGCAGAAGACTGCCTGGAGAAAGAGAAGAGCAATGCAGGTCTCTTCTCTAGAAACTAGCATCTGCACACTTTTATGGAAAAAAATGGAAGGTTTCCAATTTATTGAAAATTAGGAAGAACTTGGAACCTACGTTCATAAGCTAGAACATGGTTAGGCAGCTAGTGTGCTGTGATGGTTTACTACACTATTCAAAATCACCTCACTGTTACCTTGTGTTCCCCTTTTATAGCCACCTGTTGTTGTTGTTTCTTTTTTTTTCTCATCATGCATGTAGTGTAAAGACATATTCTGCCCCCCAAAGAATTTACAGTATAAGGGCTGATACAATGTGTGTATATATTCCTAACTGTAACATTGGCCTGTAGGGGAGCCATGCTAAAATAGCTTAAACAGGGCAAAACTGCAAAGAATAGGGCAGGCAAAACCTAAATATTGGTGGTTTTTCTCCCAAAAGATATAATAAACCTTCAACAAACAGCTTCTGACCACCTCACTGGTTATTAAGAAGATAAAACCACAGTTCCTTTAAAGTTATTCAGCTCTCTGGTTACCACCCAGACTGCCAAGTCAAATACAATAGGGATTACTGAGAATCATGTCTATCATATGTAATAATAAAAAAATAAAATAAGAGTGCAGATCAGACAGATTACCAAACAAGTCAATGAATAATTCAGACCTTGCCCAAATACATGCTTAAAACCAATGCTTATTAACTAGACTAATATTTATTAATAAAGGAGAGTAAAGGTTAAAAGAGCATTATATATACAGAGATGAAAATAAAGGCTATGTCTACACTGGCAAGTTAGTTCGAATTAAGGAAGCTTAATTCGAACTAACTAAAGCCATGGCTACCCTAGGCTTTCATTAGTTCGAATTAAGGGCTTCCTTAATTCGAACTAATAACTTCAAATAGGGTATTAGAAGTAAGGGTTAATTCGAACTAGTTATTTTGAATTAACCAATGTGGCCATGTTAGTTCGAACTAATTTCTTTGCTCGAACTAACCGGCCCATTGAAATAAATGAAGATTGCTAATTCGAACTAAGCAAGTGCCATTCATGGCACTTACTTAGTTTGAACTAATTTTTTCTAGTTCGAATTAAGTTAATTTGAACTAACTAAAATTGGTTCGAATTAGTTAGTTCAAACTAACTAATTCGAACTAATTTTAGTAAGTGTAGACATTGCCAAAGTTCTTAAGTCAATTTCAAAATACAGATAGAATTGCAAGTTCCTCTTTGGCAAAGTTTCTGGAAATAGCCTGGGGAAACAGGGGGGGTATCAGTCCTCATTGAAAGCTTCCTTCTTAGAAATCTAGTCTAGAGAAATGAAGACTAAATAGTCCATGTATAAAGTTTGTTCAAATTCTCCCATGAGAATTAGCAGTGTGATTCCAGGCTAGTGTTGGTCTTGGGATCCAAACTTTCCCTAACAAAGTGTGGACAGATTTGAGATAAACAGGATCAGGACTTTAGAGGCTTTCTTTTATAGATCCATGCAGGCTTGTTGACAGCAAATATCACAGCAGGTAATTCTTGGGTGCATAATAAAAAAGTAAGAACTTGGAGCTTTGAAGTAATATCTATTTTCTTTGCACACCAGTAACTAGCTATGTTAGTAGAAGGCAATCGGTAATTTACAACCATTCACTGGTATTTACTAATTAAAGGTCAAAGAGAAATAAAATCAATAGTATTGTAATATTTAGATGGAAAATAAATGTAAATATCTTCCTTTAATTTTTCAGTAACAGAATATAGTAACAGACAAGGAGCCATTTTGTTACATCAATAATCACTAGCAAGACTGCAGGTAATTACAGACATACATCTACTTCCAAACTCTTAACAATGCAAGGTGTACTCTCAAAGTTTTAGCTATTCACAATGAGTGGCACTAATAACCATTTTTATATGTTCAAACATGTCCTCAAAGGTTGATTTTTTTGGGTTATTTTAGCCTGCTAGGTTCAAACTTTCCTGGCCCAGTGCCATAATAGCACAATGGGACCCTGATCTCTGATCATGACCTGTAAGCATTACAAAAATACAAGTTCTAAACAAATACCAATAGTAGAACACAAACTATGAGTAAGAACAGAATTTGGAGGCAAATGCTATTTCTAGCTAGTGGGTGGGTAGGAGAGCCATGAATTTCCTTAAATTGGCGAGAAGAGTGACATGTCCAGTGCTCAAAGGCAAAGGGTTCTTTACATATGAAAGATTACTCTCTGGAATAGAAAAACAAACAGAGTCCTATGGCACTTTTAAAGACTAATAGATGTATTTATCGCATGAGCTTTCGTGGGAGAAAATCCCACTTGGTCAGACGCTTTGAAGATGGGAAAGTGCTCCTAGACCTATAGGTTAAGTGGCACCTGTTGTTTGGATGACATGCTGTATTGAAAACTGGTATAGAGGAACAGAAGAAACTTTTCAGAGTTTAGAAAAAAATGGTAAAACCTGGTTTGTACAGTTAGAGCAATGTGCCTCCTTCTGAAATCAAGCTGCTTATTTGGGCAAAACTCAGAAGCAGATGGGCTGCATCCATCAAAAGGAAAAAATGAGTCATTTTGATATGTGGGTATAACATAAAATGGGCTCCAAAGGAGTAGCTGGGCTGAGATCTTTTCTGACTGTTAAACTATTAAGAAAGGCTCATTATTCATTCCGCATTTATCAACAGTTGTTAGTCAAACTACTGCTGCTATTATATATGCATCCTCGAGAAAAAATGTGAAAGGGCTTTAGCCCAAGGGGCACAATAAAACTTTTGAGGAAGCAAAATGTAATGGTTCTAAAGTAATGGTGCATTCAGAGTTTCCCCTGCTGTCAATATGCAATGCAGAGGCGGCCTTAGCCTATCTGGGGCCCTAGGCAAAGGGCCACTGTGGGGCCCCCATTGGGTTTCCTTGCACCCGCCCCGTCCACCCCCATGACCCCGGCATCCCACTGGGGGCCCTGAAACCTCCCCCTGTGGCCCTGGTGCCATGCTGGGGGCCCTGAAAACATCAAAAAGCCCCCCTCCACGCTTCCCCCACTCCACTGGGGACCCCAACCCTGCCAGGACACCAGTTGCCCATGGCCAGCTCCCTCAGCAGTGTGGCACCCTGCTGGGAGCCCCGAAACCAGCCCCAGAGAGCGAGCAGCTGCCTCCCTGCTGCCGCCCCCCCTCCCCCCCCGCTGCCTTCAGCAGCAAGTGGCAAGCCAAAGGCAAGGGGCGGAAGTGCAGAGTGAAGCAGAGCTGGGACCGGTAGGGCGGAGCAGCCAGCCCAGGGGTGGGGTGGACGTGTGGAGCCCAGTCTCTGGGCCAACCTGCCCTGCATCCCCGCCATGCTGATCTGCTCTGGAACCTGTCCCCCCACAGGGATAGCCTACACCCCTTCCTCCTCCCCCCTCCCCACCACCACCGCTGGCCCCCACTGCCCACCATGTGTTCCGTAGGACAGGAGGAGGCAGGCGCAGCTTTTGGGGTAGGTGAAGGGGCCCCTCACTGCTTGGGGCCCTTGGTGGCCGCCTGCTTCGCCTACCCCAAAAGCCGCCTCTGATGCAATGTCTCCATGGTGTGTTGCTTCACACACATTGAAAGATGGGGAGAGAAGACCCACTCCATTTGTTTCCGAAAGACTATTGAAGGCAGGGATGCACAGAGCACTTGAGTGAAATCTCTCCAAAAAACCCAGACCTGCTGAAACAGAAAAGAATGCTACTGAGGTAGATTTGCCTCTGCCCATCACCGAGCACAGAATCCACCCACCTAGTTATTTCTCTGTTACGCAATTCCCTGCACTCTGGCTGTGGGAGTGGAGTTTGCATAATGACAATAAGTGTTTCTCAGTAATAGTACAATATGCAAATCTCTTTACCCTGCCTCAGGGCCTATATTATCCAACCAGAAATCAGAGATTTGAACAATTATTTTATGGCTATTTTCCAATGTACAGTGATTTTTAAAATCTTTTCATGCTGACTGGTTATGGCTCTCTGAACTCTGCATCTATATGACCCTATCAAAAATGGCTGCCTTAATTTCTAATTCTCTGACACCCAAACCTGCCCCCCTACCATAATCTCAGTTATGGAATATACATTAGTGTGTCATGGCACAGCAGCTGAGTGTGTCGTCTGAAGGTGACCAACCACCAAAAGATGCCCCCTCCCCTACCCGCCAAAACAATCCTCCTGGCAACGAGGGTTTTGTTCCAGCAGTGGGGAGTTTTGTTCCAGTGGCAAATAGCCTCTTCTGGGATCCTGCACAGCTGAGGCTTTCCATTGCCAAATCCCCATGTGGCTCTGCGTCTGTGGGTTGAGTGTTGCTGCCAAATCCCCGGGCAGCACCAAAAATCCTTAGTGGAGAGGGGCTTCAGTCAGGCTTGAGTTGCTGCTTAAACTTGGTCCGGCAGCTTTTTCTTTCAATGGAGTGCGGGGGTGGGGAGGGTGTCGGGCACAGGTGGGTTGAGAACCCCTGATTTAGAGGGAGAAAGAGATGGCTGGGAAAACAGAAATCAGATGAGTCTAGAAAAATATTTACTCAACTTTCATATGCTTCTTAGTGGTCAATATGTGATCTTTATACCAGCTCTAGTTCATTAAACTAATCCTCAGAATCTGTGGAACTACCGGTATAAGGATTTAAACCAGCTAAAGATCCCAGTGTGTATGATGAATATTTTCAGTATCTTTATCTGGTCATCTCAAAAAGGTTTCTTCACAAGGAAGCGTTAAGTCAACATTTCAACTTTTTCTGAATAAAATTCCCCTCCCCCCAAAATCTCAAATTATCGTCGCTCCTTCCATTTGTTTGTTTCTAAATATGTTTCTACATTATTTTGAGATGAAAAAATGCCTTGCCCAGTAGCATCATGTCTTTTGATTTGTATGCTGTCCTTTTATTGATGTATCCCAGCATGCTGTTTTGCCTTTTTTAGCTTCAACCTTTTATGCCTTCAGAGATTTTTTTTCCGCACAGTAATCCCTTTCTTGGGAGGTACTTTACATGTCTCTTCTCTTTAAAATGTATGTTCTAAATTGATGAGTTCACCTACTCAGGTTTGTTGTTTTACATTTGTTTCCATTAAATTACATTTTCTCTTCGCTCCAGTCATCTAAAGGAAAAATATAGCCAAGTTGTTACTGTTTTAAATCTTTGATATCCTACTGTATGCTTGCTAGTCTTATAGGATTAAACCCTGCTCTGTCTGAAGATGGGGCAAGTCTCTGACTGATTTAGACAATCTGTTGCATGGATAAGACCCTTTCCCAAAGCCAACCTATGTTCTTCCTAGCTAGGAATCTTTCTAATAAGGGCAATTACTATCCACATCCTGTTTTCAAGCCCAATGAGATACAATATAATCCTGTTTTATGCTATACTACTGCTTGAACAATATTCACTTAATCTGGTCTCCATTGGTAACTTTGCCATGAGGCCCTCGTAAGGGGCAAGGTGTAGAACTAGTTTTTGCCTGAATCACAATCTGATCCACAGTTACCCTTTGGGCTAGGGCTGGGAGTGCAGAGGGAGGGAAGCAATCTGTACTGGCCCTATGCTTGGCAGAAATTGCTTTTCCTGCTTTGTGGAATCAACTGCTCAAGTGTGTGAGCTGGGAAGGCAGGGCAGACTCAGCTCACACCCCAGCCTTGGGAGCAAAGCAAGGGAATACTTACTCACTCTTGCAGGTACTTACCCGGTGGTATAGTCTGGCCCTATGCTATTTGGCAAATATTGCTGTGTTTTGTCAAATTTATTAAAAGATGCATGAAATAGAGAGCAACAATATCAAAAGTATAAAAATATTTTTTATAGTCGAGCACTAATTTTCTTTATATTTTTTACACCAGTGGCTTCATAATACTTAACTATATAAATATATAATGAATACTCATCTCTCTTATTCTGGGAAGGCAGAAGAAACAGCCACCTTACTTTGATGCTTCCATTTTCATATTTAAGCCATGAGTTCAGCTGAATTAGGTTAAGCTCTAGTGCTACTTTGTGCTATGCTGAAAGAGAAGGGGTTTCAAGAGGCCACAACCAAAGAATTATACTTCATAGAAGCTTTTAAAGATTTACTTCTTACATGGCAGGGCACAATGATCTGATCTCTGCATGAGAATATTAAATACGGTCATTTCTACTGATTTGATCTTTAGAATTTGATACCTTTTCACACAGAAGTAACACTTTTAATATTCAGTCTTCTAAAATTGCAAATATGACCCTTCAGATGTATATGTTTTTGGCAACTGTTAATTTCCTCAATTGCTTTTTCAGGATCAATATTTCATTATCTAATTGGTCATTTGATTTCTTATTTTTGTGACGCTGCACCTCTGATGTATGTCACTTCAGGAGCATTTTCAAAACATTGTAGGCAGCACAGAGCAATTTTAGCATAAAAAGAAAAGTATAACTAGAGATGGCGGGGGAGCAAATTACATTTTGTATATATAGTATTAAATGCTTCCATTAGTTGCCATAGGGATGGGCAGAATTTGTCTTAAATGACAGCTTTTCTGATGCTTTGGATGTGTTAGAAAGAAAACATCATAGAGAGTTTTTATTATTGCTCTTCAAGACTTTTTTTAATGGAAAGGGAGAAAAAATTAAGTAATATTTTTCCAGCAGACAAGGGGGGCTTTGTTAACAGAGCAGTCATCACCTTCACCTCTCCTTAGAGATATTGACCTCTACAAAACATTCGTCTTTGCAACTCCAGGGCTCGTAATCCCACAACTGCTCTGTGTTTCACCTTTTCCAGCTGTGCAATATAGTTCTCTCATGCCACTCTCTTTTTCCCTTCCCCCTCCCCAGCAGGAGCTTGAAAATCAGCAGAGACAATAACTAATGGTTACAAATATCACTGCACATGTTCTAAATAAATAAAAATAAGTAGATATACTTTTTCTGATCAGTTTAATTTTATATGCAGTTAGTAGAAACACCAGAAATTAATTTAAAGCAAACCCGTTTTACAGCCAGTCCAGTGACCCTTTACTTCCAAATCCCAGAGATACAAGTGACATACCATAGCATGTGATCCAGGCCTAGGGCTATCAGGCTCTGGGAGCATTGTTCATGTCAAGCATAAGAGTAAGAGGAAACCATCTGTATTGTTTACCAGCATCCTGTCCCTTGGAGAATTGGTGTCTAATCATTCAACACAGGGACCACGTGATAGCTTTGCTGACCAAAAACATTAGTGTTTCAACAGAAGCTATTGTAGAACAAATGACTTCTGGCAAAGGACTGGATCCGGTATCATTAAAGTTCCAGAGGGGTAGCTGTGTTAGTCTGTATACAGCAAAAAAACGAGAGTCCTGTGGCACCTTAAAGACTAACAAATTTCTTCAGGCATAAACTTTTGTGGGCTCCAATCCACTTCGTCAGATGCATGAAATGAAAACAACAGTAGAGAGGTATATATACACATGCCAGGATGAAGGAGTAGCATAATAATGGCAAGTGCTGACAAAGTCAATTCAGTGGGGCAGGTGAGGCCCATTCACACCAGTTGAATAGAAGGTCAGAATGTGTGAAGACCGACAATTCCTTTTTGTAGTGTGATAGCCATTCCACGTCCCTGTTCAGACCCAGTCTCATTGTGTCAAGTTTGCAAATGAGCTCCAGCTCTGCAGTTTCATGCTGTAGTCTGCTTTTGAAGTTTTTTTTGCAGGAGTACGACAACTTTCAAGTCTATCATCATTAAAATTTTCCCATTGACTTCCTAAAGGCAGGACCTGGCCTGCCAGAAACACATATAGAACTCTACACATTATCTCGAGGTCTAATCCAAAAGTCACAATTATCAGTGGGAATCTTTTCATTGACTTTAGTGGGCTTAAGATCAAGCCTTGGAAACTAACAACTCCCTGCCCCCTCCAACATTTTAGGCTAACAACATGTGGTGGCATTTTTCTTTTTTCTCCTTCAAAAGATAATCAGCATTTGGAATTCCAAGTTATTGGCTTTCGGAATCCTGAAGTCTCAGCAAACATTGGATACTATTTAGATAATGCTGTCCATAGATTGTAAAGTCTGCAAGTAAATATTTGTCCTGTCAAATAACACTTCATAGTCAACATGTGCATTTTATTATGTCAGAGCTCATGGGAACACATATCAGTAATACAATGCTGGTGTCTCAAACAACTTTGTAAACTGTGCTTTGGTTTTGACTTAAACAAACAAACCAAAGCCATACAACATAATGTACTTGAGATAAGCTTACAGCATTCTTTGGAAGCAATTTCCATTCTGGTGTACCTTCTCAAACATTAAGAAATTATAAAATTAAGGGAACTGGAGGAAAGAATCAAGAATGGATCTTTCACAACGGAATCTCAATTAGGCCTTGATCCTACAAGTCCTTGCGCAATTTACAAGATGGATGCATTCCATACAAAGTAGAGGTGATTGGAGAGCCTGAGCAAGGTTAAACACTAACCAAAGAGCTACCTACACCAAGCTTTCTCTCCCATAACCTTTAATGAGCCTGGTGAAAAAGAAGCAGGGTGTGGACACAGAAAAAGCGTGTCTGAGGAGACGAGAGTAAGCATAATCCTCCTTGTGCTAGGAGAAATCCTTAGGGCTAGTCTTCACTTACCGTGGCAACATCGCTTCCATCAGATTGATCTTCCCATCAACTGATTGGATCTGTGAAGACCTGCTCACTCAGGCCTTGTACACACGATCACTTTATCGCGCATTAACAATCATTACCACGCAATACCAACAACAGCGTAAACACGTGCATTAGGGCTGTTGCGCGTTAACTGCCTTGTTGTAGCGCAATACAAAAACCACCTTGACGAGAGTGGTAGCAGTTAACACGGAACAGCTGTTGCGCCTTTCCACTCATGTGTATGCTCACCGCGCAATGATTTGGCCTCCGGAAGTGTCCCAGCATTCCAAAGTTATCCTCTCTGGTCTTCCCCCCACCCGCTCTGTGGCCATGATGAAACAGTCCCCGCCCTGATCAGATTCCCGGGATTTTTGAATTTCTCGTCTGTTTCACTTCCTGTTCTCTTCCTTGTGGAGTGGAGTGCAGCTCCAATCATCAGGAGCAATGGCGGCCCATCGTGGAAGATGCACACCCCTTTGGAGCACGGCAGAGGTACTGGACCTGATCAGCATCTGGGGAGAGTCCACTGTGCAGGCGCAGCTACGCGGCAGCAGGCGAAATTATGATACATTTGGCATAATTTCTCAGGCCATGTCAGAGAGAGGTTATGATAGAGACACTGTGCAGTGCAGATCAAAGGTGAAGGAGTTAAGAATAACCTATCACCGAGCAAAGGAGGCAAACCGCCGTTCAGGATCAGCGCCTGCTACATGCAGGTACTATAAGGAGATAGAAGCCATCCTCAGTGGGGATCCCACAACCACTGCAAAGAGTCCCGTGGACACATCGGCCCCCCCTCATCCAGTGAATGCCAGACCCAAGCAGGATGAGGACGTGATCGATAAGGAGGAGGAGATGGAGGATGACCTGGAGGAAAGTGCAACAGCGTGTAGCCAGGAGCTCTTCTGCACCCCTGCTGAGACCTCCACCCAAGACATGAATTGCAGCATGTCCTCTGAGGCGGCAGAGGGGGGTTCCGGTAAGTTTCTCTTTCGTGCAGCTATGGCTCCTGCTAAAATATCATTGTCCGGGGCGGGGGTGCTTGCTGTCTCAGTCCCCGCTGTGCACGCTCTTTACTCTGCATTCATTAGAAGTGCATCAACACAAGCACTGATTGTCAAAAAATCATCTGTATTTAGGTCAGTAAAGGTTTCTTCGATGTACCTCCAGAGCCTACTACTCAGGTTAGATGGGAGAGCGTTTGTGTCTACGCTCCCAAAGACGGATACTCTGCCTCGCCAGCTGCAAAGCACAGCCCTGGGAACCATGGCAGCACACAGTGCAGCAGCATATGGTTCTGGCTTGCAACCGGTGGCATGTAGGATATGTATTCTAGCTGGCAGGGGCACTCTGAGGAGAGAGATATCGGGTTCCATCTGTGTGCCCTGTGCAGAACGTTAGCCCCCAGTAAGCTTTCTATTAGGACGTACCTTGTCCGCTTCAGCGAAGCATAGGATGTTGACTGCCCTGCACCTTCCAGTGGAATGTGCTACTGGAAGGTTACATTGGTTATCTAGGCTATGTGTTAACACCAGCTTTATTATTATTATTTTTTTTTAGATTCGACCTTCACAAGGCCAGTGTCTATCCCAGCTGACAGCTTTAGAAACATTCGGTGGCGTGCTTGAAGTAACAGGGAGGATATGTTTCAGGACCTGCTGAAAACAGCACAGGAATCCGCGAGGGAGAATCGAGCCTGGAGAGAGGAATCCCAACAGAGGAGGCAGAAACACAGGGACGAACTGATAAGCGTGATGAAGGAGCAAACAGAACTGCTCAAGAGCATGATTGCTTTGCAGACCCAGGCGATTAATGTACGGGCTCCACTCCAGACAGTTCAGCCGTGTCTGCCTCCCACACCCCATAGTCCTTCAAAGAATTTCTTTGAAGGCCACCCGTCGCCCTGGAACACTGCAACATCCAGTCCTCCCGGAGCTACTTTTTAGAGACCCGCAGCTACACCCACCTGTAACCCCCCCCCCCACCACCACCACCACCACCCTTTTAGGTTTTAATAAAAACAGTGACAAATAATTTGAAGAGTGGCTTTATTTGTGCACATTGAAAATCTCATAAGGTGCACCTGATGCGTCCTGGAAGTTAACTAGGGGAGGGCATCATTGAAATGGTCCCTGAGTGCCTCCCTTATGTGAGCAGCTTCTCCTTGGGCCCCCCTAATACTCCTAGTGGCTGGCTGTTCATATGCTTCCTCGAGGCGCTGTGCCTCCATAGCCCAACCCGGGGAAAACTTTTCTCCCCTACTTTCACAAATGTTATGAAGGACACAGCACGACGCAATCACAGCAGGGATGTTGTCCTCTGCCAAGTCCAGCCTCCCATACAAACATCGCCAGAGCCCTTTTAAACGGCCGAAGGCACACTCCACAGTCATTCTGCAGCGGCTCAATCTGTAATTGAACCGCTCCTTGCTGTGATCTAGGTTACCAGTGTACGGCTTCATGAGCCATGGCATCAGTGGGTATGCTGGGTCTCCGAGGATGACTATGGGCATCTCCACATCCCCCACTGTAATTTTTTGATCAGGGAAGAAGGTACCCCCTTGCAGCTTCCGATACAGACTAGTGTTCCTGAAAATGTGGGCATCATGCACCTTTCCCGACCACCCAGCATTGATGTCCGTAAAACGCCCCTTGTGATCCACAAGTGCTTGCAGCACCATGGAGAAGTAGCCCTTCCTGTTGATGTACTCCGTCGCGAGATGGTCTGGAGCCAAAATAGGGATGTGTGTGCCGTCTATGGCTCCCCCGCAGTTAGGGAATCCCATGGCAGCAAAGCCATCCACAATCTCACGAACATTGCTCAACGTCACCGTCCTCCGTAGCAAAACGCGATTGATGGCTCGGCAGACTTGTGAGAGGGCTAATCCGACGGTGGACCTCCCGACTCCAAACTGGTTTGCAACCAACCGGTAGCAGTCAGGAGTCGCCATCTTCCAGACAGCAATCGCAACACGCTTCTCCACGGTTAGGGCTGACCTCATGTTGGTGTCTTTACATCGCAGGGCAGGGGCCAACTCTGAACACAGTTCCAGAAAGGTTGCTTTCCGCATTCGAAAGTTCTGTACCCACTGCTCGTCATCCCACAGCTGCATAACAATGCGATCCCACCACTCGGTGCTCGTCTCTCGCGATCAGAAACGGCGTTGCACCGTGTGCAGATGATCGGTGAAGGAGCTGAGCAATGCGGTGCTGTTGCTCTGCATGGCATCGATCAGCCCCTGCTCCTTGGCGCCCTCGTCTGACTCGGAGCTCATTGCGTACTGAGCAACCAGCCGAGATGTATTTAGAATGCTGAAGGCGACAGTGGAGATCAGAGCAGGATCCATGCTGTCGCTGTTGTGATTGCTCGCAAGTGGTGCAGTGCGTCACTGCACTGTTGAAAATAGGCGCGAGTTGCTCTTGGCAACAAGGAAGACGCAAGGGGAACACAGTGCACCACGGGAAACTGAGAGTTTACCCATGGCGCTTTGCATTCCTTTCCTTCATCCCATGATTCCAAGCGCTGATTGAGGGAAAATTGAACTGTGGGATACGTGCCCAGAATTCATTGCGCTACACCACGATATTGCATAGAATTCTGTTGCGTTGCAAGGAGCGACGTGTGTACGTGCTATCCCGCAATAAAGGTCACGTGTTTTTTATAGCGCGATTGCCATGTTGCGCTTTAATCTGATCGTGTGTACATAGCCTTAGTTGGGAAACCGATCTCTTCAAACTACCCTTGCAACTGAAGTAGCACTGAGTCGAAGGGAGACTCCTCCCTTTGACTCAGCACAGTGGACGTGCCAGTTATTTTAATAACGTGCGTATCTCCGCTTGACTGTTGCTGAAAATGATAAGCAGCATAGACCTACCCTTAGCTACAACATGCATTCCACTTCTAAGCCATATTTCTACTACCAGGCAGAAGTAATTTGAGAGCTCTGCAGCAACACTGTCCTCAGTCAAGGAGTCAGTTCTCCTGGCACTGTATCTTGTTCATAATTTTTAACATTGTCCTTATATGCACAGCCTTACACAGTGCAGGATCAAATCCTTTAATGAAGCAGTGAAAGCTAGTTAGAGACGAGGCAATATGGTAGATCTTAATATGTATAGGAAGCATCGATTAATTCCCATATGCACACTACACAATCTTGCAACTTGGACAGATTTTAAGCATATGGCAACAACCAGATTACAAGTCATTAAAAATGCAGAAAAACTTCAGCACCTAAATAATTCCATCTAAAGTCAGTTATAAATCTTGAATCCAAAACTAGGTCTAAATCGAATAGCAGAAGATGGTAATATGCATATAGTGGTATCTGAGTTTGACTGGTTCTGCTCATTTTTCTTAAATGCAGGCTTGTATTTTTTTTATCCATAGCGACAAATGCAGACTTAGTGAGGATGTGAATTCTGTGGTGACTCAAGGAGAGCACAAAATGGAAGCCCAAATTCTGCTCTCAATAA
Source organism: Pelusios castaneus (assembly GCA_007922175.1). Taxonomy (NCBI): domain Eukaryota; kingdom Metazoa; phylum Chordata; order Testudines; family Pelomedusidae; genus Pelusios; species Pelusios castaneus. Next base: position 24,856,515 of record ML685780.1, read on the forward strand.
AGTCAGTCATAAAAGTTAGTGCTGAGCACAACTGTCAAATCCCCCTTAAAGCTAATGAGAGTTTTTTTGAGGATGGTACAGTTTAGTTGGCAAGTCACACATGAAAGGAATTTGATTTCATTTAAATGACTAAAATAGAAGATTCCATATGCATTACAATATGCATTTAAAATCTGATCCATATCATTGCAGTACTGTGCATCTCTATTAATATAATGCAGCAATGCCATGAGCAACAGGAATTTGGGAGACCGGGGTGGATAGGGATCTGAGATAAAGACAGCAGGAAGCAGATGAATAGGCAGAATCCACAATGGCAGGGAATTACCTAGTAAGTTGCTCAGATATGTTTGTGTGCCTCCTTCCAGCTTAATTAATGTGTCTGGGCCAATTGATGGAACCATATGTCTCTCCCAATCAAAAGCCTTGTAGGTGGAGCCCTTGGTGAGCTAGTGCTTCAGTAGCTGCTCTGATATTTGGGAGGTAGTGGGCCAGGTTTTCTGGGGTGCTTTTTGTGGCAGGCTTTTACCAGGTAAAGTTGTGCACATTTTCTGTTGGTTCCCAGGAGTTCTTTTCAGAACCATAATCTTCCCAATCCATGAGCTACCAGAGTCTACCTTGTCTTTTCTGGTGCCAGGGATCCCATGGACAATAAACTACGTGTGGGCTTGAATGTATATGAGCAAGGGGGTATAGTTGGAAACTAGAATGACCAGATAGCAAGTGTAGAAAATTCAGGATGGGGGAGCAGTTATAGGTGCCTCTATGAGACAAATCCTTGAATATCGGAAATGACCTAATAATACTGGGACGTCTGATCACCCTAATGGAAACACTAAGGAAATGGGTTGTAAATGTGGGGCTTCAAGAGCAGTATATGCAAAACTGGGTGTATTCAGAGGGTATAAATTGGGTTCATTTCCTGGCAAACTCAGTAGAGGCCAAGAAATTAGTAGTAGTAGTAGTTTACAAAGTGGCCTGTCCATGTCTGTGTTTCATTAAGAGCCATACCTCTGATCTATTGAAAGGGTGAACCTCTCCTGCTGTCAACATATCATTTGTAGAACTTCTTGAGGTACTTGAGGTGAACATTTAGATCTTTTGGGGTTTGACATATATTGTATTCAGTCCAGGACTGCTGGATTGTGAGAATTTGCAGGGTAAAACTGAGGGAAGAACCCACAATTTGGTGAGAGAGGGAAAAAAAGGGCTTTGCACCATAGAGGCATGTTCCGTACTATTTTATGTGAACTGTTTCTGAGGTAACCGCAAGGCTCAAGTGATTGCCAAATGTTTGCCTCCAGTTTTCGGTCAATTGGGCAACCATAGTCCTTGAGGAAGGGCAAGGTGTCTTTAGAGAGCTGGTAGGGTTTTTTTTCTTTGTTTGTTTTATTTTGTTTTGAGGACATCATTGTAATCCTGTATTTGGCTAGAAGTCAAGGATTGGGATCAGTGGGAGGTTTTGCTGTTCAGTTATCCTGGTTTGCAATCACCAGGGGACTACTGTGTGCTTTTCATTTCCTGGGGTCAAAAAGTGCTGCTGGCAGAATTCTGAGAAAAAGTTGACTTTTTGTTCACATCAATGGATAACTTATGGAGAGCCATTCATGAGATATCCAGATCAGAGGGAAGCAGATCACCTGTTCATGAAGCACTTGGGGTACAGCGAACTCTGCTGGACCTATCCTTAGCTGTCCCCTCGAAGGAGTTGGTAGCGGTCCAAGAATGCTGTAAGGGGAAGGCCATGGATGGTCATGTCTGACGGTTAGAGTTGGCAATCAGCACTGGTGTCAGGTCAAGGATCAAAGCTTACGCCAGAATCAGGGGGCAAGCCAAGAAGCAAGCCAGAGCCAGTAGCCAAGGCACAGAAGCATGGACTTTGGGTGAGGCAAGGAAGCAGGAACTGGGACTGGATAAAGATCTGGAAAAAGGAAAGCAAAAAAAACAGGAGCAGGCTGGGAAGCAAGATCCAAGAGTCAGTCAAGTAGGCAGGATCCATAGTGGCAACCAATCAGGAACTTACCTAGCTGCTTGGACAGCTTTCTTTGCCTCCTTCTGGCTTAAGTACTGCATCCATGCCAATTGCTGGATATCTCCTGCAGTCAGGAGCTTTGTAGGCAGAACCATTAGTGGGGATAGAGCTCCACTAATCCTCTCCTCCACTGGTTGCAGTGGGTTGCTGGGTGGCAGTTGCAGCTTGAGTACTGCATGGGCTTGAAGGTCCAGGTTTGAGACCCACAGTCTCTCGCATGCTGCTGCACTGCTTAAAGCCAGACTGTAAGAATTCCTTTATTTTGTTCTAACCAGATTGCAATTTGTAGATTATCAAATGTAATCATGTTACAGTACTTAAGCCCAGATGCTCAGTTATTTCAAAATTGCTTCTCCTGTTTACTACAGGCAACTCAAGAAGACCAAATCTATACCTGGTCTGCATAGTGGTAAAGGGTAACTTTACATATAGCATTAAAAGGTGCAAATCCCATATTTATATTTCAACTGTACTTTATTTTTTTCCCCTTCCACTGTGAAGATAAAGATTTTGATCGTCAGTAGTTGCCTTGGTATATTTACAAATGTCAAATTAAAGGCATCAGTGTAATCTTATTATTTCTTCAAACCATGGTCCAGATCCTCTAATCTCCTGCCTGCCTGCAGATGAGACTGAGATCCAGTGACAGTCTTTCCAGAAGGCATGGAGATGTGGATCTGTGGCTGCACAGATTGTCTCCAGCTCTCCACATTCTCTGGGAAACCTTAATGTCTCTACTAGACAAGGCGCTCCAAAATGCTTGCAGAAGGGGATAAAGCAAGGATTCGCCTGCTGCATATGGCCCTTCTGTGAGTTGCTGGAGGGAATACTGTCCTTCCCATGGGCTTTGCTGTCTCATGCTACCCAGGTTTCAGTATATCATTGTAGCTTGGCTCCTTCTCATACAGAATATCTACTCTCATAGGACCACTTGGGTTACTGAGTCCAATCCCCGATGGTTATAAGCAATCTTGTCATATAATCCCATTCATTGCCCTAAAGTCTTCATATCAGATATTTTAAGATCTTCTGAGTTGTCTTCAGCACTAAACTATGGGAATTAAATCCTAACCCTCTTGAATTGAATGGCAAAACTCCCACGGACCTCAGTGGGGCCAGAATGTCACCCAAGATCTTTTTAGAGTTGAATGTTTACAGGCTATTGATTTATAGGAGATGCTTCAGAAATATCTACAAATTTTGAATGTCTCCAATTTTAACTATCCATCTTAAAACTCTCACTCATCTCAAGCAGGGCACCCCAAATGGAGTCATCCAAAATTCATGAACATTTTTAAAAATGTTGCTAGTAATAGTTTATATAACTGTAAAGTACTGAGAGACAATGTTGTTTGAACAGTTCTATGTATTCTATTGTATCCATTATTTTTTATAATCTCTTTCTTGTGTGAGGGGATCAGAAACAGAGGGATATCCCAGTTTTGTTACTAATTCTTTTTCTTTTAGTCCATCTAAGCACAAAGTTAATAACTGTAATAAAAACTATTCTTCATCACTTAGTGGTTTCAACTTTTTATATTTTTTCCTTTATTCTGTAAATATCCCTCAGGAAACAACTCTCTGTAATAATCACCTTGCCTACACTTCCTTCAGTCACACATTACATTCTCTCTCCCACTTTCTTTTGGGTTAATATTAGTGTTTGTCAGCAGTAGAAATTTTTTTCAGTCTCTGAGTCATTACTGTTGCAGTTATGTTCACAATAAAGAGTTCGGAATAGGGGGGAAAACAGCCCTGTTGCCTACATCTAGCTGACTGCTAGAAAACCATAAAGTCTTATAAATGCCAAGTGTTCAATTATTTTCATTTTCTTGCCTTTGGGGAAAAAAATCAAATGTGATCCAGTAGGCTATTTAAACTTATCATTTAGAAGCCTGGACTCAGATTTTTTGCATGTACTCACATTTTTATCAAGTATTTCATTAACATAGGTTTAAAATAAATTGTCACAAAGAAAATGAGTTTACTGGTTACTTCTAGTCTTTGGATACATTTGTGCACATTCAAAACCATTGCACTGATTATCATGATTAGATATCTGTGCTCAGAAGAGGTCTAATACTTCCATAGTAAGTCTTTTGCTGGTTGGGATTCAGCTCCATTGATTGAGCTATGTGGAGCAGTTTGCCTAGTACCTACCTGCATTGTTATGGCTCAAGCCAATGATGTCATTTTATCCCTGAGGTGTCTCTGAAATTACCATCCTTGATAACAAACAAATTAGAGTATGTCCCTCGCTGGCATTTCAGCTGTGTAAATCTTTTTGCAAATTTGTGAATAGCCGGATCACATCAAATCACCTAGGTTGGGGTTCACACACAAACTAAAAACAGTCCTTTTACTGTTACAATTTTTTCTAGGCTGCAAATGTTTCTGCTGAGCTGGACATAGCCCCTATCCCCACCCCCCATTTGTGTAGAGGGGTATTTTTCTGAACTCTAAATTTGGTCCATGCTATGCCTCAGGGCTCTAAAGCTACCTTAATAGGGCAGAGGAGGACTCTCCTAGCAATAGATGCCACATAATAATCTGTATCGATAGATCTATTGGCTATAGGTAGGCCCATTATCTTCCTTGCTGCTGCCCAACTCCAAGTCAAACTGTTCTTTTTCCAATTGTCAGAACTTCAGCATTACAATTTAAAGTCAACTTCAAAACTGCAAGAGGAGCTAAGCTATCAGAAAAGGAGCTCTGGTCAACAGTGGTGATGATGAGTCAAGAAATAATACTTCTTGTCACTGAATATGGATGAGGATAATGAAGTTTGTGAGAATGAGGAAGAGTAGGAGAAAGATGACATATTAAAGTCTGATGAGGAACTGTGAAAAAATTCTTAAGTAGGAATAAAGGCAGAGTTTGCCACGTTTTCCTTCTTGCCCATCCACATTCAGAGTCATGCTGCAGATGAGGAATACAGGAACTGCCATACCAGACCTGACCAGTGATCCAGCTAGTACAAGATCTTGTCTCCAAAAGTGGCCAGTACCGGATGCTTGAGATGAATGTGTAAGAAACCATGAAATGGAAAAATATGTAATAACCTGCACTTTGGCAAAGTTACTTTCTAACTCCTGTCAGACAGAAGTTAGTTTATGCCCTGTAGCATCCATAGTGAGTGATAAGAAGTATTGTTAACTTGAGTCATCATCTCTGTTGATGACTGCATCAAGCTCCTCTCCTGATAGCTTAGACCCTGACAAGATTTTAAAGATCACACTATACCCTTTCTAAAAATGCTATTCAGTGGAGCTTCTCATTATTCAAGGTCTTTTCTGAACTTCAAGTCCAGAGCATCAGTGATATTTTTATAGCAAGGAGTTTTAGAGGTTATACCTGTTTCCTTGAACAGAATTTCTGTGGATATAGGAAGAGTAGACTTAACCATGTTTCCTGCTCTTCCACCCACCTTAAACTACAGGAAGAGAAGGGGTGAAAATGTCATGGGCTACCAGTTACCAAAACCAGGTGAAACTCAATAGCATTGGCTAAGTTTCCCTTTCATTCCCTGCTTCATTTGAACCAAACTTTAAGAAAATGCCCCAAGGGAATTAAACTATATGACCTCTAACCAACCCAAAAATGTGTGTTGCAATTCTCTACTAAATATGTAAGTCCATAGACATACAGTGTAAAAATATCTTCAGTTTCCAGTGTAGATGGTCCTGAACATTGAAGTTATCAGGACATGAAATAGTGCTATTTGATTTGATATATTTATACAAGCTTTGAGCATTTTTGCTACAGTGCACTGCTATTTGAAGGAAAAATCAGAAACTGCCTCAGACAACCACTCTGTATTTCGTTCTAGAAAATAACTAGCAATTATAATTACTCACCATGTTTTCTGGCTCAGAATAAAAGTGGCATTGCAGAAACCATACTGAACATTCATCGTGATTAGAAAATACTCCACACCTTAGAGAGCAGTGAAGCCGTAAGAATAATTTTAAATGCAAATTAAATTGAGGGGGTAGCAGAAAGAACAGATAAAAGACAGTAAAACAAAGCCTTTCAATTTCCTCAAATTAGCAGGCTAATGTAATATAAAAAGCAGTTCTAGTCAGAGCTGTGCTAAGACATTTCATTTAATCGTAATATAAAACAGCAGATCTGTCACCTTTCTCTACTCTGTAGTCTTGATTTCGAGGCTGAAGTGAAAATTCGAAGCTGGTTGCTCTGGCTCACAGACTAGTTACATTGCTTAGTCTTGTTTCATGCCAGTAGGATGGAAAGAGATCAGTAATAACGGTAAGTACCTATCTGTTAACCTGAGCTTTTATTTTTCTAAATGCTTTTATACAGTGCCTTTGCTCTTTATCAATGCACATCTACTGGGAAAGCGTCATCATGTATTTCGTATAAAGATCCATGCTATATAGAAACATGATGATTCCTAGAGAATATTATATCGGATTTTTGCACAGATTCCACAATGCGAAATTACAAAAAGTAGGAATGTCACAGCAAGAGAGGCTTCTGGATAACCTGTAGTGTTTATGGCATCCTTGGAACATTTCAGCATTTAGTGCCTTTCTGAACCATGCAAACCAACCTTACTTAATAAATAACACCAGATAAGAATAGAAGTGATCTCTGAACAGTCTCATTACGATAACATTATTACTAATCTTAAATTTACTCGAAAATACTTCATAGTCTCATTACTCTTGTGGTAAACAGTAAGGGGTTCAGGTCAGTAAAAGTAAATTATTAGACAAAACAAAATGCTTCAGTTAATCATTATAACATTCTTCGTGTTTTCTGAACTTCTGAATGGGAAAGTGAGCAAGGTAAGAGCAAAAATCAAATTCATAAAAGAACTTGATATGTGGGTGGGGGGTACTTTTTTTTCTCTTTTTCCTTAGGAAAGTTTTATCAGACGTAGAGCCAGGCGTTTACTCCTTCAATATGAAGGATGTCGGGGAAATGATAATAGTGTCACCTTCTGTTGCTAAGTAACAACATCTCCTGGCCATTTTTATCAGATAAAGGAAGTCCAGTTGACGTTATGCATTATTCATCAGAGTTCCCATCAAACAATCAAAATTGTTTGCTTACACTGGGGACATACAGTAAGATCAAGGAAGCCCTCCCTGATACTACAGGAGCTTCCACCACTGGCAGGCAGCTCTTGTTGTTTGCAGTAAGTATCATTTGTTTTTCAGAATGCTCCAATAAAGTGATATTTGAAGAATTTAAAAAGTTTTCTCATTTAGTATATGATTGTAAATTGAAAAGGATTTCACATTAATTGTTCCAAACAAATAGATTAATACTTTGCAAATTCTGATTTAATTAACCGGCTTCATAATTTCACACAACCCTAAAAGAAATGCTCTGAAAGAGGAAGAACTATTGATCTCGTTATTTTAAAATGAAAGGTTTTGGTGATATCTGTATAACCACTTTATATATCGATGCATACATGCTGGGAAAGATGAAAAGAAATGCCAGTGTATATATTTTCTGTAAGAGTTGGACTTTAAATATACAGTATCATTCCAGTGTGGAGTGAAGGAAAATATAGGAGGCAACAGGAATACGAAGGTAGGGAAAAGTCCACAATAATTAACATCTCAATGTGTGTCAGACAAGAAAGACGGGCATGTCAGAGAAGAGGTTAATTCATAGACTACATACCATAAATGGGTTCAAGAGAATAGTGAAATGAAAGAGGTCAGCCAAGAATCAATACTAAGACTGCTTGACATTGTGCTCACAGTACCTGTTATCAAATATTTTAAAAGCTGATCATGTGAAGTTCTGCTGCTACTCTAAGTAAATGTAAAGAAAGGACAGAGATAGTTGGTTTTCTTGCCTTTTGGTAGAATGGCAAACCTGTTTGAATATTATCTAGTTCTGTTCTGTCAGATGAAACCTTCGTGTTTTTAACATGGCAAATATTTCTACTATCATTTGTTCTACTGTAATGTCTAGAGGCCCTAATCAGGTTAGGATCTTGTTGCACTAGGCATTATGCAGACATAGAGTAAAAGACGGCCCCTGCCCCAAAGTTCTTACAATTTTACCTTCAGATGGGGTGCAATAGGTGGGTGAAACAAACGAATGTTGTGGAGGAATGGAGGTTGTGGCTGGGATATCAGTGATCATGCTAATAATCTTGTTTGTGTTTTTGTATTTCTCATTTCCTCATATTTCTTTCAGCTGGAGATATGAAAATTTATAATTTGAAACTAAACATTGGTGTTAAAAATATTCTATGCATAATCTTTTCAAATTCTTTCCTCCAGACCCCTTCTGTTATTATAGACTGGGATGTTTTAACTACTGCATACAAAATTCTTTTCTCAGAAAAAAAATGTGATTTTATTTATTTATTTGGTATGCTTGATGTTTAGTTGTTGTTTTTCCCCCTCCCAGGTATTTGATTGATCACATCCCTTTGAAAAGAAAGGTGAATTGGCAGCATAAAGTTCCTCCAAGATGGACTATTTTTTGGATGTTGAGTCTGCTCACAGGCTGATGTTATACAGTCAAGGAGCTCAAGGTAATAAAACTGGAGACAGAAAATGGGAAAAATAACTTGTGTTTATATATATGGATCCGAATTATGACTGCCCCCTTGTAGGTAAACAGTTGAAGGGTAAGATAGCATAAAGGAGTCCTTGTGTAGCGGTTTTGAGGGAAGGAAACCCCGGAGACGATAAGTGGGTTGATTTGCTCCCTCTGAGACTGAGCCAGCCCATTAAAACAGCTTGCAGCACTGCAGAAAACAATGGATAGAACATATCGGATGACTGATGAGAGATTTCTTCCTTGACACAACACGTAGTACTGGGAGGGTCAAACTGAGGTTTGTGCTACACCTCTTGTACAGATGCATCGAGTGCTGCTGTTGCTGTGTATGGCTTCTTCAGGTCCTTGGGAATCACAAATAACCATCCCCTCCACTCACTGTTTAGGTCTGACAGATGGTGCCCCCTCCAAAATCCCTTCAATCCAGTGCTCCAAATGCTAACAAGTTAATACTTCGGTGCATAATCTTATTTCTAAGGCTCTGATTGACTCGCACAAATTATACAGGAAAACTCCAAAACGTACCATTGCAAAAATTCCAAACAACATATTTTTCTTAGTTCATTAAAATCCACTACAAAATGCTGGCCCAATACCACAGCGACAGTATAGTAGATAAAGTAGTTTTTTTAAACAGATGCTTTAATTAAATTTACTTTTAATTTAAGTAAATTAAATTTACTTTTATTAAACACAAAATCTTAAATTAAACTTTTTATTCTTAATTTTCTTTGATACCTGAAAATTAAAAACTGGGGAGCTAATTTATTTTTTCCTTTTTTTTCTTTCTACCTTTTTTCCTCTTCCTTTGAGTGGCAAAATGGAAACGGAAGAGTGATCAGAAAGAATGGAAAAAGTAAAAAGGGAAGGAAGAGGGAGAAAATAAAACGAAAGAGTTGCTCCTTTTTGAAACCGGGGGAGGGATTACTTTGAATTTACTTTGAATTTTTTAATTTGAATTTGAATACTTTGAATTTACTTTGAATGCCAGTGATAAAATGAAGTCTAAGTGCCACCAAATAGTTAATGGGATCTTCCTCTTACCTAATGAAAATAAGTACTAGATAAGCATCCCATTCAATCAGCATCAGCTGTATCCCAATTAAAATCAATTCATAGATGTTCCCCAGAGAATAACTTGTTCAAAAATTGCCACAAGACATCTGTTTTTCTCGAAAACTTAAAACTTCAACACAAAACATCATTTCTTTAAAGCTATTTCCAGATCACTGATGTTTCTTTTAATTAAATACATCAAAAACCACTCACTTTCTGTACAGTTAAAACTATAGAGCTCAAGTTAAATAAATTAGTACAGTGAGAAAATATTTGAAAGTAAACAAAACAACCCAGGCAAACTCTTCTGTCATTAGGAGATGGCCCAGCATTATGCAGGTAATGATTCCTAAAGTCTTGCTGGAACAGAAATCATAATGGCAGGTGTATTGCTAATAAATATTCATCTTTAAAATATTGTAACTAGAGCTGGCTGAAAATGAAAAAAGCAGTTTCACAAAAAAATGTCAAACTTGTTTCCATTTCAAAGGGCTTGAAATGGATCAATGGTGTTGGTGGGTACTAGCAATCTTTTGTTATTTTTTTATTCCTAAAATTAGTCTAAAAATTACCCAACATTTTATCAACATATTTAAATTTTGTGTTTTTATTAAACACCAAGTTTTCAGTAAACAAAAAAAAGTAATAATGTTTTGATCATTTTTAATGACAATTTTGAAAAAGGCACAGCGTTTTTCATGGAAAACGAAAATTTCAACAAGTCAACACCATTCTGCAAAGCAAACAAAAATATTTAAAGGCCATTTTTCAGTGGGTTAGAGTAGATAGGTAAAACAACTTTGACCAGCTCTAATTGTAATTGAACATATTGAATTTAATCTTTTAAGTGCTCATGAACCTGAAATCTCTAGTTTTAAATGTGCCCCTCCTCTCCTCTCAGTGTCACTACATAAAGTGCTTTGAAATCATGGAGGAAAGAGTTCATCTAATATCTAACTGTCTATGTCCTGGATATACAGGCACTTTTATTTAGAAAAGTCCTCGCATTTATTAATTGAGAATTTGCTCCCTATGAATATTTTCCAACATTTACTGAAAAGCCATTGTTTCCATGAACATTCCTGTCAGTAAAGTTCCAGAGGGGTAGCCGTGTTAGTCTGTATACAGCAAAAAATGAGAGTCCTGTGGCACCTTAAAGACTAACACATTTCTTCAGGCATAAGCTTTTGTGGGCTCCAACCACTTTCTCAGGTGCATCTGATGAAGTGGGTTGGAGCCCACGAAAGTTTATGCCCAAAGAAATTTATTAGCCTTTAAGGTGCCACAGGACTCTCATTTTTTTCCTGTCTTTAAACATATTACAAAATTTTACACACAAGAACTGGAAACATGGTGGATGCCAATCACTTAAAAACTTGAAAAAATATCCAAGGAAACAATTTTGCAGTATTTACCCAGCAGTAGTCAAAATGAATATGTGCCAGACCCAAATATTTGGAACCAGCAAGGCAAAAATTCTGAATTCTGAACAACGAAGCAGAGAAAAACCCACTCCTATTCGTTGTTTACAATAAACACAAACTCATCTTTGGACACGTCTTTCCACCTTCTTCCAACACTCACTATGTTAATTGCAGGAAACTGATTCAGCCTTTCAGCTCTGTAAGGATGGGTCAGCACAAAGTTATTTAATGAAGGGTATTATTCAGGAAGCCGCTGAGTGTCCTCAACTCTCACTGAAATCTAAGTGCAGGTTCACGCCATTCAACTGACCCTTTCTTTAGTGTTTTGTTTCACCAGATGAAACTTTACTTACTATAAAATACATGTTTTTAGTTGTCCCTAAGAATGTGATCCAATATCCACTGAAGTGAAAGGGAATCATTCTACTCACTTTCCAAAGGTCATGCCCTAAATCTGTTTTAAGAAGTATGATCTAGAATACAATTTTACCAGTACAGAGAGTAATTTTCTTTTATTCTCATTACTGTTCATTCCCTTTGATTGGATACTATAGAGTACAGTCCACTAGAAATGTTTAATTTATCATAATTTAAATATTTGAAATTGTTAAACATACTACTATTCTTGATTTAAGCTTTTAGCTTAAAAGCCAAAATGCTACATTAAAAATTGGCATGAAATTTAAAAGGAAACTATTAAAAAAAAAACCTCATTCCATAACAGAAATAAGCACTATTCCTCGCATTGTTTATAGTAGTAGGCGATACAATTCCGTAAAATGAGCATATACTGCAGCAGTTCTTGTTAAATTTAGTTAGTAGTATATTGTCATGGCTAAACCTGATAGGTATTGGCAGTGGTTAATTTGTAATGAAAATGGAGCCAGAGCTCAAGCAATTTTTTTTTACTTTCATAACTGATGTGGCAATCCCAGAGATACCAGGGCTATGCACTGCCAAGCCTAGAGGTTCCAGGGCTCAACCCCAGCACAAATTAAGCACTAGGTATTGGATATTTGAGAGTTGCTGATTGATTGATTGACATTTAATAGAAATTTAGCATTAACACTTTAAGGAAATAATCTCAGCTAATGACTACAGAATTTGCCCTAAATCTCTAATGATCACATTCTCCACCAGCCAGTAGAAAAATAAATTTTATTATTAGTCCTTCATAATATGGTAGTTCTTAAGGACTCCACCCAGCAAGTGGGGTGGGAGGGGGGTGGAGGGGAGAGGACTTCCTGTAGCAGGCTCTGATCATACATACAGGAAGAGTCATCTCAGCCCTGAAGTGTTTAGAATCTAATAAACAAGACAGGACAGATGGGAGAAAAAAATATCATTATCCATGTTTTATAGATGGGGAACTGAACCACAAACAGATCATATGACTTGCTTTGATCATATAAGAAGTATATGGCAGCACCAGGAATTACACAGATTTCCCAAGTGCCAGTGCCTTAACTACAAGATATGCGTGGGCCAATTATTTTCCTTAATATATATATCGATGTGGAATTCAAGGTGTTGTTTTTAGCCTATAAATCCCTAAATGATTTCATGACTTAGTTACATGAGAAATCACATCTCTCCCCATGATATACTCTCACAGCTGAGATCAGCACAGATACTCACACCAGTGTCCTCCCAGTATGTATGAGTGGTGGCAGGGCCCTCCCTATGAGTGGTCCTTGGTTTTGGAACTAATACCCTTGATAGTCTGCCAGAGCCCAGATTTGTTAATGTCCTGAGCAACCTTTGTTACTCCTGTTTACTAAGGCTGTTAAAGAAGGAGTGGGGCTGAGGTGGATGTATTTATGGGGAACCCTCTGATTCTATATGTTATGATTTGTAATTTGTGGAAAAGGTTGCCAGAGCACAAGCTGGGCATCTGTAGCTGTATTTTGGATACTTTAATGAAAGTACATTACATAAAATAAAAGTACATTAAGAGAACATTATTAAGGTTATAAAGTCAAGCACTCAAGAAATAGCCTGTGCAACTTTAATTTGATTCCCTTGTTCATCTTTATTTACGTGATCCTATGCTATTGTTTCCACTCAATCCCTATCTCATCCACAGTCAGTGCACAGGATGGACAGTGCTCAATTAATGAGTAGCTGTTGAATATTTTTTCTCCTCATTTGTTTAATATGTGGCCCTATGCCTTTTTTATTGCATACTATTCAAACTGTGCTTTGAAGACAGAATTATTAACATCCTCATGGGCTTTTCTATAGCACTTATTACTATAGTAACTGAGACCTTCACGAATATTAAAGAATTAATTTTCACAGCTTTCCTGCTAGATATAGGATATATATATCCTCATTTTATAGCTGGAAACTGAGGCACAAATAGTAAGATCAAAAGTATTCACTAATTTTGGGGGTCCAATTTGGAACAGTTAGGATCAGATTTTTCACAGCGCTTAGCATTATACAGCATTTTGTATCTTCAAATCGCAGCTCCCAGTGACTACAGTTCCAGCTCTGAGTGCTCAGCACTTCTAGGGTTAAAATTCAAAATGATCTTGACAAACTGGAGAAATGTTCTGAAGTAAATAGGATGAAATACAGTAAGAACAAATGCAAAGTACTCCACTTAGGAAGGAACAATTAGTCACACACATACAAAATGGGAAATGATTATAACCCTGGATCCCTTTCTACAGATATAATAGATCACAAGCTAAGTATGAGTCAAGTGTCATACCATTGTCAGGGGGAGGGGAAGGCAGACATGCATTAGAGTTCTGTAGTATTTCTATTAGGATGCATTAGACAGAATATTGGGAGCAAAACATGAGAAGTAATTCTTCCACCTTACTCTGCACTGATTAGGCCTCAAATGGAGTATTAGGTCTGGTTCTGAATGCTACATTTCGGGAAAGAAGAAGACAAACGGGGGAAAGTCCAGAGAAGAGCAACGAAAATGATTAAAGATCTAGAAAACATGACTTATGAGGGAAGCTGGGAAAAAACTGGGTTTTCGTCTGGAAAAGAGAAGACTGTGAGGGGACATAACAGTTTTCAAGTAAATAAAATAAATTAAATTACGAGGAAGAGGGAGTAAAATTGATCGCTGCAGATAGAACAAGAGGCAATGGGTTTAAATTGCAGCAAAGGCAGTTCAGTTTGGACATTAGGAAAATAACAGAGTAGTTAAGCACTGAAATAAACTGCCTAGGAAGATTGTGGAATCTCCATCATTGGAGATTTTTAAGAGGAGGCTGGACGGACACCTGTTGGGGTGGTCTAGGTCAGGATATCAAACTTATTTGCTATGTCGGGCCAGATTTGACTTAAATGTATTTCAAGTGGGCAGTACATACCATAAATGGAAATACTACAGAACTCTTATGGAATCACAGAGTGCTGTGTATGTGAAACTTCACTCCACGATACCTCTCTCAGGCTCTGTTAGGGAGAGAGTGTGGTCTTATGGAGTGCAATCTCATAAACCCAGCACTCTGTGATGTTGCAAGGACTGACACTCTGATGGCATTGTGGAGAGCTAGGTATGTGAGACCACACTCTCTTCCCCTAACAGAGAAAGCGGTCCCACTGAATGCAGTCACAGGCCAGATGGAATAGGTTCACGGGCTGCATTTGGCCTTGGGCCGCATGTTTGACAGCCCTGGTCTAGATAATGCTTGGTCCTGCCTTGAGTGCAGGGGACTGGACTAGAAGACTTCTTGAGATCCCTTCCAGTTCCACAGTTCTATAAATCAGACACCAGGAAATCCAACTGGGAATCCTCAAAATGAAGAACATCCAATTAGCGACCACCTCTGAAAAATTTGTTTTAAATGACTTGCCCAGCCATCATATAGGAACTCTGTGACAGACAGAGGCACTAAATCTAATTCTTTGGCACTGCATCCACATGCCTTCATCATGAGAGCATCCTGCCTCTTCCCCTTGCCTCATTCACTAAGCATCTTCCAACTTCAGCATCAAGTGAGGCAGAGCTCAACTGAGATCAGCCTCCTTCCCAGCACAACCTTGTTCTACCCTCAGAGCAGATCCGATCTGGGCACTGAATGAGGCAGGGGTTTTAGGAAAAAAATCATATGAGGATCATGTAATTAAAGACTGTATCACAATGCATAAGCACAAGATGCACACTGGTTTGGGGGGGACAATTTTTAAATAAAGAAACTGGGGTAAAAGTGCAACTTATAGAATCACCAGCACTGCTAACTGTGTCAACATAGTTATGTTTTGAGGACTCTGATTCAAGCACTGACGTGGCTATCTCTGATTAACTATTTGTGGCATTGGCCTCAGAAAATTAGAGACGCAAAGTAGGTCTTTTACCAGCAAAAGTTGGTTCAATATCAGACATTATCTCACTCCCGCATCTCCCTGATTAGCTAGTGAAGTCCATAGAATCACAACCTAACATAACATGATTGCAAGCATTTTCAGATAACTCCACTAAACCACCCTAGAGATCTTAAAGCTCTGTATCAACATTTATGAAGGTATTAGATTTAAGAGCAGATTTCAAATACAAGGAAAAAGAAAACACTCCTTTGACTATATCTAACCGTACAACCATGGAAAAGTGTGTGGTGGTGCCTCAGCATACTTCTACTGCCATGAAGTGCATACACAAGAATAGTTTGTCCTAAAATAATTTAACCCTAGTAAAATTAGCTGCCCACAGAACTACTACTACCCTGACATCTTTTGCAATTGCTGTCACAAACAACATTCTTTAAAACTATAGATGGGCGCAACCTGTGAATATTTGCATCTGGCTCTGATGCAAGAGTTCGGGAGCATTCAGACTTGGGTTCTGTTTTCAGCCAATTATATACAGGACTGAGCAACAAAATTCAGGTTCAGATTTCTCTCCAGGCCCAAAGTTTCCAATAATTTAGGAACAAGTGAGTTTCAGATCTGACATTCTGGTACAGACCCACCCCTAACTTAAAATTCCTATGAATTCTGGTCTATAAGAGGAGTGACTGGAACAGAAGGTAACTAAACAGCACTACTTGTTCTATGGAATGGGTATTTGGATAAATTATCCTCATTTGGCCACAGACTGCAAAGTGTGTATGTATAGCAAGGTTAAGGAGTTAAAGCTGTTCAATTTTGTGACAACCTTTCTCCAGCTATGAAGAGGGTCTTAGTTTTGATATTCTCCCAACTAGGACCTTTTGTCAACAGACCTTTCAAGGAGCATTGCACATTCCAAAATATTGTCGACTTAAAACACATCTGGAAAGAAGGAGTTTGTTTGAATTAGTCATCAGTGTGTTTGACCAGAATAAAATAACTTGAAGAAATGAGCAATTTACTGCCTATAAGTAGTTCAGCTACTTTCTTTGAGGAAAGATCAGGATGAACTGATATAATAATTATGTACATTTTATAATAACCGTGTAGATATCTATTATGTAAAGCAGTACAGCTCTGCTGATTTCCCTCACCTTTCATGTTTTGTAATCATCTCTTTTCATATTTGAGTAAATAATTTGTATAGTTACAGTTCTACACAGAGATCCCAGCTGAAATTGGAGTCCCTATGTGCTAAATAGTCTACAAACACATAGGAAGAGACAGTGCCTGCCATGAAAAACTTACTGTTTAAATAGACAAGGCAGAAAAAGACAGGAGTCGGGAAGTATTATCTTTATTTTACAGCTGAAGAGCTGAATCATAGAATCATAGGGCTGGAAGGGACCTCATGAGGTCATCTAGTCCAACCCCCTGCTAAAAGCAGGACCACTCCCACTAAATCATCCCAGCCAGGGTTTTGTCTAACTGGACCTTAAATATCTCCAAAGACGGAGATTCCACCACCTCTCTAGGTAACCCATTCCAATATCACAGGTATTTGCCTAAAGCCGCAGAAAATGCAGCAAAGCAGACAATTAAAGCTAGATCTCCTGAGTCCCAGTCCAGTGCCTTCACCACAAAACTATTTCTCATCTCTGAAATATGGTTAAGGACATCTATACTTTATAGAAAGAGAGCAAAATATTCAAAAGCGCAAAAGGGTATAGAAACCTAAGTCCCAGGCTCTAAGACCCAAATCCCCAAAGGTATTTATTTCAGTCAGCATTAGACACCAAAATCCCTTTGAGGACCTGGGGCTAAGTCACTTTTAAAAATGAAACTTAGGCAGCGAGGTCATTGAGGCCCTTTAAAAACTTGGAAATGATTCAACTTTTGTCAGGGTGTTTGGCCACAGACAGGAAAGTGTGTATGTCTGGGTAAGGTGTTAGGCTGTCACAAGACTGCTTTTCCTCCATCCAGGAAGAGGTTCTTGGGGGAATATCAAAACTAACTCCCACCTTTATTAACAGAACTTTCAAGGAGAGGTGCACACCCCAAAATAGTGTCAAGAGTTTCCAACTCCTCTAAGAGCCAATCTCTTTGCTGTGCTGGGGCCTGTTGTGGTCAGTCCTTCCACTGCTGTCTTTTCTCCCTCCCCACCCCCCTTGTAGGAAACGGGGTGCAAGAAGCCCTTTTTAAAAAACCGAGGCTTATATGAAAGGAGCAGATATGAAACCAGGGCCTGATTCAGAGCCTGTGTGTTTCAGTGCAGCAGCAGCAGCCGCTCCTGCTGTCATTCAGCCAGCCTGGAGGTCTGCCCGGAGCAGAGGGGCCGTGGTGGGTGTCTCTTTCGCACCCACTCGCTCCCCCCAAACAAAGCGCCCGGCCGGATATTCTCAGGGGGCGGTGCTGAGGTTCCCCCTCAGGCACCAGCGTTGGGAACCAGGCTGGGACACGGTCCTGGCTGCGGGCGTGGGAACGCCGCTCGCCGGCCCCACTGGGCGCCCCCTCGCCCTGCCCCACCGCCAGCCAAGGGCAGCCCGCCGTGCAGGCAGAGGGCTGGCGGGGCAGGCGTCCCCGCTCCAGTCCAGAGATCCTTGACGGGTTTTCTCTCCCTCTTTTCCTCTTTCCCTCTCTTTCCCCTTCCTCTGTGTGTGCGCCTCTTCCTCCCTCCCCGTCTCTCCCTTCTCAGCTCGCCGGGCGACCCTGCTCACGGTGCCCACATTAATGGCGTCCTCTTCGGAGGAGGAGATAGACCGCAGACCCATCCGGAGAGTCAGGTCCAAGAGCGACACCCCTTACCTCGCAGAGGCCAGGATCTCCTTCAACCTCGGCAGAGGTAAGCGCGACCCCCCGCCCGGCGCCGCCCGGCCTCTTTGTGTGTGAACGCACCCGCCGGGCTCCCCCAGCTGGCACTCGCGGGGCACCGCGCCTGGGCAGCAGCGGAGGGTGGCAGCAGCGTCTGTTCCTGTGGCGGGGAAAGCAAGCAGTGGAGTAATTTCCCCTCTCAAAGTTTGGGGGGGACCCCCAGCCCCCAATAACGTCTTTCCTGCGCACCTCCCATCTTCCCCCATAAGGCTCTGGATAGCTAACTCCCCCAGACCTCCTCTCCCTCCATCCTCTTTCAGATTTCCAGAGCCGCCTCTTTTTTGCTTCCTCCAAACTCTTCATTCTCTCTTTCCTTCCCCCCAAAGACTTTATTTCCCTCCTCTTTCCTCAAACCCTCCCCTTTTCCTCTATGTTCCTTATTCTCCCTCTGCTGCTCAGACCACTTATTCTCCCCATCTTCTGCCCCCAAATTACTCTCTCCCCCCGAAGCCCTTTGTCTTCTTGCTTTCTCTACCAAATGGCTTCCATCCCTCATTCGTTCTTCCTTTCCCCAAACATTCCTCCTCTGATTCCCATGCCCCCCCTTCCCCATCTGTCCTACAACCTTCTTTTCCTTCATATCCCTTTCACCTGTCCTCAACACTTATTTCCCACCTCCCACATTTCCCTTCTCTCCTCCCTCTCCCAGGAAACCTTCATTCTCCCTTTCCTCTCCTCTCCCCCCCTAATTCTCCTTCTATCCTCTCCAATCATACTCTTCCTCCCTGCAGCCCTACATTTCCCTCTCTACAGACTCTTCATTCTGTCCTTCCTGCCTCAACCCTTAGCATCCCCTCCCTTTCTTATAGTCCATCATTTTTGTCCCTCCCTCTCAAACTCCTTTTCCTTCCTTTCTCACCAGCCTCCTCTTCTGCCCAAATCCATTCATTTGTCTCCTGAAATCACTCCAGTTGTCCCACTCAAAATTCCTCCAGTCTTTCCTCCCATGCCTCCATCCCCAAGATTGGTTTGAAACTTACACCTATATGCTTCCCGTTCTCACTGCCACATGAAATCCCCAGTTCTCTCACAGTCACCCTGACATGCCTTCTCTCTGCCCCTTAATGTGTCTCAGCCTTTCTGTATGCTCCACCTCTTCCAAGTCTTCTCTCATGCCTCCATCTCCCTAGACTCACCCACCTTCTTTCCACTTCCATAATGCCATTCCTCATCTTCCCCCAATCAACACTGCCTCCCGATCTGCCCTCCAGTTCCCTTTTCTCCTCTCTTCTTTCTGTCTCTATGTCCTCATGGTCCCTCTAACATTATGCCTATTCTCTTCCAGATCTCCCTTCACATTAGTCCTGCCATCTTCAAGGTCCTTTTCCACTAGGCCTGTTTCCCTTCCTTCTCCACTGGGCCATTTCCCTGCTCAAGATCTCCTTCCTTCATGATCCTCCATTTACCTGCCCTCATCAATGATATGAGGAAAGGCAGGGACAGTTACTCTTGGCTGGTTACTCAGTTCCTTCCATACCAGGCCAGACTCCTCATGCCTAACAGAGAGGGAGCTGAGATATCTTTAGAGAGGAATCTCCGCTGCAGTCCTGACTGTCTCACCAGGGTGCAGACTCAAATGACCCTACTGGCACGATCCTACAATGCATCTCCCTCCTTCAGCTGAGCCCTTCAATTCAGCAGCTCACTGCTGGCCCACAGAGGGGAAGAGAATTTGACCAAGAGGTTCTGTCCACTATTGTGCAGTCTGTCTCCCTTTTCTTTCAGCAGGTTGCAAATTGGAGGGGACAAAGAGGTTATTTTCTCTTCTAGCCTGAAAGTTGGTGGGGGAAAGATTCATCCCCTTTGTCTTCACTATAATTACCCCTTTGGTAATATGCAGGTTGTGTTTACCATTCCCTCACTGGTTGATTACATTGTTTGCTGTGTGATTATCCCTTTCTGGTCATGATTAGGTTTTTAAAATGATTGACTAAAGCTTTCAGTTGACTGGGTGATATTTCAAGGCAGGAGTTGGAACGTGATGCCAGTAAGTGGCATTGATTTTAAGGAACTGAAAGTGAAAACAGACAAGAGGAAGGTTGGGGGGGGAGGGAGGTTATTGGTGTGTAGGAAGTGATGAGGTGTAAATGAAAAGAAGCTGTGCGTGGTTACTCAATTGCTGAAAGAAACTCCCTGGGGGCCTGTACTGTCACAGGTGACATGATGTCTTGAAGTTATAAATAGATTATCAGTGGAGAAGAAGGCACCTTCAGGTTACCTAGTGCCTCAACATCTCTACACTGAGCTGGACTTGCAGTCTTTACTAAGCTAAGCTAAGGCAGAATGCCGTTCTTTAGTTTCCTTTTATTTTTTTCCTGTGATTCCTAAAAACATTGGATAAGTACATTTAGTTCCTCTTTTAATTTATGTGGTTTAAAGCTCCACTTCTAACCTTTCAGGAATGGACTTCCTTTAGAGGGACTTATTCAAAGAAACAGCACTGGAAATGTTGATGAAGAAACAAAATAAAACTGTTTAAAGCAGTGAGTGGATGTTTTCAATGATCCAGCTGGCACTGGGTAGTTTGATTTTTTTTTTTTAAAGGAAATTGCTTAGCAACCAGTGTTTAAGATAATGAGCTAACTCAGTCAAATTTGCTATGATATCTGCTCCATTGGTGAGCTTTTGGTTCTTCTGACTGTTCCCCAGACTTCATAAACCAAGGGCCCTCGATTTGAGACAGGCCGGTATTACAAAGAACCACTTTTTATTTTAAAGGTGGTTAAACTAATTCTAGGGTTGTTTATGTAGCCTGGTGTAGGGTTTGGTTTTGAATACCTCTCATTTATAAGTAATGGCATATTTGTATATTTTTAATGTTCATAATAATTGTTTGGGACAAAACATATGTCTCAATCTTTCTATTGAATTTTAGGTTTAGCAAGCAAAAACTTCTTTATTCTGTATTTTAGGAAGTATTGGTAGAATAGTGTCTGTGTAACTTACATGAAACAATTAAAGGTACAATTAAACAAGAACACTTAATTCATAGCTACCCCCACAACTAACCTTTACTTTGTATACTTACGGCGTATGCCAGGTAAGAGATGCACTCTGTGATAGCAAATGGTACTCCCTGCAGAAAGCAGAAGCATTTACTGTATGTTGAAGTCTATTTGGAATCTATCTGGAAATGGATTCCACATTCTGTGCATCTTCTTTTTATCTAGGAGTATATTTAAAAGTATTGCTAGTACTGTTTCTTAATTGTGAAACTACCTAAAATTCTTCTTCTCTTATTTAAAATTTAATACTGCACTGATGTATAGTTGAGGGGTTTAAGGTCAGAGAGATTCCAGAGCATAGATGAACAGGAGGAGCTGTTCATTCGTGGTGGTGCTGAATAGTGTCTATGCCCCTAAGAAAAACAAACTCTATAATAATTCATTGTTTAAAGTAACTGTGTTTCTTCCCCTAAGCCTTTGTGTGTGACCTGTGTGTTTTTATGCATGTGCGCAAGTGTGTTTATGTGACTGTGCCCATGTAAGTGGGGAAGGGAAGAGAGGTGGAAATGAGAAAGAAAAGTCATTTCCTCTACTCAGTGACACAGTCAGGACTACAGTGATGCTTGGGGCACAGGAAATATCTCCTTCCATACATACCTACAATTTACCTCCTGTTTGATGCATTTCATGTGTACGCTCCTGCTGCTCAAACGCAGCTCATAATGTTGTTTTCCCTGCCAGCTGCTACAAGCTGGGTTGCATTCCCCTTTGATCCGGTTATTGTCTAGTTCCGGAATACTCATTGAGATAGAACACAGTGTGCTGTTAGTACTTTGCTTTGCTTAATTTGAACTTTAAATCTGTTGTTATCTACATGCAAACCGAGTTAGTGCTACATTCTCCACTCTGAAAACTAACCACAACCACTGGTTAACAGAAAACGGCCTTATTTATCTGCTTGAGGTGCAAGTTATAATTATACCACTACTGCTGTTATCTGTATTGTTTATGTGCAATCTCACAACAATCAATTACATAATTTGGATACAGCAAGGAGTTGGTGTCTCAACATTTATAAACAGTTAACCTAAACAACCTTCATCTGCCCCTCCCATCCGAGTACAGAAAAAGTTTATTTTTCACATTTTGTTTAATTAGTTTTCCAATACATATTTGTTCATGATGTTTGTTTCCAAATACTGATCAATTATAGTATTATAAATATTCCCTGCTGTGAATTTACAAACACTGTTCAATTAATAATAGATTCCAGCAGATACCTTATTCAAGCCTTCTTGGATTGATTATAAAGAAACAAAGCTGTTTTCCAAACTAAAAGGGCTATTCTTCCTACTGATCTACACATGTGAATCCTAGTAATCTGAATTACCTGGTAATATCAAGAGGATAATATTTCTCAAAGGACTTCAGTTGCCTCTTGCTACAATGAATGTTGCTAAGAAACATTATAAAACTATAGATGGATACAAGATGCTTTTTTTTTTTTTTACTTGTTTGATACTGTGTCCGTCCAAGTGCAAAGAGATGTTCAATCTGAAAACTCAATGTGGTGAAAGAATGATCACAGCCCCCAACCACAAAAATATGTTCTCACTTTGTTTTTTGGAAATTATAAGGGCCTACATTTGTTTTAATGATTAGTGATTTTGGTGCCTCAGTTTCTGGGTGCCCAGCCTGGGACACCCGAAATGGTTCTCAGCACCTACCCACTGAAAACCAGGCCCTTTGAAGGTCTCCATTTGGGCACCCAAATATTAAGTAACACAACATCACTAACTGCTTCTGAAAATTTGTCTATATTTGTTAGGACTGTTTAATTGCATAAAGACTCTCTTCCCCGCGTTCCTATGCTGTGCCTGTAACATCTCTAATTTTCACTCTACATTGTGACCTATTCAGATGTCAGCTGTTTACAGAAGACTTTTACTTTAAAATGTCAAATAAAGGAACCATCTGTGAAGTAGAGAGCTTCCAGACTGGAGAGATTATCATATCTGATTACTGATAAGGGACAGACCACTGAGTGACTCATACTTAAGGAACTAAGGAGTGGTGGGAGGGTGGTTGTTTTTCCTATCTGAGAAGAAATATAATTTGTAGTGCTGGGAAATCTTATTGCAATCACATTGAATTTTTGAGGTAGTGGATAGGTGGCTGTTAACTATTCAGGTAGTATGTGATCTTTTTATTGGTACATTCAAGCAGGTTTGTTTGGCAGCAATTGACCTATACCTACCCATTTATAAGATGCTAGATAAAGGTCAGTAGTGTCAAACATGACATTTCCATTCATGGAATGAATATTTCAACTAGTGAAAGAATCCAACAGTAAACTTTGGACCACAGTCATTTTAAAAGTTGTTTCCAAGCTGATAGACGTTTGGAAGAAGTCGTCGTCATATCAGGCTGCTATGGAGACTTTCTGAGCTTGTTCAAGGAGATCACCCAGTGACATTCACCACTAGAATTTGTTTGCTTGTCTGGGAGTAAAGTCTTGTAAGAGGAAGGACCATGCTCTGGAAAGGTGGCAGGGCAGAATGCTTTCTTAGGTGAGTGAATAATCACTGAAGAGAGAATTGTCCCTCAAAAGAGCTGTGATTATCCTCTATGGTTGTGATTCACAAGAGGCACCTAGAGCATATCATTGGTTGGATCAGCCCTGAAGGTCTGCTCAGATCTGAGTGTACTTTAATTAATCAGTAATCCCATCTTCCAGGCCAGATCCTCAACTGGTGTAAAACAGCATAGCTCTATCAACTTCAGTGGAGTTACACAAGTTATATCAACTGCTGCTATGACCACACAAGCAGAAACACACAGCTCTTCTCCCTCTTCCATTGTGAAATACCTGTTTTTTGCTTTATGTGGGGCCAGATGTTCCCATAGAATGTGAGCCACAGATGCAGAAATAACGCAGCAATTTATATTTGAAAATGCTACAAAAGTCAGTTTTCTGGGGGGAAAAGACTGAGGCATAAAATAATATTACAAAACGATGGAACAAAAATCCATAATGTTACCAACTGCAAGGAAAAGTGTCCATAGTCTCTGAAGAAATAGGTGAAGTCAGGTGCTAGTCTTGAAACAGTGATTAACTCGCACAGAAATCTGTATCACACATTAATGCTGCTGCAGCATTAATTCACAATTTGAAGGGATGGGGTGGGGGGTAAGGACATAGTGAAGGCTGATGAATGGCTGAAGAAGCCAGGAAATGTTCAAAAGGACTATTTCTCTGGTGAAATGTTGGGTTTGGGATATGAAGTGGAACATCAGCGAGTATTGGCCAGTCTTGTACTGAATAAGCCCTGGTCCTCCTTCAGCTGAAATCAAAGGGGCCTTCTGTTTTCACATGAAGTGGAATCTTTCCCACAGAGTTGGGTGAATAAATGATTTTGCCCCCATAAGCCCCTGCAGTTCTGAAAAATCGTGGAGAAAAAATTATTTAGACACAAAATTTCGGCACATCAAAAAATCTGTGTTGGGTGTTGTTTAATGTGAAATGTGTTGTTTGGGCATTTTTAAGGAGCTAGAGTCACAGAAAGGCTGGAAAAGAAAGTTCTGTGCTCATAACTTTTAGCCAAAAGGAGAAGGGTGGAGGTAGCAGTGCTCTTCTTATAACTTTTAGTGTAGTGATTATTGCTTTACCTGGGATGTGGGAAATCTGAGTTCAGTTCCGTCCTATTTGATGTGGAGAAGTGATTTTAACTTGTATTCCCAACATTGTAGGTGAGTGGCCCTGCCACTGGGCTATTCTGGAATTGCTGTCTCTTGTTGGAGCTGTTCCACTTCTTATAAATAATTAGCTAGTAATTGGAGCAGGGACTTCAGCCTGGGTCTCCCACATTCTAAGTGTGAGTGCCCCTAAGCCCGCTGGACTGTAGAGTCATTCTCAGTCTCAGTCTTTGGATCAAGGGCTATTCTTTGGCATTTTGAATGACTATGAATTGCCACTGTGAAGGGCACTATGAATGTTGCTTTTCAGAGGCTAAGCTGAAGTACAGTTTTTCTTTTCCAGTGCCAGGATAGGCCTTCCTTATGCCTGCCCTTTGTGCATTGATTTATATAAAAGGTTATGATATGATTCTCTGTACTAGTGAAGGAATGAGTTTCAGTAATTGTTATTTTCAGGTATTTATTTTTTTCATTTTGTAAAATTTTTGATGAAACAATTTCAAAGGCTGTCTTTAAAAAAAAAGTGGCTTGATGAAATTATCAGATTTTCCTGGAGAAATATGCATTCCATTCATTTTTAATTCTTTCTAAAAACTCATCACTTGATTTGAAAACCTTGTCTGAACTCTCTGAATTTACCCTTTGGCCACCCTTAAATATGGTATTAATCCACTAACCAAAATAATCAATTCTTTAGTTACTCAAAATGTTATTAAATGTCCACTTTTGAGTTGTATATTCCCCCAAAATGATACAAGAATTTAAAGTACCCTGGTTGCAGGGAGTTAACAGATTTGAAAATGAGATTAAAGGGGAACCTAAAGGGCATATTTCTATTTTTAAAGCCACTGTAAATGTAAATTTAGGAGATTGGGATTCATAAGAAAAATGAAGTAACCTAAAATCATGTCCAAGTAAAAGCTTTTGGGGGGTTTTATTATGTATTCAGTTTCATTTCTTTCTGAAGACATATCAGGCAAGAATTTCTACCTGTACTTTGCCACAATTTCCACCCTCTTGCCTGGCGTGACAGTCATGGAGACCATCATGAGCTCATTTGACAGCATTTGACTAAATATTACTTTGAGATACATGTGTTTAAGGGGTTGTTTGAATTCTCTTTTGCCATGGCAACTTGCATCAGCAAGAGTTGTGCCACATTTTTTCATCCTCAGTTGGTTTGTAAATCCAGTCTTAGTACTACTGCCTTTAACTGCCTAATTTGGATTACAATTAAAAGTGCAAACTCTTAAATTTGCATGCACAACTCATTTTTTGTCTGTGATTCACACTAACTAAAGGAGAACTAGGCCCTAGTCCCCTGAAAATATATACCTCAATTGAGCATGAATATCGTAGGGAGAATGTACTTTCTATGATTAAGGATAATTGGCCATATCCAGCGTTCAGTGAAGTAAATGCAAATATTCCCATTGACTTCAACAATATTTGGATCAGGTCCTATATTCTGCTCTGTGATGAGGAAAGCTCCACATGGGCAAAAGATCCTTAGGAGGCAGGTAAAGGGAAGATGTGGCTGTGCTCTACCAGTTCATATCAAAAGAATAACTCATAATTCAGTCTTTACACCATGTGCTGGGAAAGCAGAGTGGAGTAAAGTGGGTGTGGCTCATCAGAAATGGAGAAGAGTGATAATGAAAAATTACATACAGCAAGCTCCTGAAAATCCTGAAAATGTTGGTAGAAATAGCTTAAAGCAGCACTTATTTTCATTACATTTCTGTGGTATACCATTAGAGGGCTCATGTGAGCAGATCCAATAGCTTGCCATCACAGGGAGAATGAGCCACTCCATCAGAAGGGTCACGTGAGCAAATCCATTGGAAAGTGCACCAAGAACGGTATGGTTGCTGAGCTGCCAGTGCTGTAGAATAGGGGTGCTGGGTGTCAAGAGGAAGCAGGGCACATGCCCTCTTATGGGTAAAGAGCCAGAACTCTGATGTCCCTTATTACAGCTGTCTGGATTATGCATGGCCTTCAGGAAAAAATTCTGTTCCATTGCTGTAAATGCCCACATTCTATGCTTCTGTTGTATAGAAAGTGTGATATGGCCCTATATGATCCCTTGGCTCAAAATGAGCACAGGTGCATCAGTTACAAATTTGAAAATAATTTGTGCAGCAATAAAAACCCAGTGCTTTTAAAAAAAAAAAAAGTAGCTTAAAATCATGAGATTTTTAAAAGAATACATTTGGGGATTCTATTTATTTGCTTTGTGGGATCATTATTTTCAAGTGTATTCCTGCAACCATGAAGACAAGGAACTTTTTTTTTTTTTTTTTTTTTTTTTTAATCGAAGCTAAAATATTCATGTAATCACTTGCTTCCAAGAACTGGAACTTTAAAAAAAATAAATAAATAAACAACCAAAAATCATGAGATTCCCAATGATATTGTTAGAATTAGTACCACTGTTCGTGTATGTTAACAAGCTGTGATGCAAAGAAAGAATCTAGTTCTTAGTAATGCTTACTGTTGAGCATAATGCCTAAGTACCCTAAGTAGATGTATTGATTTAATTGGGTCTACTCATAGTGGTACTCACCATACTTGATAGTGAGTGTTTGTAGTGCCAGCCCTAAAGTTTGTAAGCTTTTCTAAGTTTGTCTGAAAATTAAGGATATTGAAAGAATGTTCCAGGCTGTCTACCATCAGATCACATACACTTTTAGTACTTATGAGGTGTGCTGTGATTGTGGTATTATAACTAGCTCATTAAGTCTAAAAGCTAAAATCATTTTAAAAGGTTAACCGTTTCTAATTTAATGGCAAAACAAAAACAAATTTCAATTTTTATATTGTCTTAGGAATGAATGTTCAAGGCAGAGCCTTTCTTGTGCATAAAATGCATCAGAACTCTACAAAATGTCATTTGTGACACTTAAATTACATTAATTTAAAATAGGTTTTATATTATATCAAGAATCTTTAAAAATCTTTACAATTAAATTGTCACAGTTAACAAGAATGTTTTCCATATCCAGAATTACTTTTAGGGTAAAATTCCACCCTTAGTTATAATCATGGAATTCCATTGAAATCATTGGGACTGTCATGGTACATCTGATGATAGAATTTGATCCTTAATACATGACTTCATAGTTTCACAGATTCCAAGGCCAGAAGGGACTACTGTGGTCATCTAGTCTGACCTTTGTATAAGACAAGCCATAGAACTTCTCCAAAATAATTTTTAGAGCATATCTTTTAGTAAAACAACCAATCTTGATTTAAAAAGGATCAGTGATAGAGAACCCACCATGACCCATTCCAGTGGTCTTTCCTTTCCTTCAACTAGATTTAATTTGGGTACTATCAGTGGATGCCGTAATAAATGTAAGTAAATTTGTGTGTAGTGCAGACTCTCACTTGGCATCATAATAATTTCCATTGCTTGAAAGTATAGTTTAATCTATATTAAATGAAATAAATCAAATGAGATGAAGATGGTTCCTGCACCATAATTGTAATGACTAGCAAATGTAGGAAGAAAACAAGAAACCATGCTTGAAAACTAAATTGGCTTTGTATTCCTTGTGAACCTCAAGCTTGTATTAAATTAATTTGGATTATTGGGTGCACAAGAATGCAAGAGTGGGTCTCAGTTGTTCGTGTGTTGGTCTATTAATAAAAATCTACATGGGTATCTGACATTGTATCTATTCTGGATGACACAAACATACCCCAGCGCATTTCAGTTAAAGATAGATTTCTTGTTTATGCATAATTTATAATGCAATATGGCTTTCTGAGTGCAGCTTACAGTGTTTGGACACAGATGTTTGGTTAATAGTTTGCAAGCAAATTAAGTATCTGGTACATTATTAAAATCATGCAAAACTTCATTATAGCTAGGTCTACTTGTGGGCTTATGGTAGAATGCTTGAAATGGTTTCTTCATTCATTTTATAACAATAATTTGTAACACAAATACATCATAACAGGGTTAAAAATTGTAAATAATGTTTATGTGACTAGACTCAGAAGAACGATCACTTATGCAGAAGTAAACACATATGGCTCAATTCTATGTTATGCTCGGTGCTTTTAACTCAGACTGATTTTTGCTGTGAATTAAGGTCCTCAGCACTCCTACAGCTTTAGGCCCTTGCTGAGAAAATATTTCCAGTGCTGTTAAATAGCTAGGCTACATTTTAAAGTGGAAGTGGAAATTTTCTTAAATGTTATTAGTTTTGTTACTTAAAAATGCATCCCCTATATTTCAGCTCTTATTTTGCACTTCTTACCCTTCTTTCTGGGTCTCAATGCCTTTCATACTTGTTTCAGTACAAGAACATTCTTTATTCAAATACAAAGCTACTATATGGGGATCTTACCACATACAGAATTCTCTTTGAAGTCAATAGGCATTTTGGGTATGTGAAACAATCAATCAGGCCTAAGTGCTAAAATAACACTAGGGACAAAGACAACAGAGTCTTGTGGCACAGACTCTGTTGTCTTTCTACAATAGACTAACACGGCTACCCCTTTGGAATTAGGGACAAAGTTAAAGGATCAAAAGCACCCTTAAATTCAACCTAACAATTCTGAAGCTTGTCCCATTATGCCAGAGATTTGCCATTCACACAGTACAGTCTATGGGGATTTTATCAACTCAGAAAGAGTAAGAGATGTGAAAAATTATGATGGAACAAAAAATGAACAATTGCACCATATTGTTCCTTGAAAAAGAGGGTGCTCTGATTCCATGCCATGCTCTCTCCTTTCTGAGAGCATATAGCAGTGCAGCTTTCATATATAATTTTTGTCTCTAGAAAAATACACAAAAGAAATGTGGAAGTTTAACATGGCTACGTTAAAGGAATCCTTTGAGTCTCTGGTGGCCCTTCTTCACATATAGCCTTCAGTCACTGGAATCCCGCGCTGTATGAACTCTCAGAACATAATTTGTAGCTCCTTTGTATCTTGCCTTCCTCAACAATATTGACCAGCAATGTTGCTATAGCAATCTCTTCTTTAGGTGACGCAGTCAGTGCACAAATCCTCTGTTTTCATTGTTTCCATTATCCAGTAGTGCTGCTATTTCTGCATAGTTGTCCATAACGTATGCTAAAGGGTTCTATGGCTCGAGACTCTTGGGACCTGACTTTCCCTGCTCTGTTCTTAAACACCGCACTATTTTAACATGGAGCAGATGTCATGTTGTGCTGTTTTACTGCATTGTCTCTCCCGATGGGAACATGTTGTTTGCACATTTGTAACCAGTGCACGGGATATGCTGCCTCTTTTTGTTTTAACTTGCTAACTACATATTTACTTGTGCTCAGCTGATGGAAACATATGGCCCTAAGTGATCACCGTACGTTTTAAGGCCCCATGATAAAGATCCATATAATGTACAAGATCCTTTCATGAACCCAATTAACTGAATAATTCCACAGAGTGATTACTTCGACTGTCTCCATTCTGACTGCCCTCCAATTCCACATTATTAAGATGGTTTAGTGGAAACACTGGAGTGGAAAGATAAGAATAGACTGACTTTAACGAGTACTGAAGAGTCCAATACTTATATTTAAAACAGTCTGGCGTGTTCATCCAGTCATGAACAATTTTCATTTTGTCTTATCACTGTGTTTGCTCATCAGTGTCTTCCATCAGGTTTGTGCTAGTTTAGAGCAATCTGAAAGGAGCCTCCATAGGCAGGGCTGTGAATAATTTTCCAAAAATTTAGAGACTTGTTCCAGAAGCGCTGCATTATACAGTTACATATTACACTGTGGTATATTATTTATAGCTATTTCAATCAATTACTTTCACTTACTGTTAGAATGTGGTAATAGCTTGGACCACTGTAAAGTAATTAAAATGACTAAACATATAATTAAAAGACAAAGGAGAACAAGTATTTGGATTTGTTTCAATCTGAGCCAAAGACTTTCGGCAACAAACATTTCTACCAATTGGATGACAGATCATTTAGAACAGAGATAGCATCATAAACAAATTAAACTATGAATGTTGCTTTTTAAAAAGTGCATGAGTGACTGTCGGGCTTAGGGGCCCAATCCTGGAAACGTATTCATGAAAATAGTCCTTATTCCTGTGAATTGTTTCATTGACTTCAATGAGGTCACATACATAAAGACTACCTGTGTGAGTGAAGATGTATATATTTGGGCCCGGAGGCATGTTTATTTGAAAAGCTGTCATAAACTTTGATATTAATTCTTGAGGACACCTCAACATTCATTCATTCATTCATTCATTCATTCATTCATTCATTCAATCTGCTATAATTCTTCTTTATTACAGCTAGAATCTCAAGGCCTGATTCGAAGGCCATGGAGGTCGACAGGAATCTTGACATTGACTTCTATTGGCTTCAGATCAAGCCTCAGGCTCCTATTTAATACATGGCAGATTTACTCTGAGTTCTCCATGAAAATCCCCCATACATTGGTAATAGGGAAAATAGTCCCCATTAATAGCAAAAAGTGTTTTAAAAGTATGTATTGAAATTTGTTATTGCTTTAAAGTAGTAATGCTAGACAAGGTACCATATAATGAAAGGTAAAATATCTTTTTTGGGAACTGATTTATATGGCTTTATAGAGTTATGTGTGATAGTGGACAAACTACAGAATGCAGTGCTGTAAAGATTTTGTGTCATTGTAATGCATGCTGCCTATGGCAGACTAGTCAGGAATGTTAACAATTTGGGTGCAGTATCTGGTATGCAAAGGATGCTACATTGGAATAAATATTTGGTCTGTAAATGTAATTATAATTAAGACATGCAGCTTTTAATTATATACTAAATAAGATAAATGGTCTGGGGAAAAAAGGGGACCCAAAATTAAAGCAACCTAAGCCATGATGCTATCAAAATGGTATGGCGTATTGTAAAATAACTGAATAGTCCAGTACTGTTGCACTAGACAGCAGTAACCTGCTCTCAACAGGCTATTTATCTAAGTGGTGCTATATATATAGATGTGTGTCAGCAGCTTTAGGAGCATGCAGGGATCATCTGTTATCAGTGTGAATTTTAAAAGCTCAGCGTGGACTGGAAGAGCATCATATTGAGAAGATCTATACTTACTAATTCCTGGCTAAGTCCCTAGCAGGTCCCAGGCTCACAGCAGTGGCTCTCCCAGCATAGTTTCCTGATATGTTATTTCTGTACATTGGTTTATTTAGCCATGCTTGCTGTCATTTGTTACTAAATGGGTTGTGAGCTGGTACCATGGTGTTTTACTGAGCAGCTCATAAGACCTATTCATGTAGCCTTTATAGGTATGGCCTCCTTATGAACGGCCTCACCCCACCCAAGAAAGGGTATCTTCATATAGTCTATTGTGTGATGAATAAATGAAGGCACTCAGTAAAGCTAATAACAAGAGGTAGAAAGATTAACAGTAGGTATGGGGAGTGGGGAAGGTATATATATTATGCAAGCAAATTCAGCAACAATATTAGGTGCCATAAAATCTTTTTAGCAAAGAAAATAGTGTACAATGTAATTGATATATCGCTACTAGCAACTGTGAAAAATCGGGATGCGCTGGGGGGTAATAGGCACCTATGTAAGAAAAAGCCGTGAATATTGGGATGGACCCTATAAAATCAGGACATCTGGTCACTCTAATTGCTACAAAAGGTTACATAGAAACCCATATGTGCATTTGTTCCTCATCTTCACCTTAGATAATTATGAAGCAAAAACATTTACATTTAATAAACGTGCTAATATCCTTAATGTACACATTTCTGTGGTTGACTTGGGTCCTAGGTGGCTTAAGTTGATAATCAAATGTTTTATCACCTCTAAGACTTTGTATTGAATTTAAACCACAGTCTTAAAGTGGATTAGGCATGACAGTATTATCTGGGTCTCAAATGAGACTCATAGACTTTAAGGTCAGAAGGGACCAGTACGATCATCTAGTCTGACCTCCTGCAAAATGTAGGCCTCAAGACCTCACCCACCCACTCCAGCGTTTCTGTTAGCATAAATGAACAGTGATGCTTCAGCTTAATTGGTGTTTCCTTCTTAGCAAAGAGCCAGGACTGAACACAAGGGCCCCTGAATTTCCACGCATGTGTCCATTGTGTATTAGCACCCTTAATTAATGGAGCACTCTGTAAACGTGGCGCAGTTACTCTGGCTCTAACCATGTACTTGAAAATGTATGCATGAAGAGAGTCCTTTTGTGCGTGAATCCTCTTCCCACTAGGAAAGGGCCCTCATGATGAATCCATGTGGGAGGAGGTGCCAGGAATAAGAAGGTGAAATAGACAGGGCAAAGGAGAAATATTCTTCATGTCTTCCCCTACAAGGTCACGTACGTCAGGATAGAAACTTTGAGTGTTAGATAATCCCCTTCTAGGAGGATCCTGGAAAAAGCCTTTATCTCAAGCGAAGTCCTGGCAGGTAAAGGTATAAATATGACCATGGGCTCTGTCTGATTCCTGAGTGTTGGTGGGCTGTTGTGTTTCTATGGGAGGCACTTCCAAGATGGAATGACTGGAGAAAGAACTCCATGAAGGGGACCATACAGGGATTTTCTCATGTTCAGCGCACACTCATGTTTATTTTTTATTTTGTTCTTCCTGGAGAGGGTAATCAGTTCTTATCCAGTTATTAGGCAAGGCTCTCAGTCAAGTTCATGAGCTAGTCCCCAAGTAAGGACAGAGCTATGACTTCTAGATTTGATCCAAAGATTATCTATCTCAGGGGCTTTCTATACTGGCTGTCACTGCAGTATCCAGGAGTGAAGCCCTGTAAAATTAGAAGGTGCAGGACATTGCACATTTGACTCAATCATTAGGATACATTTCTTTCTCCCAGAAAGAAGAGTGACAGATTGAGGAAAGGTGTTTGTTTGCACTGGAGGTGAATGTGTTGGGTTTTTTTCTGCTTGCTGAGTTTTAGAGCACTTTATTTTTTTATTCTCTCTCTTAAAACTATATATAGAACATTAGCCAAATCCTTGCTATTAGTCTCCACACATAATGTTTTATCTAAATCCTAACTTTTTTTGCTAGAACTTTTGTGCCTTCTTAGTTCAATGGTACAGATATTTATGCACATACATAAAAGCATGTATTCTTGCAGTTTGCTCTTGGGTATTAAGTACTTTTCTGCCAGCGTAGGTCTCTACACTCTGTGCTTCTTTCAGATTGCCCAGGAATCCGTCTTTTTTCCTCCCCCCTCTTCACTTCCTGTTCTTAACCCTTCCACGCTTAATAGTTCATGCCATATTGATCTTTCTTCTAGGAGAGGAGTTCAACTTGCAAGATGCTTTTTCTAATGGAGGCTGCCAATATCATTCCTCGAGCTGGCCAGAGCAGTGACTCTAAAGCAATATAAGAGTTCTTTCAACCCTGTGAACTATTGAAACTGACTCCTCAGTACTCCCAACTCACACTGGCCCAAGTCTGAGGGATCAACCTTGCATTTCATACTCAGAAGCTCTACATAACTTTCTTGTCAGTAGATTTGCATGATTGTCTCTGGGAAAGTTCTGATGATCTACTCATCATCCCCTGTAGAGTTGGTCAAACTTTTGAAAAAATTTCATAATTATTTTTTAAAAAAAGAAAGAAAAAAGAAAAAGAAAAACTTTTGAAAAAAATTAATATGCTTTTCCCATAAGGGAAGCTCTGATAATGAGATAAGGACACAATAAGTTTAATCTAACACTATTTTAGTGGTAAATTTAATGTAATCTGAAAACAGAAAAATTCAGAATTGATTTGTCTGAATCAGTTCATTTTATGACATTGCATTTAAACTTTGCGTATGTCAAAAGACCACTTGATATTATGTAACTAATTCACCTTGATTGAACATGTACCTTCTGAAACTCTATTTATTTTAAAACTAGTTCAGAAATAATCTCCTTTATGATCTTTAATGGGGTGGAGGGTAGTTAAGGTTTACTGATACCAACTGAACTTTATTGGCTATATTTAATTTCTCTCTATGAAAGATCTGCTGCATCATATTTTAAATCCTCTTTGAGGAACATAATGAAATGTATTTTCCAGCAACTTTAATATGATGGTTAGGCTGGTCAATATTTCAATTTACTGCAAAGTAAACTTATATCATTATAAAGACAACATCATTCTGATAAATCACCATTAGGGTATCCTGCTTCAGTTAAATAAATACATATTCTATTACAGTGTTATAGGCATCCATGGAATAGCTGTAAATGCTGAGCCATAAAAACAACTACTGTGCTGAATTCCCAACTGTTTCCAGCTTTCTCTGATTATTGCAAGTTTAGGCCCAAGCTGAAGAAAGCATTTAGAAGTATATCTAAGTCCAGACCTCCTCAAGACTGCTCTTAACAACCATGTCTCGAGCAGTGGTGCTTCCTGAATCTGGGCTGTAGATGCATATGAAATTCAACTTGATAGAGAATATCATCTGTAGAAATCTTCTGTATCGTATTACAATTTCAGAAAAGATTTTCAAACCAATGGCTTTTGCAATCAACAAAAAAAAAGATTGGTTAGCAACACCCTTGTTATAACTCCAAAAGAACTGTGCTGTTTATTTGCAGCGCCATTAAAAGTATTTCATAGAAGAGTAGGGGTTTAGAGGGCCACAGGACAGAAGATCAGAACAGCTTCCATAATAATTTACATTTCCTATCAGAATAATAAAAGCAGGTACCCTGATGAGAATCAGGTTTGTGTTTATGCACGAAAGACTCAGACCAAATAAACTGTCCTCCTTCATGATTATTTCCCTCAAGCATTCATGAAAACTTTATCAGGAGGTTTCCTTAAAGTGAAGCTAAGTTGGAAAGCATTCATTGGTAGTGTATGATTGAAAGCTAAAGCAATGGGAAAATGGGGAAACAATTTTGTGAAAGCTTGTGAAGTTTTCATTTTCCAGGGTTTGAAATGAACCCATTTGAGGAGGCAAGGAAGGTTGCCAAATTTTTTGTAACATTTGTTAATCAACACTTTTATCCAAAGTTTATTGAAATTGCTATTTAAATCATTATCAAAATTTCTAAAACCAGATTAAAGCCACATTTATGACTGTCTGATGATGGGCTGCTTTGGAGTGGTAGGATCCCTGCTTGCTCTAATTTATTATCCTAATCCCCTCTCCTGGGTTTTTAATGAGCTGTTTCATGGTTCTTAGCCTCTGAGAATCCCTGTAAGTTACATAAGCCATGGTCGGTGCCCTCCTCCTTCTCTACCAAAACCCCTCCTTATTTGGCTCTGTCCCTAGCATGCACTGGCAAACCTACACAGATCAGCCCGTGGCTGACTTATACAGTGTCTGCAATGGGAGAAGTTTTCCTAGCTAATGAGGGGTTTTTATGGCCCCTATTCACTGTTATAGCTGCATATAGCCAGCATAGGAGGTGGGAGGGTCTCTCTCTCCACTGTGTCTCCTCATGTGCATGCTAACAAATAAATGTATTAGTAGAGATTGCTGGGTTAAATTGAAGCAAGACACTATAAAGCTCCCTTGTTACATAGGAATTACCACACTGCATCTGACCAGCAGTCTATCTCGTCTAGTATCCTGCCTCTGATGATGGCTAGAATCAGGTTATTTCAGGGAACAGCGCAAGACGTCTGCAGTAGGCAGATGCAATTATTTGGTATTATTAATCTGAAGTGCACGTGACCTATATTTAGCATTTTCATTGACAGTTCACAGGCATAAATATCAGAAGAAGCGCTGTATACTAGCCATGGAAATCATGGATACTGTGGTGGGGGCGGTCTTCATATATTCAAGACTTCTGAATGTTGGTACTTCTTGCATGTGGGCAAACGAATGTGATAATAGCAGGTGAGCTAGTTTCACTGAGGAATTGAAGACTTACCAAGTTTAAAACTGATAAGACCTCAAAATCTATAAGAGATCAGGATGTCTGCTACTCAGGAAGATTGATTTGTCAAAAGGTGATGGATTCTTCTGTTTCCCTAATTTTATTAGGTTGGGAAAATAGCATAGCTTACATTGATGGCTTACAACCTAATTAAAAGCCCTGTCAAGTCAATAGAAAGGCACCCAGGTCCTAATTCAATACAATATTTCAGCAGGCGCCTAGTTTTAAGCATGTGAGTAGCTTCATTGATTTCAGGGGGCTATTCGCATGCCTGTAGCTAAGTCATGCTCATGTGATTTGCTGATTGGGGCTCCTACTGTTTTCAGTGAGCTTTGAGTCAGGCCCTCAGCATATGTTGCTCTTGCTAAGGCCTTGTCTACGCTGAAAATATTGTGTCGATCCTCACCAATTGACGCAGCAGAATCGATTGAGCGGCCAGTCTAGACCCACTCAATTGATCCCGGAAGCTCTCTCCCATCAACGCAGTAACTCCACTCCTCCAAGTGGAGTAACGCTGCGTCAATGGGAGAGCCCTTCAAGTCGACGCAGCTGAGTGAAGACCCGGAGGAAAGTGAAAGTAACTAAGTCAACAGGAGATGCACATTTTGCGGCACGCAGATTGTGCATCTCCCACTGACTTAGCCCCGTAGTATAGACCAGGCTTAAGGCTGAGGAAGGCGAGCAAAACAGAAGAAGACAGGAATGCCTCTCTTCAGCTCGCCTCTTGAATTGTTGCTGTTATGGCTCAGAACTGACAGACACAAGGACCATGATTTTAAATGGGTTTGAAGCCTGACTGGTTTTTTTTTGTTTGTTTTTTTTGGGGGGGGGGGGGGGTAGTGTGAGTTGGGAGTTGGCGGTACTCCCAACTCCCAACTTATGGTGGTGCTGATATTATTGTTATCAAAATGAAGAGAGAGTGTGTTTTCATCCCTATTTAGTATGGTTTTATTCCCAGAACATTAATGTGACATGAGCTTTTGGGAATATTTTATCTTCTTGAGAGCCAAATGTCAATAATTAGTTATAAAACAGCAAATGCACACATTAATCATTTTGATACACAGAGCTTCCTAACCTTTAAAGTTTCTACAATGGAATAGAGTTTTATTACTGAAGACATTGTAGTATTCTCTTGGGGAAACATTCCTCCCTTTATTACAATCATTTAAGCACTAAAAAACAAATATTATTGAATGTGAGCAGTTCAGGCCTTGTCATCTGTTGGGAATGGAGTAAATATGATATTAAGGCATATTTGGCCAAACAATTAAATAAGTAATTAGTCTCATGTATTTCCATGTTGCTGTTAAATAGCCTATCACCGATAAGAACTAATTGTGAGATTTGAAAATATCTATTTGAAAGGTTTTTTTTTTTACAAAAGTTTGCAAGTAGAAAAACACAGTGTTTTGAGTCATTTTAAATTTGGTTCGCTACTCTGAATAGCATAGTTTTCTGTACCATAGTGTTTATTTTTCTCTAGAAAATGGAAATTTAAAATGATACACTTCTTTGGAAATCTGTTAATTGCCTGAAATAAGTATTTTATGCTTCTTTGAATGAAAAGTGATGCTGCTTTTAGTATAATATATTTCTTTGAAAGCATATTTTGTTCCGGTGAAAGGTGCTGGGTTGACATTTCTAGAGATTCAAGTCCCATTGTTTTAATACAAAGAACATAAGTATAGTATGGGTAGCTGATCTTCATGGTCATTAATTCCTAAACCTATCAATTGAGAACTCCCAAAAATGCAGTCATTTACTGCTCTCACTCTCCTCTCAAAATAAGGAAGGCTTTAGTATAATTTTTTCAAATGTATAATACCAATATAACTAAAATGAGACTAGATCACGTCTACAGATCCCTCCTTGACGCCTATGTGGCTGCATTTTATTTTTTTAATTACTACAGATCAGATGCACTTCATTTATGTTAAAATCATGAAACTGTTTCTTCCTTACAGGGATGCTATAGATTAATATTCTGTATGCCCTCCTGAAAAATTTAGCTTAGGCAGGAGTTTTTTCTGCTATGACTTCTTGCTGTAGTCAGCAAAAGGAAGTTGGTTTCACATCTTCACAAACAATAAAGTAGTTCATCTTTCATGTAGTCTTTCTGCTCTCCCATCCTGAGAAAGAGCCCATTTTTTGTGGTGTTACTCATACTATGGTATATCAATTTTCATAGATTTATGAATGGTATGATGATTTTCTAATAATATATATGCATCCCTGCATATAGTCTGTAAATCCATTGCAAACTGATATTCTCAAAGGAAAAATAGGATCTAGTACAGGGCTCGACAAATGTGCCACCCAGCTAGGAGCCAGCCCAAATGCTAAGGTGCCTAACTGTGCTGTGGCACTTTTAGAATGCCCCTTGCCACTGAAAACAGCTGCCCCTGCCACAGCCACCAGTTTCAGCACTGCAAAAAATCCCCCACTGCTGAAAAAAAAGCCACCAATGATAAGTTTTTTTTTATATTTTTTCTGGGCACCAGGGGGCATTCGGCTTCCTAAGTACCATGGCACAGCTAGGCTCCACGGTCAAATTTCTGGGCACATGGCAACCTGGATCTAGTAAGAAGATAATTCTTGGGTTCCATTGCCCTACCAGTTGATTTTAGAGCAGCAATTTGTGAACTGTGGGTTGTGAGCTCAAGTGGGGTCACTTCAACAGATGGGGTCATGGCAATCCCGAGCATGTAGAAGATGCCATTTTACAAAATGGCCTCCTCCACAGCATCACCTCACACTCACCATATGCACGAGGTCATGCCACACCAGGGAAGCTATTTTGCTGTACAAAATGGCAGTCTCCATGCAGCATGACCGCACACCCACATTCATATGTGAGATTATACAGTCCAGAGAACACCATTTTGTAAAGCAAAATGGTATCCTTGTGCCATGACTTTGCATGTACAGTGTGTATGAGGTCACACTGCAGGGAGGACACCATTTTAAAACCGCAACTTCCATGCTGTCTGGAGTAATGAACAACACATCTGAAAATGGTGTCATGCAGGAAAAATGTTTGGAAAGTGCTGTTCTAGAATGTTTCTCCTTGGCATTTCCCTGTTTAAAATGCCAGTTCTGTGTCCCATCGTAGGACCTGATCCAAAACCCATCATAATCAACTGAAAGACTCCCACTCACTTCCTTGAGCTTTGGATCAGGCCTATAAATTGGATTTTATCTTGTGGTTCCAAGAAACTGGAGGAGCACAAGACCCTTGAACAAGGTTCAATAAGATAATATTCTAGGATTGTGGGAGAAGATTTTAATTGATACATACACTTTTTTTTAACAGCTCAAATCTCTACCTCGCCTTTTACTTGACACTACTGTCAAAGTGCAGTTGTAGCTGGAAAAGTGATTTTGTGAAAATTGTGAATTTCCTGGATTTATTAGTGTTTATTTGCTCTCGAGGACTACCATAAGAAGCCCATTCAGTTCATAAATCAAGAGATGATTTTTATATTTGTTACTGCAAACTCAAACAAGGAACAGAAAGACAACAGAGTCCTGTGGCACTTTTAAAGACTAACAGATTTATTTATCGCATGAGCTTTCGTGGGAGAAAATCCCACTTCGTCAGATGCTTTGAAGATAGGAAAGTTACAGAGTGGGAGGAAATTAAATGCAGGGGAGTGTATGACATAGCATCAGGTCAGGCTGTAACAGCAAATCAAAATAGGTGTTAGGATTCAAAACACTGGGGAACAGCACATAGAGGAGTGGGAGGTCAAATCACTTGTTGTAATGCGAGAAAAATCCATAGTCCCTGTTTAACCCCAAGACAACTGAGTCAAATTTGCATATAAGTTCGAGTTCTGCAGTCCCACGAAAGCTCATGCGATAAATAAATCTGTTAGTCTTTAAAAGTGCCACAGGACTCTGTTGTCTTTCTACAATAGACTAACACGGCTACCCCTTTGGAATAAGGAACAGAAAGTGAAACTGGTATCTTTCAGTTTCTCACATCATCACCAATAGTAAAGATACTGTGCTCAGAACTTAACTGTTAGTGTGTTGATGCATCCGGCACAGTAGAAGTAGTTTATTTTATAGTTTTATCAGCTTTTTCTTGATCTGCTAACTCAAGTGATCTGTGTTTATACGAGTAAAGAAAGTAAGAACACATAAGGATGTATTTGTGGGAGTGAGAGCTGCAGCATCCGCTCTATAGGATGGGCCAAATATTTTAAAATGTATGGACAAAAATGTGCAAACACAACTTAAACACACACACATCTCAGAGTAAGCATATACATTCAGTCCTAATTATGCACGTTCATTGAGGTATGTGGACATCTAACGTGAGTATGTTCAAATGTGTATATGCATTTTTGTGTCTGCACTGTGGAGACTTGGCCCTTTTAAAGACTGTGCTGTTTTCATGGTGCACATTTACTCTTCTGATTTTAAGTTTGTTTGTTAATCTGATCAGTAAGTTTTATTACGCTTCAAAACTCAAAAGTGTTCTCCTACAAAAACCCCATTTGGTACCCATTAGCTGAATATAGCTTATGCTGACATGGCAAATGCATACTTTCATTATTAGAAAGAATATTGCTAACTATATAAAAATGAGTTGCTTGATTATAAAAAACAAAAGACAGAAAGTTTAAAAAATTGATAGATGCGAGAATCAGGGATCCCAGTGTCTAAGTAAACTAGCAGTTAAGAATAACTAAAGACAACACAAAGACTTCAGTTGGGATCTGTATACAGGTCACTATTTCCCAAATGGTTTATTGGTTTTCTTTCTTCAAGACTGCAGCTTTTGTGCAAAGTGACTGTTTAATCTTCCAGTTGAAGTTGGGAATTTTTTGTTTTGGAAATAGTGTTGCTGATCAAAGAACGTACTATGGCAGTTAAAGCTCTTAAATCTATGCAATCAGCTAGTGTTTCACTGGCCCTGGGTAGCTTCTCCATTGCTCAAAACAACATGCTTTTACAGTCTAGGAGGGTTATCTGTTTCAATGTAGGGCTTCCCTCTTCCCTATGTAAATTATTTGAATGTCAGGGTTCTTGAAAGTATCTCACTGATAGAAGCTGTACCTCCAGTGTTCCATTTTTTTTCACTGCAAACACCATAATGATATCCTTGACCTGTGCTACAGCTCCATTAACAATAGAATGAGCTGTCTGCCACAGTATCAATTGTATAACCCAGAATTAATAAGTGTGTATTTTTGACTTTCATGAAGATATTACATTTATAGAATTAAAAATATTGATTTTCTCTATTTCTGGAAAAGAAATATTTCTATTTCTGTGAAGAAAAGTTAATTTTCTCCCAGCACTTTTTTAAATCTGGAAAATTACTCATCTCTTTTTCAGCCTCATTAAACCTTCTTGTGGGAACTTGCCTTACGTGTTCCACAGCTAACTGGAGGAGAAAAAGATCCTCCCACAACCAGCATGAGGTTTGAATTCATGAAACGAGTCCTGAAGTATAGACCTGTTAATTTGCAATTAATCATAGCTGAAAATTAAAGGTATTTGTGTTTCAGGATAGGATACATTATTCAAATTGAAACCTAATGCTCATATTTGTTAGAAAAGGCAAGCTGTCTTTTATGGAGCTTTTCTGAATTATTGGGAAATGAAAGAATTGTGGAGTCTGGGTTAAAAATAAGGATTTAGGTTATAAAACAATTAAGGGACTGTAGGTTAGAATGAATTCCTAAAACCATGACAATTCTCCAATATATGAGTGGAACTGTACACTTAACTCTGTCTGTGACTTGTAAAATCTCATGTGATGCTGACTGTCATACATCTCTTCAATAGTAGAAGAGACCAGATTCCGACCAAGGTCACATTGGTGTTAATACAGAGTAATTCAATTGACTTTATTCGATTAATTTAGATTTACACTAGTGTAATTGAGGTCACAAGCTGGGCCAAGATGTATAAAAAGACATAAAAACCTAAAAAGTAGCTGTAGTGGTATTCTTCCAAAGATAGAGGCAACTGTACAGTTATTACACAAAAAATTAAACCATGTCACACTGGGAATCTGTTTCTTTTTGTCTGCCTGGATCAGACCCAAAAGGCCTGATTTGGATCATGTTCTAGTTTTATCTCACAGTAACACCATTCATTTCAATGGCATTATGTCTATTTTACATCAGTGAGATCAGAATCAGGCAGCTGTATTCAAACTAATTCTTCACATAACTTCACTGACTTCCAAGGAGGATGCAGTTTGAAAAGATGCGTCTAAATTACACAAGCATAATATACAGAGTCGATTTGAAATACAATATACCTACATCCACATTGTTCTATATGCAGTAATCCAATACGGCATTAAAAAACTTCTGTTGACACTGTGTTAAACCACAGAGCAGTATTATATAACCTGAACTATTAAATACAGCTTCTATAGTTTAACACGGGGTATCACAGATCCATGTCGTATATCGAGTAGTGGCAATAATAAAATCTCTTTTGAGCAGGTTTCCTACATATATTTCATCTGTTGTTCTGTGCAGGATGTTAAGCCTACACTAAGGCTCAGATGCTTCTATATTTATTTTTATAAATGTTGCAAATTCTGGAAATCAACAGTTAAGGAATCCAGACACGTCTCTTCCCGACTGCCATGTAATTACCTATCACTTGCTATCGCCTCATCTGTTGTACATTACCCGCCCAACTTTAAGCAGATGCTTAACTCCCATTGACTTCTACAGAATTTAAGCATGTGCTTAAGGGTAATCGACTGTGAACTTGCAATTTGCCCTGCACGAAGGGACAACATGTAGTTCTGCTGCCCCGCAGGGCCAGATTAACACAGATGCTTTAGGGGCTGAAGCCCAGGACTCTGGGCTGAGGTGTGGGGGGGGGGGGGCAAAAAACCCAGCCCTGGCCAGCTGTCCCTGCTCCCAGGGAGTCACTGCTTGGAGGGAATGTAGGAGAGACCTTCCCACTCCTTGCTCCAAGTAGCGTAGCCTCCTGACCACACTCCCCAGCTGCAGGGGTGGGATTAGTTCCAGGCTGCTCCCAGCTGAACTGACTGCGATTCCTCCCCCCACTCCCAGACTGCCACCACTGTTTGCAGGGCAGGGGATGCAGCCTGCTCTGGGCTCAACTCATGGGACCAGAACCAGAATTAAGCTGCACCATCACTTTTCTTGGCACAGCTTACCGCCTCTCCCCATCAACTAATGTGGGGTGACTGACATGCTGGGAAGAGGAGGAGGCAATTTGGCCCACTCACCCCATCCATCTGCACAGAAGGAAGGAGGAATAGCCCCAGGGATGCCTACTACTCCTTACTACTTTGCATTGGTAGATAGGTCAGGACATGATTGAGCCCTACGTGCTTTGCTGAATAGACAGATTGACTCACAGCTGGACTATACTTTACAAGCTCTACAGGCAGAGTGACATTAGGTAGGAGAGTGATTTTTTTGCTGACATAGTTTATAGCAGCAAAAATCCTAGAATAATTGCCATTGTACCAGTAGCAAGGTGCCTTATATCAGTATAGCCTAGTCTGGTTCCTGAATTGGATTCAGCTGTGCCAGTATAAGCACTTTTATACTGCAGCCGAACGAGGGGAGTTTTGCCTCTTTAACTTGGCCACCAAACTTAAAGTGGAAAAATATTTAGGTGTAGACAAGTCTGAAAGAATGTGCTTTGCTGAATCAAGGCCCCAACATTTTTATCTTGCAGCAACCCCATCTTGTAATTAACTACTTATACAGAACCTTTTACATAATTCCTAAACTAAAGAATGGAGCCCATCTAACCATCCTGCATTTCCCCCCACTTGAAATCCACTTTTAGAACAAAAATTATCTATCATTATTATTATTTATTAATTATTTATAAA
The DNA here is from genome assembly GCA_007922175.1 of Pelusios castaneus. Lineage (NCBI taxonomy): Eukaryota > Metazoa > Chordata > Testudines > Pelomedusidae > Pelusios > Pelusios castaneus. The sequence continues at coordinate 24,901,112 of ML685780.1, forward strand.
TGTTGGAAATTCTGGAAATCAAGAGTTAAGAAAGCCAGACATTTGGCTTCCCCACTACCATATAATCATTCATTTCTCATGATCACGTCCTCTATTTTACTAGTCCTGTCTACCCAACTTTATATTTGCTCTCTGGGTAAGATGTGTAAAGGTAATGTGCTGCTGGGAGTACCCTTGTGATCTGTGTTGTGTATTACTGGTGGGATTTTCAAAAGTACTCACCATTGACACACTGTACAAAATTCTCATTTACGTCAATGGGATCAGTTGAGCAAGTGCTAGATCATTTTGAAAATCCCAAAATAAATGTATAATAAAGATTTTGAAAGCACGGCAGTCCTAGAATACATTGTGATGTCAGATCTCTATACATTTTTTCATAATGTGATGCATTTGGTGACCTAGAAAAATAGTTTTAAGAATATAAATGGATTAATTGACTTATGAAACATGCTGATGATGTGCTATTTAGAATAAGATTAATTAAAATTAGAGGAGAAAATCTGCTTTAATATTACAAACTTGAGACAATAACGACAGGCTCATATCCTACTAATGTACACCCTAGTTCAGCAACTTACTTTAGCTAATGCCTAACTTTAGGCCTATGAGTATTTCCATTGAATTTAATATACATGCACACACTTGCAGTATCAATCTGGCTGCTTTAAACCTGTCTGAACCCTGGTCTACACTGCAGGGGGATTTTGGCAGCAGTTGAAGGGAGATACACAAGTTACTTAAAACAACTTGGGTATCTCCTTTGACTGCCTAATGCCTACTTACCACAGTAAGTACTGAGTTGACAGGAAATGCCCTCCCATCAACTCAGTGCTACACTACTTGAAGGGGTGGTCTTCAAGGATTGGCTTCCCTATCAACTGAGTGGGTGTTCATAGACCCTCTTAGTCGATCTGGAAGATCAATCTGATGGTGACGAATTTACCACCATCAGTGAAGGCAAGCTTAGGCTACAAGTTAGAGGCGTGATTCAAAACTCTTGTAGACATACTCATGCTAGCTCTGACTCAGCTAGCACACTAAAAAGAGTAATGTAGCCGCAGTAGCAACGGCACAAGCTAGCCATTCCAAATATGTACCCATGGAGTTCAGGTGGGTTTGTACTTGGGGCAGCTAGTCAGTGCTGCCGCTGCCCCATACTATCATGGGTACATTACTACTTTTAGCATACTAGCTCAAATGAGAGCTAGCACAAGAATGTCTACATGAGATGGGAATCACAGCCCTAGCTTGTAGCACAGATGTAACATTTGAGTCCAGTTTTACTTCAGGTTATGACATGTTCTATTGAATATAAGGCAGTCAGAAATGGTTGGTATTGCTGACAGATTAATCTGATAAAGTGGTGTAATTGCCTGAAAAAATTGGAAATCACTGTATTAGGAGGAAGTCTGGGAACTCCTGGGGTCTAAGACTGTGTCTTTCTCTCGGTCTCTCTAGAAAGCAATGAGCATGGAATGCACAGTCAAAGTTAGCAAGCCTTTATTTGTGAAGGTCACCACTGGTATAAACGTTGTCCAATGATTTCATATTATAAACCTGTTTTCAATTACACACAACTTTTCTGTAAATTTGTCATTTTGATCTTAACCTTTTCCTAAAACTGATATATTAGCTGGAGCCAATTTTCAGCCATTCCAGTTGTAGGAGGGTACAAATGCAGCCTAGTTCCTATTCTCTCCACCAAGATTTGTATATGCAGAAAACTAAACTATGGTACAATTTTAATACCGTTGTCTTCATTTAACTGTGTGGTGACTTTGCTAGGTTTAAGAAATTAGTTTTCAAGATTTATAAAGTTATGACTGTACAGAAGGAGAAATCTCATGTTTTTGTGAGGTGAAATTTTTTCTAGTGCTGAGGCACCCACAAAAATTTATGCACAATTTCATCCACTTCTTGCTGAGAATGAGAGGACAAGAAATATCAATTTCACTTATTGTATAAGTTCTTCATTTCTCCTCCTGTACATCTCTACCTCTTCTTACGTACCTGAACAGACACAATCCCATCTAAGATTGCCAATATCTGAAAGTTACCAAAAAAGGGCTTTTGTGGAAGAAGAATAAGGGTAGAGGTCCAGATTTTTCATTAGTCTTGTGAATACCTGATTGCATTAACTGATCAATTACTTGTGAGTGTAAGTAAGTCTACCTAAATGAATCTATGCCATTTTACTTTGAAAATCTATCCTGCATCTTCCAACTCTAGGGAAATGTATTGGCTATGGCAAACTTGTGGAAATGACCAAGTGGTAAATAATTTTGCTCAAAAAACCTCCTAAATTAGGGATGATTGGCAGGTATGACATGCACGCACGCTTGTTCGCTCGCTCCTGACCAGATGCAGGTGAAGGGAAGATATCCTAGTCATTGTTCCAAGTAACAATTTTAAGAGCTTTAGTTTACAAAAAAAAATAAAAAATCACCAACTAGATTAAATTATCCACTGAAATGAATGGTAATTTTTACACAGAAGGAAAGCCAAAATCAGCGACAATCTCATTGTAAATAGTGCCTTATCATGCCAACTTATCATGAGGCACATCACAAAATATGTATAATGGTTTACTAATATAGTTTGCAGTGCCAAGCTAATGACTGAAAGCAAAGGGAAAACAAGTGAGTCTTCAGTTTTCATTTAAATAAGGTTTTTTGAGTCAGAAAAATCTTGAGTCTCACAGCTAAACTGGGAGAATTGAAAATTTTACCCATGGTTTTGCTGGTTCCTTTAGGGATGCCCAGCCACGGGCTACATTAGTAATCTGTCAGGAGATGGAGGGCTGCACCTAATTTCTTTCAATCAGAGTAGCTTTACATCTACCTTTAGCTTGAGCATGGAGGTGCAGCCTGTGGAGACTGTATAACATGCTTGTGAAGTGTGTTGCATATCCACTAGTGACTGATGCACAGAGGATAAAAATCTTTTACTAGTGCTCTATACAGTGGATTTATTCCTTTAGCACATATGGTAGAGGTCTGTGCTTTGAAACTGGGGGGCCTCAAGTAAAATGCTGAGGTTATCATAACTACAGTACAGATCCAAGCATGCGATACTCACAAATAGCCATCTTCTTCCTGTATCAGGATGGAGCACTGGCATCTAGGGTTTACATGGACCACATTTCCATCTTAAATAGAACAGTAGCTTAGGTTACATTTTATAATTCCATACAGCACACCCCTCCTCTGTACATCAATCCAGTTTTCTCTTAACTTGCCAGGAAGCACTTCAAGAAGGCAAGGCTTCTTAAGAAGGTAAGGCAAAAAAAATGGTATCAGGAGACAACTATTCCATGTTTTGAATTTTTTAACAAGCCATTTTAGGCTCATAGGTAAAAGCAGCTAGCAGTGCTTGAAGCTCAAAAGTTATCAGTTCGGTATAAAAAAGCTTCTTGAAAAGATACTAGGTTACATTGCCCAGTAGCCTACTCCAGCCAGATAGCTAATTCACCTGTTTTCAGAGTCTGCTTGTTGGCCACTTCTCCTCTCAGCAGATTCTTCAAGGCTCTGCCCAATATGGTCTACTACCTCTTCCCCATCATTCTGCAAGTGCCTGCTGAAAGTCAGAATACAGTGAACCTACAACGCCGGTGCAGCAGAAGCAGAGAAACCCACCCACTCCCATTGAGAGCTAGCTCCCTTAATGAACTAAGACAGAAAGATGCTCCCCTAATTCCTACCTAACCCTCTACAACACTAGCAATCTTGGGGCAACTCTCTGCCCCTATTCACTGAGGAGGCTCTGTTAGCATAGACCTAATACATGTAGGACAGTCTCAAAGATCCTGCTGAGGGAATACCCTGTGAAGGCAGAGAAGGGATCACTGTTGTGTCACAGTGGAAGTAGAGGGACTGGGATATCTGACTGCCTTTCCCTTAAAGACATCAAAGGTGAGGAGGGGATAGGACTGGTAGGTTGACGGGAAGAGAAAGGGTTGCCATGTTCCCCTTGGAGATTCATGTTCTTCTAATTTGATCTTCTAAACTGAACAGGCAGGGGGTGGTTGGCTGTCAGCCCCTTCAAATCAAGCTGCAAGGATCAGTTCATAAACTTCCCACACTAGTTCTGCTCTGATATTTCACAAGCGTGTTATGAACCTATAACTATTGTTGGTGAAGTGCTTCAGTTTCTTCAGATGAAAGGTGCTGTGTACATGCAAAAGATAATCTTTATTACATTTTTGTGAGAAATAAAATGGCTTTTTCCCTTACATTTGCCATGCAGTGAAACCTGAGTTTAGTGCTCAGAAATTAGGCATGATGATCCAGAAGCCAAGAAATCATAGGGCTGCTGCTGACTGCCGCTCAAATAATTTTGTGTGATTTTAAAATTAGAGAAAATGTATGTCAAGTGGAACTAGTGAGTCAGAATGTGGATGACTCATTTCTATGAGAGGCAGAAATGACAGACCTGCACAGCTATGGTGCTACAAGTCTCTAGGTGACAGGAAAAGCGCTGAAATATTATCAGGACAATAAAGTGAAATTTAAATTTGCATTAGCTCTATGAAGAACAGTAAGTGAAACTTTCATTGATTGTCCAATTCCACTTTTAGCCTGACAATATTGCACTGGACTCTTGTTATATCCTCTCATTGTTTGCTTTGAATCTAGATGAGCAGAGTAGCATTTTACGTAGAATGCTAATTTTCTGAAATTTGCCAATTCTAGGTGTTATGTTTTTTTAAAAATAGTTTAACTCTGTCTTTAAACACAGAACTGAGTATTCAAATGTACCACTATTACTGTGAGGGATATCTAGAAAATGAATTGGTTAGTGAGTATACATATTGCTGCCCTCTACTGGATGAAATGAGACCTGTTCACCTGTGTGTCATGGACTTTATGTTGGAGATTCTCTTTTTTCTCAAGTGCTAGGCAGTTGTTCTTTTGGAGCTGGAGGATCTGAGTGTTATTGCTATGGTCAGCAAATTTCCAAATACCCATGGTTTATAGCATATGCAAAAATGTGAGGGCCTTAGCTTTATAACAAGATTTTTTTTCTCTGCTGCAGACAGGGGAAATGCTTATAAAAGAGGGAATGAAAGGGATAGGAAAAGCACTTCTGATTCAGCTTTTTTAAAAGAACATCAGAAAACAATATGGATGAGATCACAAGGACAAAGCTGTGGAAAAATGTAAATCTGTGACCCAGGAAGAATGAAAAGAAAGGGAAATCACCACTCATCCAAGCCTTTTGTTGGTTGCTGCCCATCTAAAATAATAAGCCCACCTAATCACCTTTGCTGTTTTCTCCTGGAAAGTTTGAATGGGTCCTACCTGGCAAGCTGTTGTGCAATGTGATTCTAATTTGGGTCCCCAGAATGATACATTAGCCCTGGATTGTGTGAGCTAGGAGATGCTGCAAAGGAAACACACTCAACTCTGCAGCAAATTCATAAAATGGGGAAGCCTGACAAAAGACTTCAAACAGCAGTCCAGGCATTGTAACACATTGAACAAATGCTAATTCAAACAGCAGGAAAGGATATAAAGGAGGTTCTATTTAGGCTGAGAAATTACTGAGTTTTTAGACCCAGGATGCAGTTTAAAGCAAGGCAGATTTCCATGGCTTTTCTATCTGCTAGTCACTGGCTGTCAAATTATCCATTCAGACTAATCCAGGAGCAATTGGGAGCCAGATTTCCAATGGATGGAATTTGTTACTCTTGTTCCTTTCATCCAGGCCTCTGCTGTGGGTGCCTGTTTCACACACCTGAATGAATGAATGCTTACATGTATGTATATGGAATTACCCATGCTTTTTATACTGGATTTTCTAAGACTTCTATCACCAGGTAATCTCAGTACCTGCTTGTGTACCAAAAGTACATGACAAGTGCACATGCAATTGTTCAGAGGCAGTTCAAGCAGCAGTTTTTGAGCAAGTAACCCATAATGTGACTGTCAGTGTCTATGAGGGAGTAGAATTTATGCATCAGCCTTGTGTTTAATAAAGCACCTGAAGTGTGGCAATATCACAACCACAAGACGCACACTGTGGGTTTAGCTAAATACTTAGGGCTTAGTCCTGAAAGCTGCCAGTCACTTGTAGATGTCCATGGGAATTGCAAGTGCGCAGTACCTTGAAAGATTTTCCCCACAGAATTTTATAAAAAGAGTATTTCCCAGAAGGCAAAGGGATGTAGGTTTTGCCATGCCAGAGCAGATGTTTAATCCACCTACTCTAGCATAATTCTTTTTGCAATAGTTATTAGGAGAATTTTTTTAAAAGGCCTATAATTCACCTGTCTAAATGTGTGATGGTGTACGTGGGGGGGATATCCTTCCACTGGCCTGGACTTTAACACATGCAATTTGATTCTGTTACTAGACTTAGCTTGCTTAACAACAGCTATTCTTTGCCAATACATTTAATTCAAATATGATTCTTGTTAAACTCTTTTGTCTGTGAGTTGATGGAGCACACAGACTACATAATTTGACTACATATATACTGTACATCTGGAATTTTTATGACATCACAGGCCATTAAAGCACCTCTAAATACTTGGCCTTTTCCCATCATGCGTAGGCTCGATAAGTGCTTCTCTGAAGAAGTCAGCAATCAAAGCATTTCAAAAACTTTCAGCCTTGACTGCTCCTACTCATTTGCTATTCTTAGCAAGCACTATCTTGCAGTCAAGGATCTAGCTCACATACAGATAATTTTTTAAAGATTTTTTGTTTGTTTTATTTTTAGAGATGCATTTTCTGGTTATCATCACATCCTTTCTTTTTCTCCTGGAGAAAAGTATAATTGTTAAATTCTGAAAAATCCCTGTTATTGAGGTGCCTTGCTGACAGATTGTATTTCATGAATGCATTAGGCTGGAAAATGAACTTTTCCTACTGTTCTTGCACTGCACAAAGGGCAATGTTGTTAGAACAGTAGGCTTTTGCTCAGTTCCATAGGACTATGAACATACTTAAAGTTATGCACATGCTTAAATTGTTTGCTGGATTGGGATACTTTTCAGTAGTGACTGGGAATCCGATTGCAAACTGATGAAATTTGAATTAGCAAATGAGTAAACAAACACCCTCACCAAAACAAGCACACTGCATTACAAAATGGCTCGTTCATATACTGGACAACCGTAGTTTGGTTTTCATAACTGGGCATGATATTCCATAAGGTACTAGTGAGGACTTGACCCTGAACTGCACAGGGATGAAATGTTGTGTGCAAATGTTTGTATGACTCATAGATGAAGGTCAGAAGAGACCAATATGATCATCTAGTCTGAGTTCCTGCACAATGCAGGCCACCAGACCTCACCCACCCACTCCCGTACTAAACCTCTAACCTATGACTGAGTTATTCAAGTCCTCAAATCATGGTTTACTTTAAGGTACAGAGAATCCACCAGCAAATGAGCTACAGAAGAAGGAAAACCACCCGCTTTCCCCCCCCCCCCCACTTTTGCAAATCTCCCTGGGAGGAAAATTCCTTCCTGCCCCAAATAGGATGATCAGTTAAGCCTTGAGCATGTGGGCAAGATTCACCATCCAGACACCCTAGAAAGAATTCTCTGTAATAACTCAGAACCCATCCTATCAAATGTCCCATCTCAGGCCATTGGCATATCTACCAACAGTATTCAAAGATCAGTCAATTTCTCTATGGGGCTGTCCCATCATACTATCCCCTCCATAAATTTATCAAACTCAGTTTTGAAGCCACCTAGGTTTTTTACCCCCATGAACTTCCTTTGGAAGGCTATTCCAGAACTTCACTCCTCTAATGGTTAGAAACATGCATCTCATTTCAAGTCTAAACTTCCTGTTGGCCAGTTTATATCCATTTGTTCTAATGTCCACATTGGGATTGAATTTAAATAATTCCTCTCCCTCGCTAGTATTTATCCCTCTGATGTATTTATGGAGAGCAGTCTTATTTTGGTTAGGTTAAACTAGCCAAGCTCTTTGAGTCTTCTTTCATAAGGCAGGTTTTCCATTCCACAGATCATCCTTGTAGCCCTTCTCTGCACCTGTACCAATTTGAATTTGTGTTTTTTAAACATGGGGGACCAGTACTGCACACAATATTCCAGATGAGGTCTTAACAGCACCTTGTATAATGGTACTAACACCTCCCTATTTCTACCGGAAATACCTTGTCTGATGCATCCTAGGTGGCATTAGCTTTTTTCACAGTCATATCACATTGGTGGCTCATAGTCATCCTGTGATCAACCAGCATCCTGGTCCTTCTCCTCCTCTGTCACTTCTAACTGATGCATCCCCAGCTTATAGCAAAAAATTCTTGTAATTAGTCCCTAAATGCATGACCTTGCACTCTCCACTATTAAATTTCTTCCTATTCCTATTATTCCAGTTTATAAGGTCATCCAGATCTTCCTGTCTGATATCCCGATCCTGCTTTGTATTGGCAAAACTTCTGAACTTTTGTTGTTTGTTGTTTTGTTTGTTTGTTTTAATGATGTTGTTTGTTGTTTTGTTGTTTGTCATCTGCAAACTTTATTAGCACATTCCCACTTTTTATGCCGGGGTCATTAATAAAAAGGTTAAATAAGATTGGTACCAAGACCGATCCCTGTGGAACTCCATTAGTAACCTCCCTCCAATCTGATAGTTCACCTTTCAGTGTGACCCATTGTAGCCTTCCCTTTAACCTCTTCCTTATCCACCTTTCTATTTTCATATTAATCCCCATTTTTTCCAATTTAACTAATAATTCTCTTTGTGGAACTATATCGAATGAAATCTGAAATCTAGGTAAATAGAATCCACTGCATTCCCTGATGTAAGATGATAAAAAGCCACTAGACGGTAATGATTTTTAGTCATTACCATTAATCTGGAATGGATCTGAACTGATGATCTGGAGGTGAAAGGCTGTGTATGCCATTTCCAGTCCCCTGAACATCATTTTTCCATGATCATGCACAATAATCTTGGTGGACTAATACTGGAAAAAGTCTTTTTAAATGTAGGAAGCGCTAAAGTGTTATGTTGCTCTCTGCTGGGGACTATTCTGAATGTGATCTCTCTGCATTTATTAAGTAGGAAAGAGTTTTCCTTTTTGACCATGGGTCTTATGGGCTGATATCTGCACAAGCAGCCATCTTGGAGTTGCTTAATGATCCACAGATCTGCTGAACTTAAAATCTGTGTCTTGCATTGTTTCACTAACAGCAAAACACTCCTAAAACAGAATAATTAATCTCCTAATGTTTGCATTTCCCAGGCATATTGGCATGTTTAGATGCCTGATAATGACTGTGCTATAGGTGTTTTGACTACACCAGCCCCTGCATTTCAGTTCTTCAGAAGCATCAGTTGGTGTTTCATGCAAAATTACTTTCCAATTAAGCCTCACAGTGGCAGAGCCAATGCAGGCTGTACTGAGAAGGGATGCCACTTTCAATTACGCCCCCAAAGTTCAGCAGGATTTTGAGCAAATTGAATAAATATCTGTTCGCAGCTCAGTGCTTGGTGCATTTGACCTTTCACTGCCAACTACTGTCCATAAACTAAGGTCCTGTCTATATTACATATGCAACCTTAGTGGCAAACCAAGTTACAAAATGGTTGTGCCTTCATCAGATTGCAAAAAGGGTTCCCATTTGTGTTGTAGACTGTAACTTGTATTTTGTAAACTGGAGCTGTTCGGTCAAGGTATTATTACCTGATACACCCTGTGAACTTAGAAGGAAAATCAAGGGAAGTTATGAGGTATGGATGTGTGTGTGGTCATCGCAGTTTACTTAATTCAGGTGTTACATGATTAATTTCTGTGCTGAAAATGGATTTTCTCTTTTTTGTGAAGTCCACCCAGAGGGAAGAATGTGCTGGATGATGGTTTTGTAGAAGAGATTCCAGTGTGGAGACTTCATTTCCAATTTTTTTCTGTTTGCTGTACAGGATGCTGATAAGGTGATTTCTTCATTTCTGAGAGAGTTTATGGCACAATCTCTCACTCTAATCTGTGTAATATGTCGATTGTAATGGATTCTTTACCTTCAGTCCATTAGGTATAATGTCCAGTTGCTTGTATTTGGAAAGGAAGGTGATGTCTGTCTGGATCTGTGCAAGTTGTTTCATGTAGTTGATGGATTTCCACTTCAACCCCTTTGGAATGTGCTGAAAATGTTCACTTAAGCCACTGTTCCTGACACTCTCTAAAATGCAGAATATTTTATGCAAATTGAAATATCCTTTTATGAGAAAGTGAATGCATTAAATCTCATGTTAAATAAAGTAAAGTTTACACAGGAGAGGCAACTCCTTCAACTACAGAAACGTTGGCTTGTTGAAGAGAGAAGGGACAGGAAAGAGAATGCAATTAATCAGGTGGCATTTGCAGACCATGTATTTTACCTAAGATTTTTTTATAGACTGAAATAAGATTGGGTGCAACTGATTTCCTGGAAGGATTTTAGACATCAGAAAATTTGTGAAGGCGTGGCAACTGGAACAGAGGAGAATAGTTTATTATAGCCAATGATGGTTTGGCTACAGCCAACATTTAGTTCTTTGCTCTATGTATCACCAGCTGTTCTTTTCAGTCTGTGCAAAGTCATGTCCCTACAGCTTTCTGAATGCCGGAGCCATGATCTGTAAGGCTGCTAAAATACAAAGGGAAACATTTTAGGGCCATTGAAAAAAATAGATTACTGCGTTACACACAAGACATGCACATAGACCCAAAGAAATCAATGTAGGCACAGAATATTCACTCCTGGATGCCAGAGAACGGCTTGCCATTTTGCTTTTTTCACAAAGCCTGCTGTACTGCCATGTCTGGAGAATGAAGTCCTCCTTTTATTTACAGAGCAGTGCACAACATTGGTAGCAACAGTGCAGACTTACTCAAACCTGCCTCCAAGTGTCTGATGAAGTGGGATTTTTTCCCACGAAAGCTCATGAGATAAATAAATTTGTTAGTCTTTAAAAGTGTCACAGGACTCCTTGTTTGTTTTGTCAAACCTGCCTGTCACCTGACCTGGAGGGGACTACTTCTAGAAACAAGAGATTAATTCAGCTGCATATTTTTGCTTGAAATTATTGGTTTGCACCCATTCACCTATATTCAGTGGTCTCAATGTTTTGTCCAGTTGTACTTTTAAATTCACATTTCCTGTCTATTAATTTCAAAATCATGTGTACATGAAATACCAACTAATTACTTTCCTCCCCCAATGTTCATTTTGTTTCTTCCTTACTTTAACAATGTGTTAAATAACAAATTCACTCTAAGAGGAAAGTGGTGGCACTTTGATTGATGTAAGTGGCATTGCATCAGTTTATGCCACTAGCAAATGTAAACATTCAGGAATAGATTGCAGCTTAGAGCGTGCCCTGAAGTTAGTGGTGGCATGTAACTGAACCACTTTAAGAGCACATATGTTTGTACAGTATGTTTCAGAATCTCCAAGTTAGATGTGTCGGATCAAAATGTATATATGTAGTGCTTGGTTGACTGTCCTCCCCAAATAAATAGAAATTCAAAGTCCCTAAAATATAGAGTTTTCCCTCCCCCCCCCCCCCCCTTCTTTCTCTCGTAGGATAATTTCTCTGTTTCCAGTCTTCACATGCAAAATGAACATAATCATATTTCTGCTTGGGAAAGAGGACATCCAGCTACACCTCGTGCTCGTATAATGTCTTGCACTAATGCCTACCAGACTGCTAATTTTTAATTCCAGCCAAATTTCATGGCGATTTACCCAATTCAGGGTAGGATTGAAAGTGAATGAGGTCCTATAAAGGTCTGATATTGGATTTTCTGCCTAGTTGTTAGGGAGAAACTTTTGTACTACCTCAATTGTGCCTCACTACATTGATAAAGGTTTCCAGCTGCCTACATCCAGCATTCGCAAATATGAATTCTCATGAATATTAATTGAAGGTGTCCTGAAAGATGAGCTGTCCAAGGAAAGCATCAGAACTTTGTCAGTAGCGAATTCTCCCATTAAGATCATGCTTTGCTAGAGAATGAGTTTGGATGCCTTCAAGGGAAAATGTAGGACATATTTATTGGACTTCTCATTAGATTTTGTTTCATTGTGGGTAGTACCGTATTGATTTTTTTCAGTTGTAATTTGTATCACAGCACTTAGATTCCAAGACAATAGACCATGTGTATGTTAATTAAAAAATAAAAAGCAATAGAAGTATGGTTTAGGTTTAATGAGCTCTGAAGTAAAACATCCTTTTTCTGAGTCAGAAGTTGAGTGTAACATGCCTTTGGAGACTCATGAATACCCTCCTACTCTTCTAAAGTATAACATCTACTGATTAAGTGAAGAGAAGATTATAAGTCTTGAGTACTGAGTCAAACATAAAGATGAGAAAAATCTAGGGTACCAAAGTTAAACATATAGGGAAGAGACAGGCTGGAGGAAGAAACACCGTGAGGCAAAAATCTGCAATAACTGAGTCTGTATCTGTAGTAGATTCACACAGGGTCCCTCTCTACTACTCCAAATTTCTGCTCCCAAAACAGCATGCTGAGACCTCTGCTCAGTGCTGACCAATGTTCTTTTACTTCAGGGTGCTGCCCCCTACCAAGGTCCAGCTTTACAGCCTCGGGGGCTTCACTGTCTCAGCCAGAGCCCATGGGAAGCTCATCCTTTTCATGTGGCTTCTCTTTCTCAGGCTCATCTGCCATCCACAGACACTATTCACACCCTTGGGGTTGTCCCTCTTCCTTCTGTTCCGTTTCTTTAGGCAGGGATCCAGACCTCCCCCAGGACTGCCAGGTTCTTCTGTTCCCTGGATACATCAAGCATGGCTTGGGCCACCACCTCTTGGGGTTCCTTTTGGGAGGGGGCTTCGGTCTAGGTGTTGCCCCCCTCCTTTCCTCCCTTCTTTAGTTTCTCCTGGGCTCTGCCATGTAGAGTCTTTTTCCTCCTGTTCCCCTTTTGGGCATTGGGGGTATCCCAAATTGCCCTTCTCCCCATCTAGGCTCCATAGTTTAGGGCTGCTCCCCCACCACCCAGGGCCTTCCAGGTACCTCTTGTACTGCCCCGTTAATGAGCCCAGTTACTGCTGGCTCCCTCAGCTGTGTCCCATTCCCCCTTAATTAGGGTACCAAGGACAGAGGGCTGCCTCAAGCTCTTTTTCCCCAGCCCTCTGTCACAGCATCCAAGTGTTTCAATGCAAGCCCTGTTTTTCTGGATGTGTTACAATATGATAGAAAATTTTTAAGTGTCCCTGTTCATTCTTCCGGTGGCTGGACATTTGTCTCCACTATTGTAGGAATTGAGTTGCAGATTTACGTTTTTTAAAGATATCCAACACTTTGGATGCTGGAGATTACCTAGTGTGCGTGGCTGGGTAAAATGATACAGAAGCCTGAATTAAATTCACTTAACTTTGAAAGATCACTCGTTAAACTTTGGTAGTGTACAAGGTCAATGGGGAACAGGAGTTCAGTATGATACATAGGAACAGAGTAGAGTTTGACCCAAAGCCCCAAAACCAAGTTCCTCTGACGTTCAGGGGTGTTTCAAAATGTGATACAATGACCAATGTACACCACAAACACTAAGAGACAATGAAAGTGGTGCTTGCATTTGATTTATTTTCAGTAACAAACTAGGAAAAATCAGGCTGTTTTCAAACAGAAATTGTTCAAAACACTTGCAACAAACAGTTCCACATAGCTCTGTTTTCTATGTGGCTTAAATGGGTGTTAAAAGTTCCATGGTATTTTTTTGAAAGAGTAGTGTTTTATAGAGCCATGTGACTAACCAATTTTTAGGCCAAGCCAAAAAATTGTGAGGAAACATTCATTTCTGGGTTAATCCAAAATTAAAATGTTTTGCGTTTTTAAGCAAACTTAAAAAGAAAAAAAAATGTTCAGGTCTTGTTTGACCCAAACAAATAATTTTGTTTTGTCTTTGAAGAGTGTTTTACTTTTTTTAAAAAATGTTAATAGAATTAAAGTAAAATTCAAAACAAAAAGTTTTATTTTGAATTGAATACTCAAAAACTTCTTGTTTTGAAAATGTCCCAATGGAACATTTAGACTTTTCAGAATTGTTCTGTTTTGACTAACAGAATTTGATAAATCCTATTCAAATTTGCCAAATGTTTGTCAACATGAATTTGTTTAAACTACATACATGATAGTTTCATGTTTCTTCAGTGTCTTGAAATAAATACACTTTCTAGCACAGATGGTTAAAAACTGAATGAAGCTCCCATGATCCTTAATTGTAGATTCTTTGGCACTTTCATGGTGTTTTCTTACACTCACACTGGCTTTTATGAATCTGTATGTGATGCCCTCTAACAACATATACTGTATTACAACTACTGCATTCATTGCTTTGATATCAAGGTACACTCTAAGACTATTTCAGATGCCTGACAAAAATTCATAGGAGAGAAAATAATTATTTGTGATTGGGCTCCTTACTCTTGGTTTCATTCAGTGTCTCTCACCCTCCCTCAGCAGCATTCCTAAGAAACTGCTAATATTCTTCATCTCTTTGTCTGTATATTTGTTATTGAATAGGTTTTCTTTGTGTTGTGAGGGCTTTTGTCTATTTGTTTATTTTGGAAACTTTGAGTAGGCCATCATCCATGGACATGTTTTTTTTAATAGTTGATTTCTTCTCTCTGCAGGCTTCTACTGCACATTTGTGTTGCACACTGGCTCTCATCCTATAACAGCCTGCTCATGTCCTTGAAAGTTGAGGGCACTCCATGTATTGTAAGATCAGGTGCTAAGTTATGATGACACTGCAATCTTTATCTTAAGTACATCTCCCCTGTTGTAGTTCTCAGATCACATTGGAGCCTACTTCCTGCATTCCAACTGATCTCCCTTTGTCTTGATCTGCCCCAGTCAGCTGAGACTTCACAGGGCAAAATGCCCAGCCAGGCTGACATCTTCCTTTCTTAAAGTAAGTTCCTGTGAGTTGAGGTGTCTAGTCCTCAACTCTCTGGAAACTAATCCTATTTTATAGGAACATGCAAACACTCACTCACTATTGGATTTAGTACTAGCATTCATGGTAGTAGGTGCTAAACCCCCTTGATTTGCAGAAATTAGAATCTCATTGAACAAAGCACCAATAGAGCTGAAATACTGGTATGTATCTTCCATGTGGGTACGAAGGACTCTCTGAAAGTCACATATAATTCAAAAGTTCAGAAGCAGTGTACTAACACCATAGACTTTTGTGGTACTTTACTTCCCAGTAGAGTAAGTAAAAATAATGTGAACCAGCTTTCAATGTGACATATTTGGCATCTCACACACTGCCAACATATTTCCCTCTAAAAGTGAATATTGCAATTTCATGCCAAATTTTAACATCTTTTTCTACTAAGCAAGAGAAATACTGTTTTAAAAAATCATCTATATTTGACAAGGTGCCTCTCTGAAAATGCAACTTGGCTCTTGGAAAATTTATGCCATTTATAACTAAACAGATTGAAGTCTTTTTTTTTTTAAAAATAAAAAAATCTCAAACAGGAACCAACTGCCCAATTTTGTGGGTAGATTCAATTCAGATTTGGTTTGAGGATATTTTTTTCCTTAAAAAGAAGCTTTAATCTAAAGATGTTTTGTTTTTCCTCAACTGAATGCTACTTTATAGTAGTTATGTGATATTCCACAGCGTGTTATTGTTGTATGTGTCCTGGGAGTCTGTTTTACTTGCTTTTTGTTTTACATAATACAGTGAAGAGGGTATTGGTGCTGGAACTAAAGAGCTGAGTAGGTTAAAACTGTTCTGAAACGAGGAAGACTGGGATGTGTGGGAGGGCACAGAGAAACCTCCGCTCTCCAAACAAACAAGGAGTCCTGTGGCATTTTAAAAGACAAACAAATTCATTTATTGCATGAGCTTTCATGGGAGAAAATCCCACTCTCAGATGCTCCTCTCTCTAGTGCATCTGCTCAGGGATTAACCAGAATGAGGCTTCAGCTGTTGGGTGTGTGACCAGCTAGTGCTGTCAGCCCCAGCAAGGGAGTGTCTGGGCTGGGAGGCGCCCTGTGCTCCAGCTGCATTGCCCTTTAGGGAGCATTGGCTACACCTGGTTGTTCTGCTGCTCAGTGCTCCCCACCCCAATGCCTTTGAGGGGGTGTGAGTCAGGCTCTGCAGCTCAGGAGACACGCCTCCTGCTCCTTTCTTCAGCTCAGCCTCTGCAGAGGTATAATTGTGTGGTAAGCCTTCAGAGGGTACTGTTAAACTGCTCTATAAAATGTAATTGCAGTCTTTTGACAGGATGCTGCTTGATCTTTCTGTTGCTGAAGGTTGCCTTCATTTGCTCCTATTATTGCGTCAGTTACTCATGTTTTTCTTGTTATAAACTACTTCATTTAAAAAAAACAAAAAACCTTGCTGTATGAAAGGGTGAGATTGCTGTTCATCAGCCTATGTTTTCAGGGTCTCCTATTGTAAGGAGCTGACCACCTGCGGCTCCCACTGATATCACACAGGTTGTTACAGGAGGCGCTGTGCATTTCACAGGATCTACCCTCTGTGTCTTTCACACATTTTATAAATGTATATGAAACCAAATTAGGCAAATACTAATTACCCACTAAACCACTCAGGGCCCAACCTTAGAAAACTAGCTGTTCTGAGTAATCCAGGTTTGTGCAGGAAAAATGTAGTGACAGGACTTGAGTTTCTTTTCACTGTTTTTCGAAAAGGGTATCAGTCGCATTTCAAGCATGAATCCTTTGAATATAAGTTTCTCCTTTTCCCCAGTCATCCAAGCTGTTACAAAGCCTTGTCTCCTCTCCTTCCACATCATATAAAATAATCCTGCCCTTTGTGAGAACATGCAAATAGATTAATATTGAATAGGGACTTTTGAAAATAAATTCTTATATAGCTCTTTTTCATCAGTAGATCTTAGTGCTTTATAAAGGGAGGTCGGCATCATTATCCACATTTTACAAATGGAGAGATTTTTGTAATGGCTTGTTCAAAGTCAGCTACCCAATCAGTGGCAGTGCCGGGGGTAAAATCTGGGTCTCCTGAGTCCCAGTCCAATGGTCTGTCCAGTAGGCCAGTGGTTTTCAAACCATGGGTCGGGACCCAATACTGGGTCACAGACCCTCAGGTACTGTGTCATGGGGTCCCCTGCTGCCGCCACCGAAAGACTGGAATGCATTGCTCAAAGATGTAATTGTTGGGTCACAGACATAAATGATTTTTTTCAACTGGGTCCGGAGAAAAAAAGTTTGTACTGCCGTAGGCCACATTGTCTCCCTTTTAGCTAACGAATTTCCCATGCCATGTTTTCTGTGAGCTTAGAAAAATTTAGGTTTCTTTGCCAACGTGCAGACTTTGCAATTATTGATTTGATAGTTTTACAAGTTTAATGGAAGTGTTTGACTGAGTTATCATAAGGTAATGTATTTACCACAGGATGTTAACATTTAAATAATTAGAGTATTATCTTGAAATCAGTGTCTTAGCACAAAGTAGATACTTATGTGAGTTCCATTGTATTGTGGGTAGGTAATTTTGATGTTTAATATGGAATTATTGTGAATATTTTAGTTCAAGATTTCATCAGTTTGTCAATTAAGCTTGCCTGTCAGTTAATGTCTGTAGAAATTAACGTTTTTTGGAATGAGCAGTACAGTTCAACCAAAGTAATTCTAAAATTTAGAAATTTATAAAATTGCTCAGTTATTCAATTTGAGATTCAAAATGTTTTCCCAGAATAAAAAACCTATATTCTCTGGTCAAAGCTCTTTCTCACACATACAGATGATGTCATCTGAAGTGTGCAGTTAACGAGTTCCAAAATGATTTCTAATTTATTTTGAATTTCTAGCTGATAGCCACAGATTAATTTATCATTTTAACCCAAGTTTTATTATAAATTACACAGTAATTTCAAGCAGTGCTAACCCAGTGATAAACTTTCTTATCAGAAAATACATTAACAATTCCTGATACTGTCCCAGATAGCAATTACTTGGCTTATCATTATCTTTGGTCAAGGTACATGGTTGTCAGGCATGTAATAGCATTTTTAGTAGGCAGTTGCTGTTGCTGCATGTAAACAAGGTTTGTTTCTGCGCTGAAATGAATTAAGCCCTAAAGTATTGATATCATCAGCCTCAACACTGTTAGCAGCTCTTTGACTTTAAAACTTAAGGAGAAGCATACTAGAAAAACACAAGCACACATTAATTTGTTATAAGCCTTTAATTTAGGTGTGCACTTTCAAAGGATTGCATTGTGGCTTTGCCTCAAACCCTATGGATGGGCAATATGAAGTTGTGCTGCATTGGAACAGACTGAATTCCCTGTGATTCAGAAAGCCATCTCTCATAGCAGAGGGAAATATCCTGCACCAGTCCCATACCATACCTGACATAGTGTCTATCCATTGGTTTGGCTGTTTCAAGTAGTGTGTCAGAGAGGGAGGAGTCTGATATATGCACAATACTAAATAGGCCATGAACTGGTCCTAGGGCCTGGGCTACACTACAGACTTTTGTCAACCGAAGTCAGTTTTTTGTGCCAAAACTGTGGAAGTATACACACTGCAATCCCCACCCTGCTGACCCCACTCTCCTGATTTCGCAACAAAATAGAACCACCTCAACAAGAGGCATAGAACTTTTTGCACTAAACTTTTAGCAACAAAGCATCAGTGTAGAAATTGTGCTTAATTCTGTTGTGGTAAATGGCCTCCACATTATCCCACAATACCCATCATGACTGCTCTGGCTATCTGTTTGAAATCCGCTGCCCTTTAGCCATCTGCCCCTCTCCCTTTAAAGTCTCAGAAATTTTTGAAATTCTGCTTCCCAGCTGACCCTGGTGGCTCCACACACCAAACACTCTCCTATTTGGAGCACACCAGAGCTTCTGGAGCTGATCAGCATTTGGGGAAAGGAGACCGTGCAGTCCCAGCTCCACGCTAGCTGAAGTAACTTCAATACCTTCTGTCAAATGTCTCGTTTAATGGTGGAGAAAGGCTATGAATGGGACATGCTGCAGTGTCATGTGAAAATCAAGGCGCTGTGGCAGGGTACCAAAAGGCGATGGAATCAAACCGTCTGGTGCAGAGCCAAAAGACCTGCCACTTCTATAAGGATCTGGAAGATATCTTCTGGGGTACCCCGCTTCCACCACCAAGAGATCTCTGGATACCTCTATGAGCCAAGCAGCAGCATATACTAGAGTAAACCCTCATGAAGAAGTCGTGAATGAAGAGGTTGAGTTGGAGGACAATGCAGAGCAGGGTTCTGGGTCATTTGCTGATATGGGGAGCCAGGACTGCTTCTCAACCCCAGAGGCTTCAAACCAATCCCAGACCTCTAGTGCTGGTGTTCATGAAAAAGAAGAGGAGAGCTTGGGTAAGTGATTTTTTTGAACTGATGTTGCTTGGTTACAGCTGTCCTTTGCTTTGTTGCATTATATAGCTGGTTGAAGGGATAGACATGCACAAGAGTAGTTGTGTTTGTATGCGCTTCCCATTCTCCTGTTCAGGAAGGCAGAGTGGTGGGAAAGTGTGTTAATGCACACTGAGATTTTCCAGGAATCCTTCAGACAGAGCTCTAGGAAACTTTCCTGAAAGTACTCAACAGTCCTCTGCCAGAGATTCCTTGGCAGAACTGCTCTGTTCCTTCCCCATTGTAGTAAACTACTGCACTGATTGGCAACCACTTGTGCAGGGACCAAAGCCACAAACAGGCAAGTAGCATAGAGATCCCATTTGAAGTTGCTTGCATTGAGGAGATGCACGATGTCATCTGTGCTCACCCTCCGGAATTCTATGGAAAATGGTAGCACAGTTTGAAATTTTGTCCCTATCTACCTACATCAGCATCCTCAAACAATCACCCAGAACCTTTTCCCCAGCTTGAATGCCCATTTCCCCAGGCACAACTCACCATGCCTTGGTTGATTGTTGAGCTGTATGCTTGCCCCTAGGGAACAGTGAGAAAGAGGTATATTTTTTTTTAAGTAATGGAACAATTCTGTTACTGAACTCACAATCATGCTTCTGTACATTGATCATGCTTCTACAGATGTGCCCTTGAGGGGAAACCCCGCCATACCTACCAAACGCCTGTGGCTGATAAGAAAACAACCATGGAGAAGCAAAGAGGAGATGTTCCAAGAATTCCTCCAGTCCTCTGAGGTGGAAGAAAAAAGAGACAGGGAGATACGCTGTGTCCAAAAATAAGAAAATTAATAGGCAAGAGAGGAGGGAAATCCAGGAGTGATTGTTAGCATATCACAAGGTTGTGATGAAAGCTATGGGGCGCAAACGGATCTGCTGAAGTCAATAACAACTTTACAAACTGAATTCTTGCATGCTCACCCTCTTTCAGCCAGTACAGAATTTTTTTCCTGGCGTGTCTCGGTATCGCATTCACACCACCCCTACAGACAGTTCCACAATGATAGCTGGACTTAAATCCAGCTGTTATAACTCACACTGTCCCTCACTGCTTTCTCTCCTCTAGCCGAACTTTTTGTGTGTATTGTGAATAATTGTTATTTAATAAAGACATACTTTGAAGAATAAGCCATCTTTATTTATCTCTTGCACATAGTGGTTGCAGTTCCAATTGATACATAGTGCAAGCTGCATAGCAGTAATAGAATGGTAGGGAGCTGTTTACAAAGACACCTTATTGGTGATAGTTGTCAAAATGGCATCTCAAGGCCTCCCTGATTCAAATGGACCCCCACTGTGCCCTCTAATAACCCTGACATCTGATTGTTCATATTCAGACACAAGGCAATGAGCCTCTGAGTGCCACTTTTTAACCTTAACTTCACAAATATTATGGAGCACACAGTAGGTGGCTATAATTATGGGAATGTTTTCTCCATTTAGGCCTAACGTGCTATAAAGGCATCACCAACGAGCTTAAAATCTTCCAAACACACATTCAGCAGTCATTCAGCCTCTGCTCAACCTGTTATTAAAGCACTCCTTGCTGCTATCCAGGATGCCCATATAAGGCTTCTTGAGACATGGCAGTAAGGGGTAGGCTGGGTCTCCCAGGATCACTATGGACATTTCAACATCCCTCATTAGAATCTTTTGGTTTGGAAAGAAAGTCCCTGCTTGCAGCTTTCCTTATAGGCCGGAGTTCCTGAAGATGCATGTGTCATGCCCCTTCCCTGACCAATATATGTTGATATCAGTGAAATGACCGTGGTGATCCAGAAGCAAGGGCAATACCATAGAGAGATAGCTTTTCGACTGATGTATTCCATCGCAAGATGGTCCAGGGCCAAAATTGGGATATGTGCCTTCTATTGCCCCACCACATTTAAGGAATCTAATCATTGCAAAGCTATCCACTGTTTCCTTCACATTTCCAAGATTCTCAGTCCTATGTAGCAGATGCAATTAATGACCCTGCATGCCTGCAACTATCTGGAGTTGCCAGCTTCCACATGGCAATTGCCATGCACTTCTCAACCAAGAGAGCAGCTTTCATTCTGGCATCCTTGTGCCGCAGGGCAGGAGAGAGCTCCACACAGAATTCCAAGAAGGTGGCTATGTGTATTTTTAAGTTATGCAGCCACTGCTCACCATCCCAGACCAGCATAACAACGTGATCCCACTTGTTTCATACATCCGAAAGCAGCAGTGCATCACGTGGAGATGCTTCATAAATGCAAACGGTAATCCAATGTTGTTCATTTGTTCAGCCGGTCAGACACCTCGGATTCCAGTTCCGATTGGGAGCTCATGTTATATTGCATGACCAGCCGCAATGTATTCAGAACACCGACAACAGCAATGGAGAGCAATGCAGGATCCATCCTTTCAGATGGAGATGGTGAGTACTCAGGAAACTTGGGCCACTGAAAAATGTCACAAAATACAGTCGGAAACCCATGGAATGACATAACAGAAATCATTTCATGATGGGCTGTTGAGCCTGCACCCATGGTGTACTGTGATCTGCCTTCCCACAACTTCTAGCAGCACAAGGTGGCAAGTTGCTCAGTGGAGTAGCTGCCCACAGTGCCCTACTCTCATTGTCAATGTGGACACTCTTCAATAACATAATGAGTGCTGTGTAATGCTTTTTGAGCACCACTGTATCTTGCGTTGATAACACTTTGTAGTGTACACAAGGCCTAAGAATTTAAATTAGAATAATCCAGTCATTGCTTGGTTTAAAAAAATTCTCATAAAGAATGTTTCTATTACTTTCCTAGTGAACAGTTTAGGGGAATTCTTACAACCCAGGCTAGAAATTTGCAATGCTAGTTTTACCTGACTGTGATAGGCAGGTAGGAAATAACAGAAGTTTCAGCTTCACAGTGATGCAGTACAGCTGCCAGTCTTTATTTTCTCCTTGGTAAAGCAACAGACTTTTGCTTTTTTTGGCATTAAAAGACAGAGAGGGAGTGTTATTAATTCTGGCTTTGAAATCCATGAATAATGCTTAATTTGGGCAAATTTTTTAGTGTTTTCTAGTCAGAGTCTTCAATCACAGCCAGCATTTGGGGGTCCCAGCTTGTCCTATGATCTTTTTGCAAGTTTATATTACAAATTTGCAAGCATGTTAACTCACCATAATTAACACAAATACTAGAAAAAAGCTATCGGTTTATGTTTTCCTACCTACCATCCTTCAGGAACACAAATTAGCAAGGTTCATATCTGATTTATTTATTTCATGAATATGTTGTGTCAACAAATTCCACATGCATGGCAGTAGGGTAAACCACTAAGGGACAAATGTTCAAAAGACATTTTGAAAACTCTGTTTTGCTATCTGACCTAACTCCCGGACTTTGTATGGGCACAAGTGTCCTCTGTGAAAACCAATTTGCAGCATGGGGACTAAAACTTGAGTGCAATTGAATTACCTATTCTAACCACAATTTTTGTTTTCTGGGTGTTCGTGCTTCTGAAAACCCATATTTACACATGCCAAATACCATTTGCTTGAGTATATTAAACTATTAGATATCTAACCAGCCAAATTTCCATGCATAAAACAATATTTTGTCATGCATACACTTGTGTGTTCAAAAGTAAATACCCCCAAAACTGGAGCATACAAATTCAGAGCCTACCTTGAACATTCAGCATTGAGTTATGATGTCTATAAATGAGCTTTAATTCCATTTCAAATGTACAGTCTCTTGCTACATTTTCACAGTGATTGTCCTCTGGGGACAAGGGCTTGGTAGTCAATGCTGATACTGTAGTTCAAAATATATTGCCTTCAGCTCTGAAACAGCTGTTACTATTTTGAGCAAATCATCCTAAAATAGCATGCCAGCCTCTTAAATTGTTTTTCATTGCTACTTTTTTATTCTATGGATAAAAGTGAAGGCCGAATATGGGTGCCCCAAATTGGTTGTTAAATCCTTCTTTTTAGGCACTGAGATTTGAAAAATTTGGCTCAGATTTCAAGTAATTGTGAGCTATATGTTGTTCATGGGTTTATGCACAAAGGATCTCTAGCAGAGCCCACCTATTAGGGAATGGTGGTTCCCCAGAGTAGTACTAATAAACACATATACTGTATTATATTGGTGGAAAAAATAAAGCAGAGTTAATAAAGTAAATAATTGTTGTCTGGTGCTCAGATAGCATGGCTTTTAAGTGCCATGGAAATTAGATTCAAATACTGTAAGTAACATATAATGTTCTATAATTTAAATGGTAAATTTTACTCGTTTGCTACACACATAGCCAGTGGTTGAGTTAAAAAAACAAACAAACAAACTAGAAATAATGTAGCATTTTGAATCTCAGCTCTGAAAGTTGAGTACACAACTGTGTATTTTTAAAAATACTATTAATGCTCAAGAAACTGAGAGAGGACATTCAGCACAGGGGTTATTCACATGACTAGCACTAGCTAAATGTCACAAGTACGCAAAGTACAAAGATGGAGAATTGCCAAAAATATATGCTAGATCAGTTGCTCTCAACCCTTCTAAACAATGGTACCCCTTTCTGGAGTCTGATTGCCATGTCTTGAAAATACCCAAGTTTCACCTCACTTAACAACTACTTACTTACCAAATCAGACATAAAAATACAAAAGTGCCACAGCCCACTCTTACTGAAAATTTGCTTACTTTCTCATTCTTTACCATATAATTCTAAAATAAATCAATTGGAATATATATATTGCACTTATATTTCAATATTTACTGTATATAGAGCAGTATAAACAAGTCATTGTATGACATTTTAGTTTGTAATGACTTCGCTAGTGCTTTTTATGTAGTCTGTGGTAAAACTAGGTAAATATTTAGATGAGCTGATGTACCCCTGCTGAAAGACCTCTGCATACCCCCGGGGGTATGCATATCCCTGCTTGAGAACCGATGTTCTAGGTCATATAGCAAGTGAGCTAATGGATAATAGAGGCTCCACTAGGGTAGGACAAACATTCAGTGTGTCTCTTGTAAAATTCTTCTTTACTCATATTTTTGTGAATGTGAAAGCAGAATCTATATCTGAGCTGAATATTGCAAAATGGAATTGTAATTTTTGTGAAGAGACAGAGTCTGAAGTGGTCTCCTCTGAAGTCATCAAACAAACTTAGTTTGTTTGGAGGCATTTAGTCTGCTTTCTTTAAAGCATGTAGCTAGTACCCTTATTTTTTCTTAGTTAGCTTTATAATTGTTTGCCATCTGCACCATTTTGAATTCATAGCTGTGTGTGTACACGCAGTGGGAGTGTCTACACTGGCAACTTAGGTTGAGTTAAGGACGCTTAAGTTGACCTACAGAAAGCCGCGGCCATACTGGGCTTTTATTAAGTCAACTTAAGCGCTTCCTTAAGTTGACTTAAAAACAGCTTGTCAACTTAATAACACCTCCTCTGAAGGTCGACTTAAGCCTTAAGGCGACTTCTTAAGTCGACTTAAAGCCAGTGTGGACAGGGAATAGCGCTAAGTCGACCTTATTAAGTGTGCACCGGTTTAATTATATTGGTTTAAAATTACATTCAACACTTACACTGGTTTAATTTACAGTGTTAACTTTTTGTATTGATCAGGCCGAATTTAAGATTCCTTTTGGTAAGGGATTTGAAGGAGAACTGTGAAATTTCATGGTGCATAGGATCAGAAAAAATATTGCTGGACATAGGGGCAGCATAGACAAAAGTGAGCAGCTGCATGTAAAAGGAGGAAATTAAGTGAGCAATGAGATGCACAACATTGACCAAAAAAAGGTCGTAAGCAGAAGAATGACCGGTGATGAGATGTAAAAGAGAGTTCCTTCCCAAATTCCTGTAACAAGTATAATTTTGTCACCTTTCTGCCACTTATGGCAGCCATATTGGTGTCACTTTTTTTTATATGAAAAAACTACCTTGCATTTGACTTAGAGAAGAGGGAATATTTAGATATGCAAATTGCCTCTTCAAGAAATTATTCTTCAGGGGCAACATGAGAAATGAGCAGAAGTAAAGTACATTTATTGGTGATTTGGATGACATTTCCCTCCAGGCCCCAAATGGTTGCTAAACTTCTGTTCACTTTCATAGACATATGCTGTAGCTGTCTAGAGTTCATAAATTATATGCAGTGTTACTGATTATGGACAGCAGTTGTAGAGCAAGTTTCTTAATGGGAACTTCTGACGTACATGCTGAACAAGGACAGATTCTACATGTGGAATGTGAACATTTTATGCCAGGGGTCAGTTTCTGCACAGACACTGTATATTATGAAGATTCTGGAAGCACAGGAATGATATAGGATGTAAGCGCAGTTCGATCTACGAACATTTACCAGTGTTCTTGAGAATATCCTCTGTGGTAATGATTTTGATCCTGATTATGGTTCGTTCTCTCATTTCAGTGAAGTTAGGTTTGTTACAAGAATCCTAAGGATTTGAACCTCAGATTTTATCACATGAAAGTTTTAATTTTGTTTAGAAAACCTTGTTCTACTCTGTTAAATATAACTATTTCAATTTCTTCCCTATTCCCGTTAGGAACAAATACATGCTGACTGAAAAACCTGGGGAAAACTCTCATTAACTCTACTCGTTAAGGAATCACGAGTACGTTGACTCCTCTGTCCTTTTTCAGACGTCCAACAATCAAATGTTCAGTATACAGGCTAAATCCTGAGTAGCCGATAGAAGTCATGTCTGTGGCTGTAAAAATGTGAGAAGGTCAGATTCTGTGTACTGGACACCTGCTGATTTCAAGGGGAGCTCTGTGTGTGGCGAGCTCTGTATGCAACATCTGAACCTGATCCCATTAAAGTTGTTGGCAAAAACCTTCAGTGCCCTTTCTGATGTAGCATCAGGTCCACAGGTCATTTTCAGGAATCAGGTCAAAAAATGCAACATAAATTCATCCTTCCAGAAAGGTATAATGCATCTATTTTTTGCTCTTTTTCTAGGTAGTTGCACTGGTGAACAAATCTATGATTTCAGCTTCCCAAGTCAGAATGGTTTTAACTTATACACTTCAGATCTCCATAACTATTTAAGAGAAACTCTACACATTCTCTCAGCTGATTACAAAGTGCTTCTGTAATCAGATCAAGTTGAACAGGAAATCCTAACTCAGCAATGTATCTCATGAAAAAAATTACAGTACAAATACTTTAAATAAATTGTTTGCAATTTCTTTCCCGATTATATTGATTCTCACTATCAGGATATTTGTTTGACTTTTTTTGTCTCAAATTTAACAGACTCCAATAATGAAATGGCAGAAAATATCCATGCTGAAATCAAAGCCCTCGGCTTGTTTTGTTTTAAAGCATATGTAAGGATTTTTCTTAAAGATGTGAGCCTTCTCAGAAATCAGGAAGGAAGAAGAAGAATTATGGCAGAAGCTATGTAACTTAAACTATTAATAATGTATTATTTTAATGAGCCAAACTGGTGCAAATCTTCATCATGATGTAGGTTTCCAATAAGATTTTAGCTAAGATCCTGATTTTCATTTTTGGGCAAAACCATTTCATCTGCCCCTAAAGTAACGCAATATTACATCAGTCTGCTGAAGTTAATGGAAAGATGCCCATTGATCTCAGCAGGCTTTGGATCGGTGAGATTATGTGTGGTCTGTAACCTTGTTCTGGTTTGCATGTGGCCTGAATGTGAAGTCATGTTGTACCTACCCTAACGTATATTACCCCACCGTGCAGACTCTGCAGGCTCATAAATCACTTTTGAAAATGAGACCTAGACCCCTAAATCAGTTAGACATTGCATGCTCATTTGGCACCAGTTTAATTATACTGGTTCAAAAAAGAAGTCTTACTGTAAGTTAAACAAAGAAAACTGTATATCATTCGGGCCTAACTTTAGATGTTTAATTCAATTTGAAATGGGGCTTTATTAAAGTTTTCGGATCAGAGTAGAATCTTCTTTCATTATGCACAGAAGTTACACCAGTTTAACTGAAGTAAGTTCAGAAAGTACTTTTACTTAAAGCATAGACATAGTACATTGCTTTAAAACTGGTTCCATGTAACTTGCTCCTGTAAATTTACCAATTCAGGCTAAACTGATATAAACCAAGTTTGAATTAAATTAAGAGTGTACACACAAGGCTGTAGGGCTATGTCTACACTTGCACCTTTAAGTCGACTTAGTGTGTCCACACTTAAAATTAAAGTCGACTTAAGGGGAAACTTACAAAGTCAACCTAGAGCGTCCACACTGGACGCCTAGGTCGACTTCTAGGGGCTAGGGAGACCTTGAGCAGGTCCACGGTGGCGGGGGGTGGGGGAACCCCGGCGGGGGGGGAACCCCTTCTGTGTAATGGGGCAAAGGGGGACAGGGACCCTGGCAGGGCATGTGGGCAGGGTGTGACACTGTCTGGATTTAGGGAAGCATTTATGATATTATTTTCTATTCATATATCATAAATGCTATAATCCATAGGAACTATGTCATGTTTGGTATCAATAGAAAGGTAGTAATTTGCTGGGAATGATTATATAGTTTATGTCTAGGAATTGTCTTTGGATTAGAAGTTAGTTTAGTTAGGAATCTGGTGTTATATCTATACTTTAACTTATGTGATTTTATTGAAATGCCAGAGACAGGCGGGTGTGTAAAACCATTGTGTCCTTAATGTTAAGGAATGAGCCAGCTACAAAGGGCCCAGGGAGTAGCCTGATGAGCCATTAAGGCCATAATGGTTGTATTCCTTATGTCCTTAATGGCTCATCAAGTTACTCCCTGGGACCATTCTACCTGAAAAATTCCTAAACATTAAGGACACAATGGTTTTACACACCTGCCTTTCTCAGGTATTTACACAGATTCATACAAGTTAAAGTATAGCTATAACACCAAATTCCTAACTAAACTAACTTCTAATCGAAATAGAATTCCTAGACATAAACTATATAATCATTCCCAGCAAATTACTACCTTTCTATTGATACCAAACATGACATAGTTCCTATGGATTATAGCATTTATGATATATGAATAGAAAATAATATCATAAATGCTTCCCTAAATCCAGACAGCATCACACAGGGCTCTGTCCTGCCCTTTGGGGGGCATGCCAGGCTCCCCCCTGTGCCTGCCCCCAGCAGGGAGGGCATTGGTGTAGTCCTGGGGTAGCCCTAAGTCGATTTAAAAAGTCGAATTAAGCCTTAAGTCGAGTTGAAAGGTGGTTTAATAAAGTTGACTTTATTTTCCTTAAGTCGACTTAAGCAAGCTGCTTAAGTCGACTTAAGGAAACTTTAGTGTAGACACAGGGTAAATTAAGTCGACTTAAGCAAGCTTAAGTTGACTTAATTTACCAGTGTAGATGCAGCCTATCTGACTAGACCTATGCTTACAAAATATTCTCTCAATTGTTTCAGCAAATGAGTTCTAATCCATCTGGGTATGGCTCTCATTTTATTTTTTGCATTCACATGGGGTCATAAGTGCAGGAAATAGGGATGTGGGGATGCTACAGGACTGTTTGGATTGAAGTGGTTTCTATTCTGTACAGGGCTTACAGTTTGGTTCAATGGCTCTCAGCACCCCCACTCTATAAGAATGCCTGCTCTAAGTGTGATCATTCTGAATTTGGGTGCTTTATTAACTAATCAGATTGCTGTCACCATTCAAGGTGTTCTACTACATACATAAAAGTCAGGACCAGGATATAAGCCAATACATGCATTAGAGCTGTGAAAGAATGTACTGAATTTAAAAGATATACTAAAAAACTAGAACATAATTCACTCAAAATTGTCTCATTTTTAGTAGGAATCCCAACCCCCACTCACACAAAATTCTACAGATTCTTCATTTTGATTTTGTAAAATCAATCCAATTTCACGAAGGGTAAAAACCTCAAATTCTGTGGTTCTTGCTTTTTGTACTGAACAGTTTGCATAGTCATAACACATACTGCACCTTGTTCTACAAGGTATCATAACAAGTATTTACCTAAAACCCAATAATTAAAAACAATCAGGGGTTGGTTTTTGTATTTGTTTTAAATGGAGATACTTCCTCTATATTGTTTAAATTACGTGCTAGACAGATGAATGCAGATTTACTTTAAGTAGAGAAAAAACCTCTTTCAAGCTTTTTTTTTTTTAAAAAAAAATCTATTGATGAGACACCCTGTTCAGAATATTCATGAGGATTGTTGGGGAACAGCAACAGAGACAGAATTAATAATTAATTCATCAGCTCTATTTATTTCTCTAATATATCACAAAGCTTTGTAATCTAGATAGTAAAAAGCAGTCTGGATTTTGTCTGAACATTGATGCTACAAAGCAAGATGAAAACAAAGTCATTAAGGCCTTTTTATCACTTGAGTAGATTATTTTAATATTTATAAATTAATTGTTAGATATTTAGTGGCCAAAATAAGCTTTAACAGATTGTTTTGTTAATTGAAACTTAATTAAGATTTAAATGTGGCTATATTTAAGTACTGAGTACAGAGTGCAAGCTTCTTTAATTAGAAGGCTATTTTAATAGACCATCTCTATTACATGATTTATTCAGCACCCATTAAGCTTTTGGAGGGCATTATAATCTCTTCTTTTTAGCATGCACCAATATGTAACATATACAAATATAGATGTGCTTTGCTACAGTAAAAATAATATTTGGGATATGTGTACATGGCTTTGTTTTATAATTGCTGGGAGGAAAATAGGAAATGTTTTAGTCAAGGAATTCAGTGTATTGAAGAATCAGAAAGCATTCACTTGGGTTTCATTAGCAAAACATTCCAGTGTTAATCAGAGCTGCCAACTTTTAGACTTTATCCGTCTGGACTGAGTCATAAAAACATGATTTGGTGATGTTTGCATCACAATGCCTTGACATCCCAGAATTGTGACGCAACATCACGGTATTGCTGTTAAGAATATTAGTCATAATACAGATTGCTATATCACCACTGTTTTGTATGGTGCGTTATTGAAATTACAAAGTAATGGAGCCATGTCAAACTGAAAGATGTCAGGACTCTGTTTCTGTGAAGTTTGGTAGAAAGTTTGGCAGGAAGCAGGGGGTGCCCCTCAAATTAAGGCTGTCCCCAGAAGCAGTCCAGATTGGTTTCTAGACTGCCTTTGGAGACTCTCCTTTTTCTCATCATGAAAGATCTCCACGTAGGTTAAGAATGAGATGAGCTGACTATTCATGCTAGGTGTTTTATCCATTTTTTTTTTAATTGATCATGGGTTGCTGTTTGAGTAACTACAATTACTTGTACTACATTGCTTGTGAATCTGGAGCTATACTGTGGTAGCATCATAGAAAATGGGAATCAATCAGTAGCGATGTGTGACTGTGTGAATGTGTCATTGCCAAGGGTTTTATGTGCAGCATCATTCAGTGAACTGTTCTCTCTCATGTATTGCTCACTATATTTGAAATCTCTTGCTGAGATCACTAAATACTGAGTATAACATCAGTGTGTTGAGAAATGTCCATCTCTTCTTTCAGGAGCCCTGAAAGATTTTGTTTGTTTGTTTGTTTGTTTTTCCCTTACTTGAATAACATTGTCAGCTGGATGCAGTTTCCATCCTCATCCTCAGGCCCAGAAAACAGAGGCGCTCTTCCCTTTTGCTTCCCAGCTTACTGAAAGAGATTCATTTGGAGTCACTACAGTCAGTTAAAGAATCTTGAGGCCTGTATCAACATTTTCTGGCTGGTTTTAACTCTTGTCCAGATAAGTGGATTCTAAAATCAATTAGAGCTGCAATGGCCATCGCTTGTAGTCTGATCCATTTTTTTACTCAAATTGCTTTCAAACCAGTTAGAAAATTTCTCTAGCATAGACTCTGGAGTTTCTTTCAGCTGTATCTGCCTATAGGAAAAAATGTTTGAGATGTAGTTCAAAGGAATTTTTATTTAGCTGTATAGTTTGTGCTGGTTTCATCCTTATATAGCCCATGATATCCTTGAAAGGTAATATATATGCCTTCTTGATGACCAAGTCTGTGCAAGTGCTTCTCCATTGACTGCAATTTGTTCAAATGAAGCAGAACACTTGCTCATAGTTGGAACAGCTGAGATCATATTAGGCTGACATGCCATTTTTTTGTTGTCTATAAACTGGTAGATTGACTTTAAGCTGACATGATCTGCTATTAATGCCTTTAATGCCACAATCCTGTTTGAGACCTCCTTGAGCAATGTCCTGAAGGGTATATATGCTTTATACCATGCATCTTTTTGTCATCCTACTGTAGTGTCTTAGGTCAGCAGGTGACTGGGCTCAATTCATCTCCTCTTTTTTAGTCTCTTTTAAGTCACTTTTTTCCCCTCCTAAGGAACTTCAGTATGACCACTGTTGGCCCCATATTTGTTACCTTTATTCCCATTCCCAATTGCGTTCTTTCTCTAGCCAAACCCTTAATTTTTGTTTTCAATGCTAATAATTAAATGCAAAAAAACTTTCATTAATAAAAGTTAACATTACTTAAAGAACTACAAAAGTTTCCCATAGTGATATTATCTTGACCATGCTACACAGAATGCATGAACGTAAACAGTCCAACTATTAATCAAAAAATTATACCTGCACAATGTTTGTGACTTAATGTTGGGTTAAGAATCTTAACTGTGTCATTTCCAAGGTCAAATCAAGCAGTCATTACTCAACCACCACTGAAATGTGTGTATTGGAATAACGTAACCTCAGTGCTGAACACTTATAGTTTTTTTTTAAATGATTTAATTTTTTCTTCAAAAACAAAACCAAAGCAGGTGACAATGAAAGTAAATGCCCTGGAGAATTAAGCATTTAATGGTCTCATATTAGGCTTTGATTCGCCTCTCTCATTGAATGGGGGAAAGGGTTGGTTCTTTTTTTCCCCCCTATTATTGTTGTTTGGCTGGAGAGATTTTTCTGCAAGTCTGGTTTAAAAGGGTAATGGCAAACTGAAAAAGATTAAAAAAGAAAAGGACCCAATCTTCGAATCACCTACTTAGTCATGTCAGTAACCTTAACAGCTTAAGTATGTCCACTGTACTCAAAATTACTGATGTACAAATACAGTAGTGTTACTTACATATGTATATTATTTCCATATTAACGATGGAGAATCTGAAGCAAAACTTCCTCCAGAAGCCACTGTTGTTAAATGAGCAAATTTCCATTGACGCCAATAGATTTTTGCTCACAAAGGCTATGTCTACACTTGTTAATTTAAGTCGACTTAGCATGTCTACACCTAATTTTAAGTCGACTTAGGGGGGAACTTATAAAGTCGACCTAGAGCGTCCACACTGGACGCCTAAGTCGACTTGTAGGGGCTAGGTGGACCTGGGACAGGTCCACGGTGGCAGGGGGCACCCCTTGCCAAGTGCCAGGGGGCTCAGCCTTTGCCCCATTGTACCTTGGTACAATGGAGACTGAGGGGGACAGGGACCCTGGCAGGGCATAGGGGCAGGGTGGGCAGGGCTCTGCCCTGCCCTTTGGGGGGGCACGCCAGGCTGTGGCTGTGCCAGCCACCCTGGCAGGGAGGGCAGTGGGGAAGCCCCGGAGCCCCCTAAGTCAACTTAAAGTCGACATAGGGCTACTCCATGTCTACACTGGCTAAGTAGACTTTCTAAAGTTGACTTAGCCAGCAAAGTCGACTTAAAATGAGGTTTAGTAAAGTCGACTTAATTTTTCCTTAAGTTGACTTAAGCAGCTGCTTAAGTTGATTTAAGGAAAGTGTAGTGTAGACATAGAGTAAATTAAGTCGACTTAAGCAAGCTTAAGTCGACTTAATTCACAAGTGTAGACGCACCCAAAGAGAATTGAATATTTAGCTCCTATGTATTACTTTTTCACTGTAAAGCTCCCAATGTTTATCCTCATTTTGCACATATGTAAATCAAAGCACAAAGAAGCAAAATAACTTGTCACAGTCACACGAAAGGTCAATGGCAGAGAAAGGGAAATAGCCCAAGTCTCCTAACCCCTAATCTAGTGATTTATCCACTGAACCATATTGACCTTTTGAGTTGTTGAAACCATAAAAAAAAATCTCCTGCAGAACAGAAATTGAACATATGTCTACTTATTCACAGACCTGTACCCTAAACACAGGATGATCCTTTCCCTTTCCTTGAGTTTTTTTATTACAATATCAGATCGTGCTGTATTTTAGAATACTTTTTATGCCACCCTACGTGGCTTATAAATATAGTCCTTGGCTCTGACTCAGGCAACCACTTGTACACATGCTTAAATCTATTGACGGTTTAAATTCTATTGGGACTAGAACATTTGCTCAGAGTTAAACAGGTGTTTATGTTGTGCCCTACATAGGGAAACCTTCCTGAACTGGGACAATTATCTGTCGACCCTAATAATTAATGTGACTGGAATTTTCCTTAGGGATTTTTTTTTTTTTTTAAACTCTAGGAGAACAAACTAGTCTGCTAGGGACATTAGAAGGCTATACATGGGTATAATGGCAAAAGTCTTCTTAACCAAAGAAGATCCCGACATACCGATATTAACTATAACACATAAATAGTATATTTTTATGTGATTATTTACTTTGCTATAGATAAGCATGAAGTCAGTATTTCCATTATTTTCAGGGTTATACAATTTCGCTCTGAAAATTCTCTTCAGCCTTGGTATAGACAGAAATACATGATTTCATCAACTCAGAAGGAAATGTCATCCCTTTTTCCAAAAGAAAACATTGTATTAGCTCTGTAGTCAAGCTGTAGCATTGTGAAAATTAACTTGTGTCTTCTTTCTGAGCAGACAGCTCTGAACCTTGCTGTATTTTTCTATAACACAAAGAAGTCTTCAGTTTCAAAGGGGGAAGTTAACAAATAATATGAATCCAGTTTTGCAGGTTTTATTCCCCCTGTAGTTCATTGGTTTCAACTGGAAAAATCTGGTTCGGCTTAGCTGGAAAATAAACCTTTTTCTTTTACTTTCCTGGTGGGCAGCCCTCTGTTTTCTATCTATAAAATGAGGAAGACGATACTTATTGACCTTTTTAAGGCTCTTTGAGATGAACAGTATGGCGAATGAAAGGCATTTTTAAAGTATGAAGTATATATTACTTTAACTATTATTATTGAAATGTCATTTTGATATTTTGAAATAGTTAGTTTATATAAAATACATTTATTTACAGATTTCATATTCTGCATCGTACAAGAGTAGCAAAAGGGAGACCATCTTTCTGCCAAATTATATATTTACCCTAGAGACTACAGTGGATTCAAGGCAGCTATTCAGGACTTTTTGTAAATATGCACTTTATATACAGCTATAAAAGATGTGCTAGTCATTATCCAAGTTCCAAGCATGCCTGAAAGTATTCTTGATGTTTGTAATAAATTGCCCTTAAAGCTTACAATAAATGACTCTTTAAAGGTGACTTCAAAACAAAATGGGAGTGCTGAAATACTCTAAGAAAAGCAGTTCTTGTGGAGTTTTGGCTGAATCTGTAAAGTTTCCGGTCAAATTTTGCAGGCTTAAAGACCTTACCTACACTGCAAAATCTTTTATAAATTTTTCCTGCCGTAACACTACCACTAGTGGTAGCAATATTGAGAGTGCTAAGCTGAGCCTGTAGTCGGAAATTTTAGAAAAAATTCCTGTGTGCATTCAGCCAAGAAGTTCAGTTTATTTGTGTTGTAGTGTGGAGAATAATGAAGACTTTAAGGTACTTCCAACTCTTCAAGTGTCCATGCAAACGTCTAATGCTTACCTTTCAGTAATGGAGGTAGTTTAAATCAATACATGGATTCATGTGCACATAAAAAGAAAAGAGAGAGTTTTTGCTTTTCTCAAAGCTTCAAGGAAGGATGCTAAACTGCCACAGGGAAGACAGTTAATTAAAGCTATCTGCCAGCTGTTACTTTTTTCCTACTTAAAAATGGCTGCATTTAAAACATAACAAAATGCAGTTTTGCATGTGAGTAAGTACAAGACTGCTCATTACTGGTCATCAGATTTTTAGTGTCTCATATAACTGTGGGTGGGCATTGTTTAATTTCTTTTTAATGGGCCAATATCTTGTTCTCATTTACTTCTAAGGCAGCGATGTGCTGCCAATATTTTAACAAGGGGCCCCTGCAAAAATATTTCCTTAGGCTGTGATTAAACTCCAGGTGCTCACAAAGAGGAGGATGAGGAATCCATTCATTTGTTTTCCCATTGAAACAAAAATCCTTTCTCTTAACCATAGCGATAGAGGGAGACCACTATGCTGGGTAAACCGACATACTAAATGCCATGTACAAGAAATGTTTGATCTTCAGTTCTGAAAACTGTAGTGAGTAAATTAAAGAGATGGAGTAAAATAAAATAAACCGGTGAAATTAAAAATTAAATTATAGCTTGTGAAATTATAAATGCAGGGTGGGGTGAAAGTGAAACTATAAACTCCCAAGACATTAGAAATATTTTTGTCTACATGTTTTAATAATTGTATATGTGTGTATATACTTTAAGAATATTTTGTACAAATATGTATTTAATATTTTTTTTCTTTTAAATTCAGATAGTTTTAAGAGACCCAGTAATTATTTAGTGAAGATCAAGCAAGGGGGTGAATTCCCCAAGAGACCGAGAAGCCCTCTAAAACTCTCTTTTCAAATATGGTGGCAGAATTTTGAGCCAGCACCTTCCTGGAGCCCTCTCAGCATATTACCATGCTCAGGGTCTTTCAGTAAATGCGGAAATTGTATTGTACACGCATACAAAGCCTTCTAGCTCTGACCAAGTTGTAAATCAAAAGTGTTACCTCTCTCCTGCTCTCTGCCGGTGGCACACAGTAGTTTAGTCTCTGAGGACTCTTAATACTTCGGTGTAATTGTGTTGGGCTTGGTGTAGAGGTGGCTGGGTGGGGAATAGTGGCCTTTGACATACAGGAGGTCAGATTAGATGACCTGGTATTTGCTCTGATTCTCTCTCTCTCTCTCTCTCTCTCTCTCTCTCTCTCTCTCCTGCTCTTCTCTCAACCTTATATACTGCCACCTTTTCCTCCCGTTTCAGAAAGAGCTGCACTGTAGGCTAATCTGCAGCTTTGGATAGGAAGAAGAGAATGTGTCTCTGCTAGTGTAGCAGTCTCCATTAGCAGAGTGAGGGCTCACGCACATAGCCAAACAGGAGACCCGTTTACAACCTTGTTGTTCCCTAACACAGTTAAAACATGGTTTCATCTTGCAGTGTAGATGAATGGGATCAAAACATGTTTTTACTGTACTCCTGAACTGTATTATAGCCCTGTACAGAGCAGGACTGTGTGTGGTGCAGTGTTATGGTTAAACTGCTCTGCTTACACTGCAAGACCAATCTGTTTTTCAACCCTCTTAGGAAGAAAACAGGTTGGTTGACCAGGCAGTTTTTACAATGCACATAGGCCATAAAAGAGTGGAACAAATGGGATTCTGGAAGATGCTGAACTGGGGTTTGCCTGATTTTTGCAGGAGAGGTATATGATTCTGTTGGGGATCCAGTTCCCTGTCAGACAGGACCAATCATTTTCCTGAATGAGAGAGAAACGCCAGAGTGATGAGTAGTAACCAGAATAAACAGGGGCATCTACAAGAATAAAAATTTGCCCCTTTTGGAAGAGCATGTTCTCTGTTCCCCCCTCCCACTACAATGCAGGTGCCAGAGGAGCTTGTCCTCTCCACCACGGCCCCAGGACCAGAGGAGTTCTGTGCCCCTACCAGTTATTGGGGCAGGGGGGAGTCACGCCCCTGCTTGTGCCCCCTTGTGCACACTACTGCTAGGAGAGTTTTTAAACCAAGTGCTTAGGGAAAGCCAACAGACGTAGAGGGGCACACTGTTCAGATAAAGGGGGGATCTATTAATGGGATTTTCTATATCCTAGTAAATAGGAGAGGATAGAAATTGATAAAGTATAGGTAGAGCTGAAGAGAAACAGTCAAAAGAAAGAGTCCCATTCAACTACATCACAGGAAGGTAGACAACTAAATATTGACAAATTTTATAGGTACTTGTGTATAAATGCTAGAAGTTAAATAGTAAGAAAGGGGAACTTGAGTGCTTGATGTTAAATGAGGGTATTGATATAACAAGTATCACAGAAACTTAAAGGAACAATAATAATCAGTGGAGCATGGTAATAGTATTAAAATATATAGGAATGACCGAATAGATTGTGCTGGTGGGGGAGTGGCACTATATTGAAAGAAAGCATGGAGTCAAGTATAGTAAAAATCTTAAATGAATCAAACAGTACCACAGAATTTATATGGAGAGAAATTCAGTGATTGGTAACATATTCTACTGCTGTCCTCTTATTATCCAAGCTCCTTACCAGGATGGTGACAGTGATTGTGAAATGCTCAGGAAGATTAGAAAGGCTACAAAAGTAGAAAACCCAACAGTAATAATAATAGGGGATTTCAACTCTCCCAGTATTGACTGAGTACATGTCACTTGAGGGTGGGATGCAGAGATAAAATTTCTAGATACCATTAATAATTGCTTCTTGGAGCAGCTGGTCCTGGAACTCACAAGGAGAGAGGCAATTCTTCATTTAAACCAAAATTGCTGCACAGGATCTGGTCCATGAGGTGAATATAACTGCACTGCTTAGTATTAATTATCACAATGTAATTAAATTTAACACCCTTATGGGATTAGGAGAAAATATCAAAGAAGGTCGCCACAGTAACATTTAAATTAAAAAAGGGGAACTACACAAAAAATTAGGAAGCTAGTTAATCAGAAATTAAAAGGAACAATCAAACAAGTGAAATGGCTGCAAACTGCGAGGAAACTTTAAAAAAAACAACATAATAGAGGCTCACATTAAATGTGTATCCCAAATAAAAAGAACAGTGAGAGAACCAAAAAATAATAATAATGCCACCGTGGCTAACCAACAGAGTGAAAGAGGCAGTTGGAGGCAAAAAGAGATCCATTAAAAATGGAAGTCAAATCCTACTGAGAAAAATAGAGAGGAACATACATTCTGGCAAGTCAAGTGTAAAAGTATAATTAGGCAGACCAAAAAAGAAAGTGAAAAGCAACTAACGGGGAAAAAAAATTAATTAACGTCAGAAGTAGGAAGCCTGCCAAATTGTCAGGGGGCCACTGAATGATCAAGGTGCTAAAAGAGAACTGAAGGAAGAAAATGCCATTGCAGAGAAATGAAATGAATTCTTTATGTTGGTCTTCTCTGAAGAGGATATGAGGGAAATTCCTACACCCAACCCATTCTTTTTATGTGACAAATCTGAGGAGCTGTCCCGGACCAAGGTGTCAATAGAGGAAGTTTTGAAATAAATAAATTCATTGGCAATAAGTCCCCAGGACCAAATAGGGAAGAGTTCTGAAGGAGCTCAAATATGACATTGCAGAACTACTAACAGTGGCATGTGACGTATCACTTAAATCAGGCTCAGGACCAGATGACTAGCAGATAGCTAATGTGATGCTATTTTTAAAAAAAAGAAGAAGAAAAAGCTCTAGAGGCTCCAGGAAGGCTAACTTCAGTACCAGGCAAATTGGTTGAAACTATAGTAAAGAAGAAAATTAAGACACATAGATGAACACAATTTGTTGAGGAAGCATCAACAATGGCCTTGTAAAGGGAAATCATGCCTCACCACTCTATCAGAATTCTTTGAGGGGAGTCAATAAACACATGGACAAGAGTGATCTAGTTGAGACAGTGTACTGGACTTTCAGAAATCAAAGTAAGCAGTCATAGGATAAAGAAGAAGGTCTTCTCATGAATCAATAGTGTTTAAAAGATAGGAAACAAAATGTATGAATAAATGGTCAGTTTCCACAACAGAGAGAGGCAAATAGTGGGGCACCCCAAACATCTGTCCTGTTCAAATATTCATAAATGATCTGGAAAAAGAGATTAGTAGTATAATGGCTAAGTTTAAGATGATACAAAATTAGGTAGTTAAGTCCAAAGCAGACTGCAAAAAGATTCAAAGGGATCTCACAAAACTGCATGGCTGGGCAACAAAACGGAAGATGAAATGTTCGTTGGAAAACACAATCCCAATTATACATACAAAATGTTGGGCTTCCTAATTAGCTCTTTGCACTCAAACAAAAGCTCTTGGAGTCATTGTGGCTAGTTCTTTGGAAACACCTGCTCATTGTGCAGGACAGAAAAAAAACGTAACAAAATATTAGGAATCATAACAAAAGGGATAGATAATAAGACTGAAAATAACATAATGCCACTATATAAATCAGACACTCCCATACCTTGAATGCTGCATACAGTTCTGGTCACTCCATCTCAAAAAGGCATATTAGAATTGGAAAAACAACAGAGAAAGGCAACAAAAATTATTAGGGGTATGGACTAGCTTCCTTATGAGGAGAGATGAAAAAGACTGGGATTGATCAGCTTGGAAAAGGGGGACTACAAAGGGTGGATAGAAAAAGTCTATAAAATCATGAATGGTATGGAGGAAGTGTTATTTACCTATTCACATAACATATGAAGCAGGGGTCACCCTATGAAAGTAATAGGCAGCAGGTTTAAAACAAACACAAGGAAATATTTCTTCACACAAGGCATAGTCAACCTATGGCAGTATTTCTAAACCTTTAGTGGACCAGGGAACACATAAAGGTATTAAATAATTTATGCAGAACACCCGATGAAAACTTTCTCGAAAAAGCCGGCATATACCAGATATATTGTTTGTAATAACTGCATACTATGCATTCCTGAAAAAAAGGATTCAGGAAACTGAATTAATTACAATTTTATGAATATAGCGTGCATTTATTTCTAAAAAATATAGATACATAATGATTATGCACACAACTTAAAACTGAAAATATTACTTAAGTTTTCATGGGAACTTTGGGTCTGCACGTTCGAATAAAGTTAATCTATTCTTGGAGTAAGGTTCATCAAAGAAAGTCTTACCATGGAAATTATGTTCAAGTGATTTTGATGCTGGTGGTAACAGCGGTGGGAAATTTAAAGTACTCCAGCTCTAGCAAAGGAGCAAGGCGGAAGCAGATGCATGCCTGGAAGCTTTGCTGCACTGCAGCATTTTAAATCTCCCAGGCACTTGTTGGCTTGCCACGTTGCTCCTTACTCCTCTACATTCAGCCTCCCCCACCCCTGATGGGAAGGGGTCAGGGTCAATCCCAGAACGCCATCACTATGTTGACAGAGAACCACTGTTCTATGAAATACCAGTTGAGAAACACTGACCTATGGAACTCTTGCCAGGCGATGTTGTGAAGGGTTCAAAAAATTAAATACATTCATGGAAGGTAGTCATGGAGGACAGATCCATCAATGGCTACTAGCCAGGATGGGTAAGGATGCAACTCCCATGCTCTGGATGTCCCTAAACCCCTGATTGCCAAATGCTTGGATTGGACAACTGGGGTTGAATTACTCTTTGATTGCCCTGTTCTGTTCATTCCTTGTGATGGATCTGGCCTTGGCAATTGTTGGAAGGCAGGGCACTGGGCTAAATGGATCTTTTATTATGTTGAATGACAGACACATCAAAATCCTAGTAACATTTTGTGCACATGCTGTGTTGAGTCAAGTAGTGCCAGCACTCCTTGGCATACATATA
This sequence comes from Pelusios castaneus, assembly GCA_007922175.1. NCBI lineage: Eukaryota > Metazoa > Chordata > Testudines > Pelomedusidae > Pelusios > Pelusios castaneus. Next base: position 24,942,075 of record ML685780.1, read on the forward strand.
AGCTTCCTAGATGCATAGTCAAGGATGAGGGAAATCTACCTGATACGTAGGGCCTTAAAGCTGTTTCCATGGAAGTCAATGAAAGTTTGTTCATTGTGAGGAGGAGTAGAGCCTGATTTTCCTTTTGTTTCTCTTCATTTTGTTTATGCCTAGTCCTGTTACCAGGTGATGAGCTATACGCTATGATTTAAGTCATCATTGTTTACATTGTAGTTAAATAGTTATCATTCAACTTGATATTTTATACTTTTTTTCATCACTTTCCTTTTCTAATCAGTGTAATTGCACTTTTTTATTATATAACTTTTCACCTTAGGGATCAGTCTTGTTCTTCCTCTCGCTACTGAATCTGTATTGAAATGATACTGAGAACAATGGACTCTTAATCATTTTGTTTCATTACCTCATTAAGAGATTTAAACATTTTTTTTCCGTAGTAGCTTTGGATTCCAATGTAATAGTTTAATCACATTGTATAGGCTTTTTTCTTTTTCTTTAGTTGTGAGGTTGACAATAGAAAGTGCTATATGTGCAAATCTTTATCTCAAAATGCTTTACAGGCACTAATTTTCTCCTTCTCCTCCTCCCTGCAAAGAAGGTAAATAAAATCTCTATGCTACAAATGGGAGTGCTGAAGCACAGAAAAACTAGCGTACTGCCCAGGGTTGCACAGTAATTCAGTGGCAGACCTGAGATCAGAGAAAGCCAAGGGTGCGTCTACACTTGTAAATTAAGTCAACTTAAGCTTGCTTAAGTCGGCTTAATTTACTCTGCGTCTACACTACACTTTCCTTAAGTCGACTTAAGAAGCTGCTTAAGTCGACTTAAGGAAAAATTAAGTCGACTTTATTAAACCTCATTTAAAGTCGACTTTGCTGGCTAAGTCGACTTTAGAAAGTCGACTTAGCCAGTGTAGACGTGGAGTAGCCCTAAATCAACTTTACATCAACTTAGGGGGCTCCAGAGCTTCCCCACTGCCCTCCCTGCCAGGGTGGCTGGCACAGCCACAGCCTGGCATGCCCCCCCAAAGGGCAGGACAGAGCCCTGCCCACCCTGCCCCTATGCCAGGGGTGGGCAAACTTTTTGACTCGTGGGCCACAATGGGTTCATATATTGGACTGGGGGCCGGACCAAGAGCAGATGGATGGGGCGTTTGTGTGAACTAATATAAATTAAATTTAAACTTTGTAACATTAAAGGTTTAGTTTAATTCAAGGTAGAAAAGCATAAAAAGAGTTATTGTACAAAAATTTTTGCGCAATGCATTTCTTTCATAACATAGTATGTATAACTCACCTTCAATTTTAGTGGGAATAGTGTTGTTGGTCTCCCTTTTTTGCTAAGGCATCAAAGTCTGGAGTTAGCTTTGTTGTTGCAATTCTCAGGATAGATCTGAGGTGTTGGTCAGTTAACTGGGATCTGTGACGGGATTTGTTGATGTTCATGACGCTGAATGTCTGCTCACAGACGTAGGTCGAGCCAAACAAGGCCAGCATCTTCTGTGCCATCCCCCAGAGGTTTGGAAAAGTGGCTTCGTTAAGTGAGGAATAGAACTCTTTTAGTGCAAGAGAGTGGAAGTTCTCCTTTAAGACGGCGTCAGATTGAAGATCGATTAGTTCCAATTGCACTTCTTGTGGTGCTGTTTCTGGGTCTTGTGACAGGGGACAGGCCACCAGCTGAAGTGACTTTTCAATTTTTTCAAAATCTGAAAACCGACGGCAGAATTCTTCATGCAGGTTGTTCAGTGATTTGCTGTATTTATTCACATTTTGGATGGCCTCTTTTTGTGTGGCTAGTGTGGGAAAATGAGAGAAGTTTTTCTTTGAAATTTGCCTGGAAAAGAAAGTCAGCTTGGATTTGAAGGCACTCACATTAGTATACATGTCGTGCACATACTGATCTTTTCCCTGTAGCTTGACGTTTAGCTCATTCATGTGAGGAAAAAATGTCTACAGCAAACGCAAAGTCACACAGCCATTTCTTGTCGCTCAGCTCTGGAAAATCGTCAGACTTCCTCTTTAACTCCAAAAATGTACCAATCTCTTCTTTGAGATCCCACACTCGTTTAAACACTTTGCCCAAACTCAACCAGCGGACCCGAGAGTGGTAAAGCAAGTCTTGGTGGTCTGCATCGGTTTCCTCCAGAAATGTAATGAACTGACGGTGCTGAAGTCCCTTTGCTCGTATGCAGTTAACAAGTTTTACAACTGGATTCACAACACGATTAAGCTGTAATACAGATTTACACAAAGATTCTTGGTGTATGATGCAGTGAAGGAAAATAACATCTTGGTCAGGGTTTTCCTCTTTCACTTTATCCTGAATTCTTTTCAGCAGTCCCACATTTTTTCCAGTTAAATTTGGAGATCCATCCGTAGTGACATTGGCAAGTTTACTCCAAGGTAGCTTCATACTCTCGATGACAGCAGACACCCGGTCATACAAGTCCTCTCCTCGTGTTTTTCCTTTAAGTGGCTCCATGGCCAAAAACTCCTCCGTTATTTCAAAACGGTCGCTAATCCCTTAGATAAAAATTAAGAGCTGAGCTGTGTCTTTTATGTCTGTACGTTCGTCCAGTGCTAGCGAATATAATTTAAAGGACACTGCCATATTATTTAACTTGCTGGCTATGTCTTCATCAATCAGTTCCACACGGCGAGTCACTGTCCTGCGTGATAAACTGAGTTTTTCAAACTTGTCTTTGCTCTCAGGACACAAAAGACCTGCTGTCTCTATCATGCATTCTTTTAAAAACTCGCCTTCAGAGAGGGGTTTGGTAGCTTTTGCTAATTTGAATGACAGCATAAAACTTGCTTTGGTACTTGACTCTTGAATCGCAGTTTGTTTGTGAAATAAATTTTGCTGAGCCTGTAATTTAGCCATCAACCTCTGAGCCGTAGCCCCCCGTTCTTGGGGTGACTGCTTGCTAGCATAGTTAGCATGCTTCGTGGCCAAGTGACAGCTGATATTATATTCTTTGAAAACCGCAACAGTTTCCTGGCATATCAGACATACAGCCATTGATCGGACTTCGGTGAAAAAATATTTTGCTGTCCACTCCTTCTTAAACACTCTGCATTCACTGTCCACTTTTCTTTTCTTTGGCCCGCTCATTCTGGGATTCTGCAAAGAAGTTAAATATTCCTGGTCACTGAGGGCAGATAACACCTGCAGTGACACTGTATGACAGTGGGAAAATAGTAACGTGCTTATAGCGCAAATGAGCAACTGTCCCAAATACATGGTGACTTAAAGAGGAGTGAACCTCCCTGTGTCCGTTTTGAAGCAGACACAGGGAGGTAATCACACCTATGCAGGGAGGCTCTCACCACTGCAGTGGTTAATTTTTATTTTTTGCATGGAGAATAGCTTTAATTAATACGATGAGGCCCTCACTTCTGCCAGCCAAGGCTATACACTGCAATCAACTGAACACCCACATGATAATGGGTCCAGGGCTAGCCGCTACGGGCCATAGGCAGTCAGAGGGAGGGCTGCAGATGGAGGGTAAGCTCACATTCACATTCAAGTCTTGAATTAACTTGCTTTAACAACCACTGCTTCACTACTTACTGTGTAGCAGGGGAAAAGATGCAGGCCGCACGATCACCACCAGTCATCAACTGAGACTGCGCAGTGAGAATCGACTCTCACTGTGCAGTCAGCAGTGTGTGTGGGTGGGAGGAGCTCAGCGTGCACGGCCTGAGCTAATCGGACTGCGGACTCTAACTACCAGGATGCAAAGCATCCTGAAGTCAGTTAGACGTGTGTCCCCCAGTCCCGCCCCACGCAGACCAGCGGAAGACTCCGGAACCGAAGACATCGATACCTGTAAGTGTGCACTCGGCATACACAAAAAGAGAAAAAAACACCAATTGAGCAGGTACTGATTAAAGGGGCAACTTAGGAGCCATTTCTTTATATAAAAAAAACAAAAACAAACGAGCAGCTCTGCGGGCCGGATAAAAAAGTCAGCCGGGCCGTATACGGCCCGCGGGCCGTACTTTGCCCATCTATGCCCTATGCCCTGCCAGGGTCCCTGTCCCCCTTTGCTCCATTGTACCAAAGTACAATGGGGCAAAGGCTGAGCCCCCTGGCACTTGGCAAGGGGTGCCCCCCCCGCCACCGTGGACCTGTCCCAGGTCCACCTAGCCCCTAGAAGTCGACCTAGGCATCCAGTGTGGACGCTCTAGGTCGATTTTGTAGGGTCCCCTCTAAGTCGACTTAAAATTTAAGTGTGGACATGCTTAGTCAACTTAAATTAACAAGTGTAGACATAGCCCAAGTGTCTAAATTCTCACTCCCGTGGTTTAACCACTGAGTTCCACTGTCTTCCTTATAAATAGTTCACAATTAATCTAAGGTTTCTTATTAAAAAGACCCCAATGAACTTAGTTCCCATTCATCTTGTTCTTTTTTACTTTACAGACAAATGTATATTTGTTTCTAAATACATTGATCATCCAAGTATAATTTGCTCATTTTATTTTATTTTTTTTCATACCAGGTTGACATTGTTTTTGTATCATGTCATTTGCTTTCGATTCCTCCTTCGCAAAATGATTTTATTTTACAATATACCTGGCTTCATCATCATGTGTGCATATTTGGAGAAATAGAAATAGCTGACTCCTGGAATGCCACATCACCCTTTCTGTTCCATGATTTCCCTTCTGCAATGTGCATGGCATTTTTACATCCAGAGTTAGGACAATCTTTTATGTTTTTTGTAATTTTTAATGATCTCTCTTTGCTCAATTAATGTGCTTTTGTATTCTGCCATCTAATAGAGAGCTCTTCTCAAATGCATGGTATGACCAAATTCTAATCTCAGTTAAGCCTCTCTAGTGTTATTCAATTCAACTCAGTGGGACTGAGTTGGCATAAATGACAGCAAAATTTGATCTAGTATCGCTATACTCTGTTGAATTATAAGGCTAATGGGGGTGCCAAACTGAACAATGAAGGGCTCCAGAGATCTATATGAAGATAGATATTATTGAATATATTAGTGATCTAGAAAAAAGGATAAATAGCAAGATGTGCAGACTTGCAGATATCTTCAAGTTATATTTAGATTAGCAAAGACTAGCAAAGAAATAAAAACCTTCAAAGGAACATTATAAAGCTGGCAGCACAATGGTAAACAGAATTCAATATTGCCAAATGCAAGATCATGAACATGGAAAGAAATAATTTAAACTATTCCTATACAGACTTCTAGATTCAAAATTAACTGCATCAACTCAAGCAAAAACCCTAGGTGCCATAGAGGAGACCTCAGTGAAAACTTTTGCTTGTCCAGCAGTGATAAAAAGAATAAAAAACCTTTAGGCAGTCAAAAGAACAGGATAGAAAATAATACTGAAAATATTATATTGACATTATATAAATCAATAGTGCATCCTAACTTGGAATACTTTGTTCAGCTGTGGATACCCCATCTAAAAAAAATAATAAGACTTATATCCAATATGATCCAGAGATGAGTGAGAAATGGATGGTGAAACTTTTGTCTGAGAAGATATTGAGAAGATTAAGATTAGGACTCCTTTTAATTTAGAGAGGAAACAAATAAACAAAAGGGGACGTGACAGAGATAAATACTGAGTAGTTTAAGTAAATTAGATCTATCTATTTATGCATAATACAAGAACAAGGAGACATCCTATGAAATTGAAAGGCAACAAATTTAAAACCGAAAAAGAAAATATTTTAATACAGTAACTCGTTGCCATAGGATACTGAGTCCTAAAGCCTACCAGGGTTTGGGAAAAAAAGTAATCATTGATATAATATTGAAACAATCCATAGCTCAATTTAGAAAGGATAAAAATTGACACAGGCTGTAAACTCTCCTGTTTCACTACATAAACTAACCATTAACTGATGAGGGTTAGAAATTTTCCCCGTGGGCAGATTCCTCAATAATTATCTATTCCATGTTGTTTGGCACCTTCCTGTGAAGCATTTGATACTGTCAGAAATAGGTGCCATACTAGAGGGACAACCAGTCTGATGCAGTTGATCATTCATGTGCATTCATTCCTAATAATCCATGTGTAAATTTTCAAATGCACATGACCCTGGAAATTCATCAACTTTGACTTTATCTAATTAAAGTTCCTCACCAAAATCTGATTAAACTCCATAGAAAGACTCACATGCACTTTAGTGGCGTTGGATCAAGACTTAACTGACAAACTGGCCATTAGAGTCTCAATGCAAAAATATTTTGATCAGATTGATTTCCTTTGGAAAGACAGAATATTGTTTCTTCCAAGTTAGCAAAAAAACTGATGTCAATTTGTGTAAAAGACCTTTTGTTATAGATACAGGTTTTTTTCTATATATTATATCTTACAGAGGGCCATTAACAAAACTACTAACCTTTCTGTATTAATAATGATAGCATAAAACATTGCATTGATATATCCCCATTCATCCCAGGGTCTCTAAATGCTGTTGAAATAAATGAGCCTCAGAATGTATTTAGTAGTATTATACCCGCTTACGAGCATAAAATGAGATAGTAAGTGGTAAAGTGATTATCTAGGTCACGCAGTATGTCAGCAGGAATAGAACCCTTTAGTTTAACGCCTTGCTATGGGCTGTCTCCGTGCATCTAATCCCCGAAAGGAAAGTTGCAAATGGAAATCCAACCCTAGACTTAGAGATGTTAAACTGAGAATTTAATTACAGTAAAGAAAGACCATAAGGGGATTTTTCATTCACATGAAATAAATCCTCCTCGCTGATCCAGCTTGATATGCTTAGGAGAGCGTCTGCTGAACAAGCACGCGCACGGTTGAGGCATTTCCAAAGCAGTGTGATTTTGTCACTGGGTCTGCAGAATTAAAGGCCAAAAAACCATTTGTCAGCTCTTTCTTGAAAAGACAGCCACGCAAACAGTGGACAGCTTTCTGCAGCATGCACGAGCACAATGAGGATATGTCAGCTTTCTGTCTGTATCCATGCCAAATAAAAATGATCCCAAAGTGACTTCTCTTTTTATGCTTAAGAGAAGCTTGTGCAGGAGAGGCCTTTGGATGATATCATTGCGAGGCTTGTAGCTCATCCTGTGGAATAGTAATAATAATACTTAGCACTCAGAGAGTGCTTTTCATCTTCAGAGCTTTACAGAGAGTTAATGTTGCTGTCTTGTTTTAGAACAGCAATCATTACTTTTCCTCTTTAAAAGGGGGAAGCAATTTTCTGATGGTCAGTTTATTGAGAGCTATGGTTATCTGTACGAGCTATTGGTCTTGGCTAATAACTCAAACTGTCCCATGTCAGCAGGGTGATGGGGTGCTCAGGACAGCTGCAGTTCTGACTGACCTGACACATGATGGCAAGGCAGCACTGAGATTCATTTGCAGAAGTTTATTAAGATGTTGGATGGTTGGAGAATTTAAGATGCTGCCTTCCTTTTTAGGTTCCAAGTAGGAATTGTTGGTATCTTCTGCAACATAATTATATTTAAAATAGGTAACACAGGTGTATAGTACAACAAATATACCATCTTTGTGTGTGTTTATTTGCAAAACACAGCACCCCTTCACTGCTGTTGGGAGGATCTGAGGATCTTTCCACTTTGTAGGAGCAGGGCCATAAAAAATAAGTAGATATGTATATACGATCAGATATACACAGAAAGCAAGCACACTCCCTAACTTTTATGAGTACATCTGTCACCTGCTGTCCTTTGGAAAAAGTCATGAAGAGTTGAACGGAGAGCGAGAGGGAGAGAGAGAGAATTTTTCCATAGTTGATTATTTTGATGCAGGTGTGGCATTTTGTTTTGTTGTGTTTTTAAACACCATCTCATACAATTGAATAGTGAAGTAGATTTGAAATGTAGAATTCAAGACAGAAATGCAAAAGCATACAGAAAAGATATCCTCTACTGAAATCTATATGCAGCGCCTCAGACAGATTAAATTGACTTAAGTATGCAGTTTACACCAGCTGAGGATCTGGCCCGACAGGCTTTTTTGCAGTCATTTTTGTCATATCCTATTGGATTTTGTAGGTCTTCTTCATTGGGGGAGGAATGAATAACAGTGTAACTAAATAGTCATTATTTCTACTAGGAAACTATTTTTTTCCTCAAGGAGCAATGGTTTTCTACCATCTCCTGAACACCCAAGTTGACAGATGATTGATTAAACCCTTTAGAGAACTTGAATTCTGCTGGCCCAGCATAGACAAAAGAAAATTATATAACTGTGTGTGTGTATTTCTGCATGTCGTGGGCTCTCTGACATAAATATAAATTAAATGGATTTGACATAATTTGGTAAAAGACCTTCTGCCCAGGGGGTCTGGGCTGGCTTGGCACAATGATGCGGCTTGACTCTTCACTCAGTGCAGCCCACTGCTGGAGTGCCATGATTTCTAGGTAGGGAAGTGTGAAATACACCCAGTATAAGAAATATGTAGAGCAGCTATCTACCAGTGCAAAATTGATTTTTTGCCATGAATATTTAATGTATAATAGAAGGGAACTCTGTTTTATAGGAAGAGAATCTGGCTCCCAAGTGGAGAAACTGCAAGGCTCAGCAATTTATCCGAATAAGGAATCAGATGTATGGATTATTGGTGAAGCAAATAGAGCAAATCTCCAGTAATTATGATCATTAATAAAAATTTGCACTTCAGTATCATCCTTCACACAAGGGAGCTAAACAGGTTTACAAACATCCAGTGAATTGATCTGCTGAACACCCATGAGAAATGTGGAAGTCCTATTATCTCTATTGTACGGATAAGGAAAGCAAGGCAAACATATGGTAAGTGACTACGCATAAGTGTAACAGCAGTTTTTATTATATCACACTCATAGCACCGCCCTCTCACTTCCATTAACTCATTGTTCCCTCAGTCTTGTTAAATCCAGTTACTTTATTTCTCTCTTGGTAAAAGTGCATCTTCTTTCCCCCTCTTTATATTATTTATCCTTTTTTTTAAACCAGTTTACAAAATTCTAACCACTTTGTCTTCCATTGTCAATAGCGCATTCAATGTGACTGCATTACATTCAATTTAACTTTGTCTTTCATCCCTGAGCAGCTCAGAATCATGTTGTGAATAAACAGAGAACCTCAGTTCCAGTGATCCCTGTTAGTCTGGGACCTCTCACCAGCCCTAAACCCTCTTGAAATTCAAAAGGTGCTTTCTCCATTTCTCTGGTACCTCTGCTGTTTTCCAATGAGGTTTTAACTATACCTACTAAAGAATTCAACACTCTCTGACCTCCTGGAAGCTGTCTGGCCCTGGTGTCTTTTTCAATTCTCAATCAGAACATGTTCTGACTTAGTGTTTATTTGTTCTGCCTTGTTCTGATTTCCTTCAGCATCTCTTCTCCTGGGAACTGCATGTCTGCTTCTGGCATCTGTCCCCTTTTCCACTGTGAAACAATGAGGCAAATCATTCATTTGTAATTTTTTTTTTAAACGGAGCCTGCCTCTTCTGTCAATAAATGCCCTTGTTGAGTCTTAAAGGTTCTGTGAGCCTAGGGTCTTAGGATTCCTAAAAAAAAGGAATGTATTTTCATAAGAATCAGTGTTATTCAATGGAATTCACATTGCAGGGCAATAAATTTCTCTCAGAACAATAGTGATTTTCAGGTTCCAGGCTCCATCACTCACAATGATTTCTCTTTACCTGGTTTAAGATCCTCTGGAGATTTGGTAGCAACATTGCCAGGTATGTGCAAAGAAAATGTGGCACTGTTCCGTTTGTAAATGTTAACATAAGAATCTAGTTTTGTTGAAAAGACAAGCTCATGATTTCTGTACAGCTGATTAAATTAGATGTGCCAAACCTGGTACAAAGGTGTTTTTGGTTTTGTTGTTGAACTTGCTCGTACTCCATGCTTAGCCTGTTTTGACCTTGTAGCAGTAACACATGTCCTCAAGACCACAAGATTTGGTTATTCTCATTCCTTCCTTAGGGGGTCTCCAGCAGCTGAATGATGTTTAGAATGTAGTTGCTTATTTATTCACTGTTTGGAGCAATATACATTCTTTACACTAGCTAGCTGTAGCACAAGCAACCTGAATTTATTCTAGCACTGTTGCTTTTCAGAATAGGTCCTGGCTGTATTCAAGACATCCTCCTCCTAGTACCTTGTCCTGAAGGCTACCTGCACAGAAACATCACATACTTTTAAGAGATTCCATCACTGTTAGAAAACATGCATGTTGAAGATAAGACCTTTGCAGCTGGGTCTCAGAAAAGTAATATCTATGGGGATAATAAAGGTGTGTTGCCCAGAGGTGGCCTTTGGCTATTGGGGGCCCTAGGCGAAGGCCCATTGCGGGGTCCCCCTCTGTGGCCCTGGTTCCCCACCACCAGCCCACCCCAGCCCCGCTCCCCTACAGCCCCAACTTCCCACTGCCTTGGCTCCCCCTCCTCCAGCCCCAGTTCCCTGCTGCTAGCCCCGGCCCAGGGGCCAGCTCCTCCTCCTGCTGCCAACCAAGGCAGATGCAGATTTGGGGGTAGGCAAAGCACGTGATGGGGCCCCTTACTGCTTGGGGACCTAGGCATGCACCTGCTTCGCCTACCCCAAAAGCCGCCTCTGGTGTTGCCCACACACAAGGTTACGACCAATGGGTTAGTACACAGAGAGTCTCCACATGACCCCAAATCAGAATAAGAGTTAAGTAACTCTGTCCTTGGGATAGATCTGAGAGCATGTGCCAGGGCAAGATCACAGAGAGAGGAGTGAATAATCAAGTAGTTAAGAACTATACGCTGAAGGATTTATTATACTTTAAAATACAATACTAATTTGTACACTAACCCAGTTACTGGAACCAGCCTGCTGTTCCTATAGATCTCTTCTAGGGATGAAAGGATAGGACTCCATATAAGGAGACCTGGGCTTTTTCCTTGTGCTGGTACAACCCCCGTGCAACCTTGGACCAGTCACTTAATCCCATGATTAAAAATGGAGATGATAAGGCATGCACCAGTGTTGCAATTGACTGATATTGTAAACTACTTTGAGATCTTCAATTGGAAGCCATAGTATTATTTTACACTTAGCCCATGAATTTTATCCTTTGGCTTAATTATGAATAAATATGCAGGAATCTTATTTTAGAGAATCAATCAAATTGCTATACAACCAGGAGTTGAGTCTTACCTGAGAACTCAGAAAATAAAGCAAAGAGAAAGGTTGCCCTAGATTCAGTACATTTGAAATGGTGAACATTAAAAAATCCTCCAATGGACTGTATCCTCTTAAAATCAATCTCTAAGGATGGAGATAATGTTAGGAAATTGCTTTTCATTTGGTAGTGTTCCTTGTGACAAGTTAGAAAAACCATTAGATTTGTCTCAGATTATTACTTTATTGCCAGCTATTCAACTGTTCATTAATATCTGGAATCTCTTGCCGTGAAGAAATACTTTAATTTTAGAAAATGTCAAAGGAGCAACATTTCAAGCTTTGCGTCTATAGAAGTTAGTTTGTGACGTGGCAGTTGACAAATGGCTCTCTGGATCATGGCTGTTAAATCCACTCATTTAATATCTTGGGTGATGCATCTCATTTTAGGAGATTCAATTTCTCTAGGCATATACTTAGCAGTCTTCTAAAATAACTTGGCCCTTAATCCAGTTTTAGTTTTAAATAGTGGAAGTATGAAAATTGTTATATTCACTAGCTCCATTTCCATTAGGCCTCACTAATACCAGAACCAATTTTGTCATAATGTGTAGATGACACCATGCAGCATGACAGCAAAGATAAAATCTTATCTGAAAAAAACATAGCACGGTCATTATTAATCATTTGCATTCCAGTAGCACATAGATACCCAAACCAGTCAGAACCTACTGTCCCAGGTTCTGAGTGAAAATATCATGATAAAACAGGTAAGACAGAAAGGAAGTGTTCTTATGCCTGCCTTTCATAGTTGGGGAACCGAGGCACAGAAATGAAGGCCTGGGTTTTTAAAGATATTTAGGCATTCCTGTGCTCAGCTTTGCAATAGGATTTTTGTCTCTCAAGGGCCTAAATCACTTCTGGAAATAACATTTGGACTCCGACATCAGTTAAACATTGAATGCTTCGCACAGGAACAGCTAAATACCTCTAAAAATCTGGCCCAAGAGATTAGCCCAAGTTCCTGCGGGAAGTTTGTGGCAGAAGCAGGATGTCCTGAACTCTCATTTCACTGCATTAGCCACAAAATTATCATTTTTCCTTGGTGTCCACGGGACTACTTAAAAAGATGAGCATGTGCATAAGTAATTTGGGATCAGGGCCATATACTGCCACTGCACATGTTGTACCTGTTAATAGGATTACGGAGTGATGTTCATTATCTAGGGCTGTCAGTTTGTTACATTTCACTACCACTAGATCAGGTTAAAAAAAGTAAAAGAAAATCAATCAATGCAGGTACTTGATAGAAGCAAGCTGCAAAAAGTTTAAAATGCCATAAGGGGTGAAATGTATGAACATAAGGGGTGAAATTCTGGTTCTACTGAAGTCGGTGGCAAAACTCACAATGATTTCACCCAAGATCTTGTACAGAGCTGGCTGAAAGGAAACATGTCCCTTTCAAGCTTCCACAATGGAATGAAAACTTTTCAAAGGTTTACACAAGCTAAAATTGTGTTGAAATGTCCCTTTTCAGATTCCAAAGGGGTAGCCATGTTTGTGGAAATGCTCAGGCAACTTGCACATGCACACTCTTTCCCTGGATTTGAAAATCTGCCTCACTGAAACAGTCATCCAAGTCTATTTGTCTTTTCAAAATGTTTCCATGTCAATGAAACTACATATTTTGCTAAACAAATGTTTAGTCAAGAGGTTTCCAAGAGCTATTGTCTTTTTCCTCCATACCCAAATATTTATTTTAGTAAGAAAATACGTATTACATGTTGCAAATGCTAGAAAAGAAAGTTGTAAATTACTTTCTGACTTCACTGTGACACTGCTAACGTAGATACTGAAGCTTAAGTTTCTATACGAATTATGTTATGAAGCCAATAATAAAGGAAAAAGTTATAACCTGATCTTAATGGAACCTGAATGCCCATTAATGGTGAATTGTATTTTTAAATGAATTTCATGCTCATGAAAGATTCAAGCTTGACAGCTCTGGATACTGAAGCTCTTTATAGACTAGGTATAACAACACAGACAGTGGCAGTGAATACTTACCTGCAGTTCTGTGTCGGTATGTTTCAATCCTACCCTGGAGGAACCACCTCTTGGGTGAAAGGATCCTTCAACATCCACACACACAAACTTTTTGACTGCACTTGTCATGTTTGCAAATGATTTCTTACTGTTGCTGCTGCCAGTTCTGTTCCTCTAGCAGTATCAGAGGTGGAAGCACAATTGGTGATTGGACATCAGGCCCTTTCTTTTATTATTTACCAGTGTATCACATGCAAAGTTTGAATCAATGATGAGTTCACTGGGAATTTTAACTGTTTTTGCAATTTTGGCAATGTAGATAAGTCCTCAGTTACTGGCATCTAGCTTAAGATTTCCAAAGCGTATTAATTAGTGCAAATTATGGTGGTGATTTTTTATTTTACGTGCTGTTCCTAACAAGCAATGCAAATGCTTTCCTACCTCTTCCTCCCCTTCTTTAATCCAAATCTTTCTCTTTTGTGATAGTGCTTTGTCCTTTCTATATTATCTGACTGAAATAAAAGCTAGTGGAGCAGAAGAGAGAGTGAAAATCAGAATGTGAATATGTTTTGCCAATTAAAAAGACTTACATTTACAAAAACTGGCAATATTAATTGGGCGGGAAGTTCTAATTTCCTGAGATAGCTTTACCTTATTAAGTCTATAGTTGAACCATTTCCAAAAGCGACTAATTCCATCAGATTACTTGCTGAGTTCAAAAACAATTCCAAATTAACTGTTTCAGTTTTGCACAAAATAAGAAAATATCTTCCATAATATCTTTTTATTGCCTATCGGTAGTGTTAGCCAGAAGCTAAGGAAGGAAATGTTCTAGCTCCATTAAAGGAAAAATTTCTAAAGAGTGAGTGCACCTGGACTGTAGAATGGATAGAAGTTCAAGGTATCATAATTGCAAAAGCAAGTCAGATACATTAGTGGAACAATTTAGTGGATAACCCAGCAAAGTGCTGAGACTTAGACTGAATGGGTGAAGTGATATTTTCCTGGTTTCGCTCTCTGTAGGCCAAGCCTTTCGCAATGATTCATCTGTAACGTGGATCTGGATGAAGCTGTATACCTTGAAAAGAGCTGTGGCCCAACGAGGCTCCATATTTGCAGACTTAATCAAGCCTTTAAAAATTCACCTATGTTTCAGGGGAGGCCAAATAAGGCTTATGGCTGCCTAATGTAAAGGTGTGTCCACACCCCACATTCAAAGGTGTGATTGAAGCATATGTAGACAAACCTGAACTACCTTCCATCCAACTAGCCCAAATAATGATAGCAATGAAGCTGTGGCAGCACTGGGTAGCCACTTCAGTACATACCCAGGATCCTAGGCAGGGTTGTAGTAGAGGAGACATGCCCAAACTGACCAGATTATGTCCTACCTAGACTCTAAGGCTATGTCTACACTACAAAAGTTAGGTCGACTTTAATAAGGTCGACTTTAAGTTGACTTAAAATCGACCTTATTAAAGTTGACTTAACAAAGTGGACTAAGTTGACTTAGCTTTAAGTCGACTTTAAGTCGACTTAGTCCACTTTAAGTCGATTTAAGCACCTTAAGTCAACTTAATAAAGCCTACTTCTCAGTTAGTCAACGTCCACACTGTCCTTAAGTTGACTTAAGGAGTGGTAGTAACTAAGTCGACTTAAGCTTTCGTTAAGTTGACTTAAGGAATTTTTTAAGTCGACTTAATGAAAACCCAGTGTGGACGTGGCTTAATTTAAGTCGACTTAAGCCTCCTTAAATCGACGTAAATTGCCAGTGTAGACGTAGCCTAAGAAATAATATTGAGGAGGCACTGCTTCCTCACCTCCAAGTTAGCAGAGATTTCCCTCTAAGGTGTTGTCTCTGAACATTGTGCTAACTTGACAAGTCAGATAAAGAATAATAGCCAGGCAATGTATTAACAAAATCTCACTGTGTCCTTAGCTCTCTTGGTTATTTGGAGTCACGAGAAAGGGACTTCAGAGCTGTCAGGTTTTCTTGAGCTATATGCATTTGGGAAAGGCAGGATTGTTATAGAAAACATAAGAGATGAGTTCATATTAAATGAATATCACCTTTTAAAAATTCTTGTTCCTAGTTTTTAGGAGCCTAGTAGCCTTCAAATATGAGCACCTTATAAATAAGAATGTACTGTTGTTAATTCAGTGTAACTACAGTGTACCACAGCCCCATCCTAATAGAAAATCTTTCCCTTAAATCTTTAAATATAGTCTCTTTTTCTCCCAGCAAGTCATTGTAGGGGAGGTGGATTGAATTCACTTGCTTGTTTTTAAATCTGAGCAGTTAAAGAAATGCTTTCACAAACCTTGATGTATTGTGGCACTGAGAAATGAAATCAAAGAGTGCCATATAGAACTAATAGGGTCTTCTGAATAATGCCTATTACAAATTCTAGAAAGGCTACAAATTTTCATCTTTCCTAATAGTTAAAAAATAGCTATTTGTATCACTGAGGAGCCCTAGAGTCAGATGGTTGCAAATATATTGCCTGTCTGACAGTTTGTAGGAAGTTGTCAAGTAACATGGCATAAGTGTATCTCAAAACCCCAAACTTCTCCTGTGAAACATTTCAAAATGATTGTTTCCTAGCAGAGAATTGTATCACATTTTTTTATGCTAAGCCTGTTGTTTGGACAGAGGAAAAGATAAGCCCAGTGTCTAGGGCAGTGGTTTTCAAACTTTTTTTTTCTTGGGACCCAGTTGAAAAAAATCACTTATGCCCACAACCCAACAATTACATCTTTGAGCAATGCATTCAAGTCTTTTGGCAGCAGCAGCAGGGGGGGGTGTTGCAACCCAATACTTGAGGGTCTTTGACCCAGTACTGGGTCATGACCCATAGTTGGAAAACCACTGGTTAAGGGAGCGCAATAACTCTCCACCACTGATTGGCAATGCTCTTCTTTGCTGTATTTATTATAATTTCAGTAAAAAAGAACAACAGCTGTTCAGCTGCCAGCTTTTACGCTCCTCTGTGAAATATGAAGGACTAAGTGACAGGATAACATCCTAAAGTATGAATGACTGTAGAGAAGGGCTGTGGCCACCCTCAGAGCGGGGGCCTGAGGAAGGGCCTGGACGCCCCCCCTGGACAAACCTGGGAAATGCAGGGCTCCAGCCCAGGAAGCAGAAGGGCAGAGCCCAGAAAGGAAGGGGAAGAAAGTTTGGTAGAAAGAAACCTAGGGGTTACAGTGGACAAGAAGCTGGATATGAGTCAACAATGTACTCTTATTGCCAAGAAGTCTAATGATATATTGGGCTGCATTAGGAGGAGCATTGCCAGCAGATTGAAAGACGTGATTATCCCCCTCTATTCAGCACTAGGAAGGCCACATTTAGACTAATGTGTGCAATTTTGGGCTCTCCACTACAGAAAGGATGTGGACCAATTGGGAAGAGTCCAGTGGAGGGTAACAAATATGATATGGGGCTGGAGCACATGACTTATGAGGAGAAGCTGAGGAAACTGGGCTTGGTTAGTCTGCAGAAGAGAAGAACGAGTAGGGATTTGATAGCAACCTTCAACTATCTGAAAGGTAGTTCCGAGGAGGATGGAGCTAGGCTGTTCTCAGTGGTAGCAGATGACAGTGCTAGGACCAATGTTCTCAAGTTGCAGTGGGGAAGATGTAGGCTGGATATTAGAGGAAAAGAATTTCACTAGGAGGGTGGTGAAGCACTGGAATAGATTTATTGGGGAGCGGGATGGAATCTCCATCTTTGAGAGGTGTTTAAGGTGCAGCTTGACAAAGCCCCGGCAGGAATTATTTAGTTGGGGTTGGTTCTGCTTTAAGCAGGGGATTGAACTAGATGACCTCCTGAGGTCCCTCCTGACCCTGATCTTCTATGATTCTTCTGTGATGAACAATTCTGAGGTCAGAATTAAGATTATGGTAGAAGTGAGCAATCTAGGGGTGGGTGCTGTGTTTTTTCTGTGCTGAACTGTTTGATTTCAGGTCACTGTAGCTACTAGCATTGTTTTTAATGGTGGTTTCTTGGATTATCAGTGATTGAACTGACAGGAAATGCACTACATTACATAGCCCCAAGAAAGACGTGTCAAGTGGCAGCAGTCACAGCTGGAGTTGAGGTGGAGACTAAACCCCATGAAGTGAGACTGGATGTTGCTTTGTATCACTTACTTCCTTACTTTTATTTTTTTATATATATACATGGGGGAGGCGGGGAGTGTGTGTACGCACACTTATATTATAGTTAATTAGAAAGACATATCTGACTGATTTTAGGAGTGGGAGATGTGACAAATATAGGATTAGGGTGACCATAAGTCCCATTTTGTTTGGGTCAGTCCCCTTTTTAATCTCTGTCCTGACTGTCCTGATTTGTTTGTTTGTTTGTTTGTTCCCAAAACTGGACATTTGTCACACTTGCTCTTGCCTTAAGATCAGTTGGCAAGATCAATTGGATTTATTATAATGTATTTATTAGTTGCATTATGGTAGTGACTGGGGGCCCATTTATGGATCAGGAAGTCAGTGTGGTAGGTGCTGTACAAACACAGAACAAAAATATGGTTCCTGCCCCAAACAGCTCAAAGTAAACTGAATTAGTTAACTCAGTGAAACCGGTGAGTATTGATAAATTGAAATAAGAGTAAGTGGCCCTTACCAATTCATTCAAATTGGTAAGGAATCAATGGAAAGCTCTCAAGTTGAAATAAGAATTTTGCACATAAGAATGTTGCAATCACTTGACTAATTCAGTTCCTAGAATGAAGTTGGTACAATATTCTTAAGTAGATACGGTTTCAGTTCCTTAACAAATTGCTGCGCAAAATGCTCATTCCAGCACACAACTGTCCATTGGACAAAAAGAATCCTACATCAAGGATTTGGTATACTAGAAACACAATCATCAGAGCAGTATTGTAAAAGAAAATCACTGTCTCAAACATCTCAACTTTGCACTGACGTCTCATTTTGATAAATGCTCTGCTTTATCTCACCATTTTTCCATTAGTAGGAAATCATTATCATGTGTCAGTGTGCTCTTCTGCTGACATTATAGTTTAATTAAGCTTCAGTTTATTTCAGATGGCTGTGGATTTTAGGACTTCATTCCAGAAATGAAGGAACTCTCTTAAAACCACTGGTTTATTGTCCTAGTGAGATCTGCATCAGGCTCTTGATGATGTCAAGCAGATCAGGACTTAATTCTGATTTTTTGAGCACTTAAAACCAAGATTTTCCTCTTACTCTTCTGTTGGAATCATGTGTACCTTTCCTGCATACCCACAGGATGAGAAAATGTGTACTTACTGATCTGAAATTAGAGCACAAACACTGTAATAACATCATAGAAAAATGTGCAAAAAGAAGCTGCTGCAGCAAGAGTTAAATACGTATTTGAAAGAATGCAGGCTTTTCCCTTTATGCAGCATCTAGTATAAACCAGAGAACCCTGGGGCCAGATACTCAGCTGAGATAAATCAGTGTAGGTCTATTGAAATCAGCAGAGCTCTGCTGGTTTACACATGCTGAAGACCTGGCCCCTCATCACTTTGAGGATGGAATTAGAAAGGGGAAAGCTACAGATGGCTGATTAGATGACTCAAGGGACTGGAAAAGGCTAGCTTAGCGTGAACTCTGCATCCAGATCATTGAGGTGTATCCAGTTCAGGCTGGAAGTGAGTGAAAGCTGTTTCTATTTGATGACTCTGCAAGAATTTGGTTTTCTTAACCCAGCTCTCGGTGGACAGGTTCACATACTCCTACTGTATTAATGATAATATTATATGTCACAAAGCACCAGCAGCTGGCACTATTATTGGCATTCTCAGAAGAAAGGTCAAGACCTAAATGAACATGTAAACCAAATGACCTTTCACATCTAGAATGATTCCTCCAGCTTAGCCCTGAGGGACGCTGGTGGGGACGTTTTAGACTTCTGCTTTGGATATTGTGACTATTCCGAGAACATAGTATTTCAGTCTACAGAGCTGTTAGTCTGGAGCCTTTTGGAGTGCAATAAATTCCCCTATGCATTTGTATACACACATCTTTTTATATTGTGATGTGAAGGAATGGAATGATGTTAAAACATGCTTCTCTGAAGAACTTACCACTCTCAAATTAGTATAATGCTCATTCAGAGTGTAAAACAAACAAAAGTTTTAGGGGAAAAACAATTGTATTAAAGCATGGCATCCCTTACTGTACAAAGCTACAGAAAAATGAGCTCTGGAAAAATCACTAGCTATGCTGTTTCCTGTTTGTTGCCTTGTTTTGTGAGTACTGAACATGCAGCAAAATTACCTGCCAATTAGTACAGTAATGGTATGAGTTAATTTAATTCCAATCACTGGATTTCATGCTGGGGATAGTATATCAGGTGCTATTGCTCCTGTATGTCATCAGATCTGTAGCATGTGATTTCCCAATTTATTCTATACACCTCAGCTTGATGAAGTTAACTGAAGTTTGGATACTTGAAGAGAAAGTCAGGAAAGCTTGCCTATTTGGGACAGCATTCAGGCACATGTACAGAGTTAAGGATATGCTTGACTATGGTCCTGAAAAGGGGATAGCTTTAAGCACATACTTAAGTGCTTTCCTTAACTGAGGCCTTTATGAAGAAGGACTTTTATTTTAGAAGAATACGGATTTTTTTTAAATAGTACAGCTTTTCCCAGAATGGAAGGTTGGCATCTTTTGAGCAACTAAACATAAGTACTATGTACCCAACATCTGTTTCTTCAGAATTTTTCACATTAGATTTATGCTGCAGTGCAAGATTGAATAAGTGATTATCTGTCAGTGTCAAGTGGGAATAATGGACAGAGTTAATTTCCTGCATTATTGTACGGATTGATAAATATGGGTGTTTCATATTTTGGATCATTGACTTACCTCTAAATCCAATTATGAGTTAATTATACTTTAACTGTAGATTAAAGACTTTCCTGACTCTGCAATTTAATATTAATTACTTTACTGGGTTCATTTCTGGGCTTTAAAATGAAATAGGACCAGTAGTCCGGAAAGATTAGCTGTAAAAAGGACAGGGCACTTACTTTAGAACTTCAGTGTGGGCTCTTTCTATCAACTCATTTGTATTTTTCTGTGAGGGTCAGGTGATTTCCTTACTGTTCATTTTAATTGAGAAACCCCTTATTCTTTCTGACTGAGGAATGCGTACATAACAGTGAGAAGTGTGTTTCAGTGATGAGGAGCTAAAATAATCTTAGTAAAAGCATGTAACCTAAAGCAGGACATTCCCCCTTTTATAAAACAACCACAAACTAGATTCATGCTGCCAATTTACCTGCTTCTAGGAGGTGACTTTAACACAAGGTATCATTTAAACAGTGCACTTTTTCATCAAACTACTGCCTGGGCTTGATGTAGGTCTCCAGTTGAAAGCTAACCAAAAGTGATTAAGTCAATAGACATCAAACATTTTATTTGGTCACATCCTTTTGATTCCTGGATGGCTCCAGAACTCTGAGAAAGCCCTCAAAATTGGAGTTTGTTCACAAAGCTTGTTTGTGTGAGAAAACTGTTGGGTTTTAGATGAACCTAAAGGTAATACAAGGGCTGTTAGCCATTCCACACATATTATAGGAACAGGACCTATTTAAATTTAGTGCAGCCATTGATAGCTTATTTTGCAAAGAGAGGAAGAAAGTTTATTTGAAAATGAATATAAGAAACTGTTTTTCTCCTTCCTCTGTAGCATGGGGCATAGCGGCTCACTTGCTGGTGGATTCTCTATATCTTACAGTCTTCAAACCACGATCTGAGTACTTTAATAATTCAGTCCTAGGTTAGAGGTTTGTTACAGAAGTGAGTGGGTGAGGTTCTGTGACTTGCATTGTGGAGGAGGTCGGACTAGATGATTGTATTGGTCCCTTTTGACCTTAGAGTCTATGGCTATGTCTACACTTACTAAACTTAGTTCGAATTAGTTAGTTCGAACTAACTAATTCGAACTAATTTTAGTTAGTTTGAATTAGCTTAATTCGAACTAGCATGGCCACACTGGAACGTTAGTTCGAACTAAGCAAGCACTTGCTTAGTTCGAATTAGTGATCCCCATTCATTTCAATGGCCAGTTAGTTCGAATTAACCCCTTAGTTCGAATACCCTATTTGAACATATTATACGTATTAAACTTATTATTATAACTTATTAGTTCGAATTAAGGAAGCCCTTAATTCGAACTAACTTGCCAATGTAAACATAGCCTATGAGTCTATGAAAGCACACTGAGTGGCATGCTGGCCCACTAAAATAATACTAGCTTATGTATTAGAATCCAGAAGAAAATTAAAAACAAAAAGCACCATTAAGTTTTTGAAAGAAAGACTATGCCTGATGAGGGTTCTCCAGAAGCTGTAATCATAAAGGACAAGGGGAATGACTGGGGAAAATGGTAGAAGAGGAAGGAGAGAGAAATCAACTTTTCACTATGCAAATATAAAGAAGGAAACAAAACAACAAGCTGAATAAAATTAATGACTCATTGAGGGAATGCTGTAAACAATTCTATGCTGAATCTCAGAATCATTAAAAGGTCTAGCAGGTCAAAAACAATATAGGCATATTCTGTAATTAACAGTGCTAGAGAAATAACAAAATCCATTAGACCTGCCACACACCTCAGACCTGCCAAAAAACAAAAACACAATGGAGAAAATGGGCTCCCAGCTGTGTTATACAAAATAATCGTGCTGGCAGATACCTTAAATATGCCATAAATCAAGGTCACCAACAGTGTGATTGCCTATGAAAAAGTATTATAAAGCATCCAAGTTTTAAGAAGCAGGAGACCCTAAACAATGGGCAAATTAGAGGGTTGCTGAGCTGTGATTTTAAGATTCTAACTAAGGCCAGTAGTGTGCTAGAGTGAAGTACTGCGGGGTTCCTGGGAACCCCTTGTTCAAATGTTGCGAGAAAGCTGAAGGGAGGATGGGGTGCACCGATGGAGTTCATTCTCTTATCTAGAGACTGTTCAATCATCCCTGGCAGAGATGACAGTGCTTAAATTCATAGCAATACTTCTAACGAGCAATCTTTGCTTTTCCAAAAGACCAGAAAGTACCGAAAGGTCAGGTATTTTCAAAATATTGTCAGGTAAGTAAACCTCCAGACTCCTCTAACACCTTTCCTGTGATATGTGAACAGCAGCATAAATATATTCAGCACATTTCTTATTATCGGAGGCATCACTGGTGCTAAGCACATGGGGCACAAGCCCCGAGTCCGGCCAGGGACTCAGGGCTGGGCCACCACTATCAGAGGACCTGGCGCTGGAACTGGGGATCTGAGGCCAGGCCACCTCCACCAGAGGGTCTGGTGCCAGGGCCAGGCCAACGGCAGCAACAAATCCGGCCCCGACCCTGGCTGGGGATCCGGGGCTGGGCCACCATCTGGCGGCAGCAGCAGCCCAATCCAGGGCCTGGCTGGGAACCCAGGCTGGATCGGGTCCAGAGGGCGGGGCTGGTGCAGCAGGGGGCGGGGCACAGCCCCAAACCTTTCTTCAGGGTAGCATCACCCCTGATTATTATTATTGTTGTTTATTCATTTATTATGTAGTACATGCATTACAGTCAGGCCTATGAGTTCAACCAAGATCAGCACTCCATAGGGCTAGCTCTGTACAAACACACAATAGGAGACCTTCCCTGCCCTTTTCTCCTCCAAGAGCTTATTATCTGATCTGTCCCTATTTTGCTTACCAAATGGGTTAGCCACCATCCTAGCTTTTGACTGCAAAAATGTTTTTTTGTTTAAACTGAGAACAAATTAATTTTTCTAGCCTCTTGCTCTTTGTCTCTGCAGCACATGCTCTCACATGGTTGATCTTAGATAAAGAGGGAAAATTTTGTGGAAGACCCTTGTGGAAATATTGATAGCCCATCACTGGCCAAGTTCTCTGGCCTTTTTACACCACACTATATGAAGTGGGTTTATATGAAGGAAATATGGTTTGTTTGTTTTTTCCTTTTTAAGAAAATACTTGCAGATTACTAAATGGTTTATCATTGGCATAATGCCTATATTGCTTTTAATTTCTTGTATTTAAGTAGAGAACACCTTTGATTTATCCTGCTGTATGCTACTACCCTGACAGAATTTGACCTAGAAAAGAAATGTAGAAAATTGATTTAAAATAATTTACAGTTTCCTACCTCTGCAATAGTTATTGTTCAACAATAACCCTTTATGCTGAAGAGGAACAGGTCTGTCTTCCCTTTAGCCCAGAAGATTGTGTGTGTTAGCTAAAGAACCTCTAGTAAACTACAAAAACAAAGGCAGATCTACAGAAAATATCTACTGGGATGAAAAAACAAAACAAAACTCAGCATGTATGTGCAAGACAGACAACATTGTAGAAAGGTAAAAAGGTTATTCCTGAATGCCTTAGCAAAGTCAGCCTCCCTTGAGACATGGAGCCATAATACTAAGTAAAATATTTGTTAGATTTTCAGCAGATAACCTGGACATGAAAGTGTAGACAAGCCTGTTGAAAGTCCCTGGGTTAAGTTTAGAGGAGAGTGCAACAAGAGTGATGTAGTGGTGGGTGTCTGCTATAGACCGCCAGACCAAAAGGAGGTGGATAAGGCATTCTATGGACAACTAGCAGAAGTTTTCAGGTCACAGGCCCTGGTTCTCATGGGGGACTTCAGTTACCCTGACATCTGCTGAGAGGGCAATACAGCAGTGCATAGGCAATCCATGAAGTTTTTGGAAAGCGTTGAGGACAACTTCCTGGTACAGATGCTGCAGGAACTAATAGAGGCCTTGCACCTCTTGACCTGCTGCTCACAAACAGAGAAGAACTGATTGGGGCAGCAGTGTCCATGAGATAGTAGAGTTCAGGATCCTGATCAAAGGAACAAAGGAAAAAAGCAGAACATAGACCCCAGACTTCAGAAAAGCAGATTTTGGCTCCCTCAGGGAACAGATGGCTAGGATCCCTTGGGAGGCTAATCTGAAGGGGAAAGGCACCCAAGAGAGCTGGCCGTATTTTAAAGAAACCCTACAAAGGGCACAGGAAGATACCATTCTGTTATGCAGAAAGAACAGCAAATATGGACGGCGCCCAGTGTGGCTTAGCAGAGAACTCTGCGATGAGCTGAACCACAAAAGGGAAACTTACAAGAAGTGGAAGCTTGGACAGATGACTAAGGAGGCATATAAAGATATCACTCGGGCCTGCAGGGATTAAATCAGAAAGGCCAAAGGGCAATTGGAGTTGCAGCTAGCAAGGGATGTGAAGGATAACAGGAATGGGTTCTACAAGTATATCAGTAACAAGAAGAGGATCAGGATGGTGTAGGTCCCTTACCGAATGGGGCAGGTATCCACGTGGTGGATGATGCGGAAAAAGCTGAAGTACTCAATGCTTTTTTTACCTCAGTCTTCACAGGCAGGGTGAGCTCACAGGCTACTACACTGGATGACACAGAATGGAGAGAAGGAGAGTGGCTCTTGGTGATGGAAGGGCAGGTTAGGGACTATTTAGAGAAGCTGGATGTGCACCAGTCTATGGGGCTGGATGAACTGCAATCAAGGGTGCTGAGGGAGTTGGCCAATGTGGCTATTATCTTTGAAAACTCGTGGAGAACAGGGGAGGTCCCGGATGATTGGAAAAAGGCAAATATAGTACCTATATTCAAGAAACGGAAAAAGGAGGATCCGGGGAACTACAGACCAATCAGCTTCACCTCAATCCCTGGAAAAATCATGGAGCAGGTCCTCAAAGAATCCATCCTGAAACACTTGGAGGAAAATAGAGTGATCAGGAACAGTCAACATGGATTCACCAAGGGCAGATCTTGCCTGACCAAACTGATTGCCTTCTATGATGAGATGACTGGATTTGTGGATGCGGGAATAGCCGTTGATGTGATATACCTCAACTTTAGCAAAGCTTTTGATATGATTTCCCACAGCATTCTTGTCAGCAAGTTAGGGAAGTATGGGTTAGATGAGTGGACCATAAGGTGGATAGAAAACTGGCTAGATCATCGGGCTCAATGGGTAGGAATCAATGGCTCAATGTCTAGTTGGCAACCAGTAATGAGTGGCGTGCCCCAGGGATCAGTCCTGGGGCTGGTTCTGTTCAACATCTTCATTAATGATCTGGATGATGGGGTAGATTGCACACTCAGTAAATTCGCAGGTGACAGCAAACTGGGAGGAATGGTAGACAGGTGGGAGGGCAGGAATAGGATTCAGGGAGATCTAGACAAATTGGAACATTGAGCCAAAAGAAATCTCATGAGATTCAACAAGGACAAGTGCAAAGTCCTGCACTTAGGATGGAAAAATCCCATGTACTGCTACAGGCTGGGGACTGATCGGCTAAGTAGCAGCGCTGTAGAAAAGGACCTGGGGGTTATGGTGGACGGGAAGATGAATATGAGTCAACAGTGTGCTCTTGTTGCCAAAAAGGCCAATGGCATATTGGGCTGCATCGGTAGGACTGTTGCCAGCAGGTCGAGGGATGTGATTATTCCCTTCTATTGGGCACTGGTGAGGCCGCATCTGGAATACTGTGTCCAGTTTTGGGCTCCCCACTACAGAAAGGATGTTGACAAATTAGAAAGAGTCCAGCAGAGGGCAACGAAAATGATTAGGCGGCTGGGGCACATGACTCATGAGGAAAGACTGAAGGAACTAGGCTTATTTAGTCTGTACAAGAGAAGACTGAGGGGGGGATTTGATAGCAACCTTCAACTACTTGAAGGGGTGCTCCAAAGAGGAGGGAGCTAGGCTGTTCTCATTAGTAACAGAGGACAGAACAAGGAGCAATGGTTTCAAGTTGCAGCTGGGGAGGTCGAGGTTGGATATTAGGAAAACCTTTCTCACTAGGTGGGTGGTGAAGCATTGGAATGGGTTACCTAGGGAGGTGATGGAATCTTCATCTTTGGAAATGCTTAAGATTTGGTTAGACAAAACCCTGGCTGGGGATGATTTAGTGAGAGTGGTCCTGCTTTTAGCAGGGGGTTGGAGTAGATGACCTCATGAGGTCCCTTCCAGCCCTATGATTCTATGACATATCCATACCTGCAAACTTGAGCTTCATTTGCTAGGCTGTGAATTTCCAGCACAATATAAATTGCCAAGCAAAGGAAATGAACTCGCCTATGCAGCAGCTGGGTACAAAGAGTGGGAAAGGTTTCTGATACAGTTGACTGATGTAGACACTTGATATAACTAGAGACTGTGGGCTTGCTTCTGTTCTTGCTTACTTGTTTGACACTAGGGTGATAAGATAGCTAATGTGAAAAATCAGGATGGGGGTATGGAGCAATAGGCACATATATAAGACAAAGCCCCAAATGTCAGCACTGTCCCAATAAAATTGGGACATCTGGTCACTATATTTGACACTGGTATAACTGCATTGACTTCATTGGAGTAATCAGTGTTGCCAGCTCCCATGATTTTTTCATGTGCCTTATGATAGCAGAGTTCTTCTCAAAGGCCCAGCTCCTGCTATTTGTGAGTCTCTCAGCTTTCATATATTTATTTCTAGCCCTAATGGCTGCTGAGGTGAGCTTGAAATCTGGCATTCTGAAGGCTCAAAATCCAAAAGAAAACTAAAAAGTACCCAAAATGTGTCATAACAATCAAAAGATTTTAAATAATCTCCTTAGTTTCAGAGGCCTACCTCTTGATTTTTGAACATTTGGGATTTGCAGTACAGGGAGTTACTCCTGATTAAAGCCAGTGTAACTCAGAATAGAAGCAAACTTTGTAGATCAAACTCTTCTTGCAGTGAGACTGGGGTAAATCCAGAGGGTTAACAATATTTATTATTTGTACTCCAGTGCAGCTCAGAGCTCCAGCAATGGAGTCCCACCCTCACCCCTGTCAGTACTGTACGAATACATAACAAAAAAAGACAGTCCCTGCCTGGGAGAGCTTCCAGCCTGACTAATTCCATTGTCTTCTGAATACCATTAAGTTTCTCTGGATTTACACTAAGGTAACTGAGAGCAGAAATTTGGTCTTCTAGCTAAAACATTGGACTTGGAAAAATGTAGTCTCAAAGCAGAAATGGAATAATGGTGTTGTACGGAGCCTAAAACAATAGGCTTTGGTCTGTGACTGAGGCGTTAGGTGCTATGATAATACGAATAATAAATGTTAATGAAAGGAATAAATAAGATTACATGTAAAATAAGAAATCCAATGCCCAGTGGTCTGATAACATTACTGGAAACCTGGCTGTAGCAAATACTTAATAAAACATTTGTTCGATGTAGGAATCATCAGTATGAAGCTGTCTTTGTTGAAGCAATAAAAATGTCTTTCCCTCTTCTTGAAATTAAACCCTGCCCCACTTGCTTCTAGGAGAATCAGTGTCTAAATTATATGAGCAGTCAGTCTTGAATTAAATTAGCGTTCTCATAAATGGATACACAGAAAAATTATCCATCAGGTTGTAAGACTCGATGGTGTGATTTTTAAAGGAGCTTTTCACGCTTCTTCTCCAGTCTGCTGCTGTCTTTGCAACAGCATCAGACGTTGTGACCAAAAGAGTTAATATCAACACTGAGCCAGATTGTGTGCGGTGCTTGGTGCACTGTTCTTTGTAATCTGCACCTTTAAAACCAGGCTACTCAAAAACAAAAAAGAAAGGGGCCTATTCCCCTGTTGCCTCTCAGCTGGTCAGAGTGTAGTGACAGAGTTACAGGGTATAGTTATATATTGTTTTGCACTTAAATCAGTGTAGTCTTACGTTTTCAATTGAAAAGCTTTTAAAATTTAATATCAATCAAACAAAAATAAACTGATTGAAACAAATTTTGTGATGCTCAAGAAAAGCAAAGTAGGAAATTTCCATTCCTAAAAATTTTCCCAGGGGAGAATATCCTAAACTAGCTATTGCTTTTGGTATTCAGGATGACTGGCCTTCAGATGCCCGAGGGTGAGAACATATGAAATGCTTTGGTACATCTGCTCAATCAACCCATTGTTTTTCCATAAACAAGTTAACAGTTTTAAGGTCTTTCATGTTTTGCTGCAAGGAGGGAAGAAAAGCCCAGCACATCCCTAGGGGGTAAACACATTAGCCTGGCATGATGTTTTGTTTTAACAGTTTTAGGATGCCATAGTTCATAATCCCCAGCAACAAGAAGGTGAAAGTCATTTTTGGTGCGCCTCTGAACAACCTAAGGCTTTCTCTTCATTTGACATGTATTGCACTAAAATTTCATCAAATATACTGAGCCAGCAGATGCTAAAGCACAACCCTTCAGGCTACTAGATAGATAAAGTGACAGCTTTCCAAGAATAAACACAGAGAATAACAGTTAAATGTATCCACAAGAATGTCTATGACAGAGGGGTCAGTTTCATTAATAAGCAATTGGTATGTCCATTTCCCAATAGCAATCTATTTTACCTGTTAGTTTTATAAGCCATTAATACATAAGGAATGATTTTTTAAAAAACGATTTTTAAAAAAACAAATAAAAAGAAACCACCATAGATTAGGCCCCGCCCTTGTTCTAAAGAAGGAAGTAAATGATTATGTGTAAATTGACATTGTTGCCAGCTAAAATCATATTTATTCTGAGCATGCAGGCAACCATACCACAGCATTCTGCAACTGATTATTTAATCTCTGTGACCAGGCCATGGGAACTTCATGATGAACGTGAACAGTGGATTTGATTCTGTTCTATTTAGATTATTCTTTCAGACATTTAGAACAAAAAAAGCAAAGAGCATTAAATGAGGGCTCCAAGACATCTTCATTAGGCTAATGTATCTTGTCCATTGTTTACTGCTCTGAGGTAGCTACTTGGCACTGAATGTCAATTGTTCATATTATTATAGCACAGTACTAAATACAGAGTTGAACACACGGGTGTAAATCTCTAAGTAAGTCTCTTCTCGCTCTCCCCTCCCCTTCATCAACACATGATCGTGTCACTAACGACAAGGTAAACTAATCATGTTGTTCAGCTAGAGAAGAGCTGCTGCTATGAGCTGTGAACTAGTTTCTTTGGCTATGTCTACACTGGCAAGTTAGTTCGAATTAAGGAAGCTTAATTCGAACTAACTAAAGCCATGGCTACACTAGGCTTTAATTCATTCGAATTAAGGGCTTCCTTAATTCGAACTAATAAATTCGAATAAGGTATTCGAACTAAGGGTTAATTCGAACTAGTTAGTTTGAATTAACTAATGTGGCCATGTTAGTTCGAACTAATTGCTTAGTTTGAACTAATCAGCCCATTGAATTCAATGGAATTTGCTAATTCGAACTAAGCAAGTGCCATGAATGGCAGATTCTTCTCCCTAGATCAGGCCAAGAACAACAATTTTGGACCCCAGGACAGAACAGTCATTTTATAAAGACCCACTCAGTCGATCTGGAAGTTGATCCCTGAAGACCACCCCAGCAAATAGCATAGCACTGAGTCAACAGGCGGGCATTTCCTGTCGACTCAGTGCACTGAAGACACTGCAGTAATTCAGCCTTAGGCAGTCGAAGGGAGATATGCAAGTTATTTTAAGTAACTTGCATATCTCCCTTTGACTGCTGCCAAAATCCCCCTGGAGTGTAGACCGGGGCATTATTTGAGTAAAAGACTTAAAATACAAAAGCACTAGACTTCTATTTTCCTGAATAAAATTCTAGAAAGGGGAACATTGCAGAGGAGAAAACTCAAACTAGATTTCAAATAAAACTTTGTGATGAGTACAAAGCTATAATATAGCCTTTCGGCATGGTTTTATCTCTTTAGCTGATCTGCACCATGCTGTATTTTATTAATGCTTTCTCTTTTACTGCTTGATCATATTGCTACACTGTGAGCTTGAATCTCTGCTGGGGATTTAATGATATCGTGGAGAGACCCTGAATCTACATGTCATCTGCTCTGGGATCCTCCTATGTAATAAGGATGTTTAGCTGTAGAGTTCATAGACAGGGGAGATAACAGGCATTGCTAACCTATTGAATCAGGACTACAAACATGTCAAATGCTCTATGATTGTTTTCTTAAGAACAGTGACACACCATATTTTATATTCTGATAAAAAGTCTTTTAAAAACTTTTAAAGACAGAAGCTGTAGGTGTACAATGTACCAGATGAAACATCTGATTTTGTTTCATTCTTTTTCTCATTGAAGTGTGTGTAATCAGAACTGTGTTAATTGCACTGGAAAAGCAGAGGATAATCTGGCTGTCTTTTTCCAAAACAATGTGAAAAAACTAAGAGGTTAATGATTCCATTTATATGTATCAAGGAAGGTAGGTATTACTGGGTGAGTGGAGCAATTGGGGACAAGAGAGCAACAAAGAAACCCATAACCTCTTGCTTCTGAAATCTATACAGATTTTTGCATTGACATGAGTGTCCTGCCCTTTTCCAGGGTTTCCATGTCATGAAATTGTTGCATATGTGATCTCTAAAAGACTAAAGTAGCACAGAGCATGTAAAGTACACTTTAAGAAGATGTTGATGTCAAATCAGGGGTCAGATCACTTGGAGAGCATCATGATAATTTGGATCAGTGAAATTAGGGTTTATTACAGGGGTGGGTGGGTGAGGCTTTGTGCCCTGCATTTTGCAGGAGGCCAGACTAGTTAATCACATTGGTCTCTTCAGACCTTAGAGTCTATGAGTCTGTGACTTTGATTTGATTTATCAGGATTATCCAAATCCTTTACCCGAAATACAAATATTTCCCTTCTTTATATTTCCCCTGATCTCAGGCTTTTTAGCATTTGTTTAATTTATGGAATACCTGGGTCTCATCTCAAGAAAACAGACAGGAGGCTGGTAGAGATTAGTGGTATGTCTTGACCACAGAGTTAACTGAAACTCTTACGCAAGTGTCGTTCCTAATCCGCGTTCTGCCAACACACACTGGTCTTCTCGGCCAAGTTCATTGGAGCTAGCTGGCCTGGCTGAGAACATATACTATCGCTTGTGTGCCACTTTAACTCAGGCTGGCAGTGCACCCCCTTTCTAGGAAAGATAATTAAGGGTGAATATGCATTTTTGTATAAGGAAACTGCAAAAGTTACAATGGGTCATAGTCATTTCTGACATAACTAGTTCATGGAGATCCACCGGGGATGAATGCTCATTTCTTCCCTGTAAAAGTATTGACGGTTGGACAGTGGCTGACAAAGGCTGCAATCCTGATTTATTTCAGTGTACTTTTTCCTCCTGACTTCAGGTAAAGCAACTATGGCAAGTATTATTAAGACAGCCTCCTGCTTGATCCTATTGCCTGTATGAAAGGTATAAATAATTGGTTAGTTACATGTGGGAAGGAAAATGAAAAACAAAA
This sequence comes from Pelusios castaneus, assembly GCA_007922175.1. Taxonomy (NCBI): domain Eukaryota; kingdom Metazoa; phylum Chordata; order Testudines; family Pelomedusidae; genus Pelusios; species Pelusios castaneus. The sequence continues at coordinate 24,973,544 of ML685780.1, forward strand.
AGAGAAATGAGAGGGAAGGAGGAAATTAGCTGGCTGAATGATCATTGTTATTATTAATCAAAATTATAGCTCTTCAGGATCCAATCTCACATTTTCAAGGCGTTCCAAACAAATGATGATGATCATACATTAGTTTAAATGTACGGGACTTGGAGGGTTGGTCATTAAGTGTAGGTGGAAAAACAATTTGATATATTAGACTAATAAGTACAGGACACTAATTAATTAGGCCTGATCTTACAATGGGTGCAAGATTCTGCCCATTCAGATCTCCTGGCAGGATCTGGGTCTTAGTAACTAGCAATAGTCTAATGTTTATTGAAATGAGAACTAACTAAACTCACAGATCCATTCAGTTAGAATTGTTCGTTTTCTAAATGTATTCTAAAATTCTGTTGCTATTTAGCAATCTTCCCCATTAACCATAAGATTTAATAAGGCACAATATCACCTTATTCATTTTTGTACAATGATAATAATGTGTAATATGTTCCAAAGGGGTAGCCATGTTAGTCTTGGTCAGCAAAACAAACAAGGAGTCTTGTGGCACTTTTAAAGACTAACAAATGTATTTATCACATGAGCTTTTGTAGGAGAAAATCCCACTTAATCAACCTCTGACGAAGTGGGATTTTCTCTCACGAAAGCTCATGCAATAAATAAATTTGTTAATGTGTAATATATCTGTTAAATTCTACTACACAACAAAAAAGTAATTTTAGCAAATGGTAGCCCAGAAAAATTCAATCTTGTTTCCTTCACTGTGAACGTTACCCAGATATATTATATTAGCTTGCACTTTTCCAGCTTCAATTACATTATCATTCCCTGCCCACATTTCTATATGCTTTGTGGTATTTCCTTGTCCTCACTGATATTTGCAATAACTTCCAGTTTCGTGCCATCTGCAAATTCAATTAATGTGCTGTTTGCTCCACCTTTCAGGCCATTAAAAAAATATTCCCTGTGATTTCATACAGATCATATGAAGCAGAGGTGGAAAAAAGGCCTTTTAAAGTTATCTGCTGCATTCCCCTCTCAATGAAGATAGATTCCATTCAATGTATCATTTGTATTCCCTGTTTTCATTTGTGAGAGGCTGTAACTTATGATAGAACTCAGTAAGGAGACACACATTTTCATTACATTGACTAAAGGGTGAGGTTCAACGTTGTGAAAGAATATTCCTCATTCTTTAAAGGAAGCAGAAATTTACTTACACATTGTAAAACGGGGGAAAATAGACTCTACAGTGGAGGACTGAATGGCTCTGGACACAGATGCCCAGATACCTTGGTGTGGGCCACAAGAGGGACGGATAGGGAATTTGATATAGGGTTATGTATGTATGTTTGTTTTTCAGTTTGAAATGAGAGCTTATCCATTCTTCTAGGAATTTTACAGTACCAAAACAAACAATACCAAAATGATTTGGACTAGATGACCTCCTCAGGTCCCTTCCAACCTTAACCTTCTTTGATTCTGTGATTAAATAATATCTCCAATATGATAGAGTATAATGTGCACATAATATGCAGGCTTGCCCATCTCCTGAAAAATCCAATAAACCTTGTCCAATAAGTACTCTTTAAACCACCCTCCATCCTCATACATCCAGGAAAAAAAGTTGAGGTTTGCAGGGCCCTGGAAGCTTAATAACGCTGAGTTCTGGTGGGCTCCCCAAGCAAATTACAGAGATGAAGACCCCACACGTAGGAGAAAGTCCTGCCAGCACCCACCCATGACTTAAATCAAAGTGATTGTATCTTGTGCCTATGAGGAATTAGACAAATCCCACACTGGATAAGAAAAGATTAAAAAGCATCCTTTGGGTCAGTAACCCCACTCTCTTATACCTGTGCTGAGTGTTGGGTTTAAGATGAGGAAAAACCAGCAGTGGAGGGCTGTTGGCAAAGGGGAGAAGACAGTCTGTTCCTCCATGGGGCAAAGAACTTGGCTCAGCCCAGGGACAATAAGAAGACTATGGCTTGCTAGAGTCTATGCAAAGAGGATAGGCCTGGCCCAGATGACCGATTAAAGAAGAACCAAGGATCCAGCCTCTATGTGGCAAGGCAAGCTCTTGTAGCTAGAAGCCTGCCTGTGAAGAGGGGAAGTGAAGTCTGGGCCTGGTTGGACGGAGGATCCTTTTGTATGTTAGTCTGGCTTTGAACTAAGTGACTCCATTACCCCAAAAGGGGTTGAATTCTTTAAAGGTTATAAATGAATAGGTCAGGTCTGTCCCAAGAGCCATGAAGTCTAACAATCATGCCACCCTACCTTCTTAAACATAGTTGGAAATCCTTGCTGGGTTCCAGTGATGTGATGCTGCCACTTCATCCCTAATAGGTTTAATAAGGTAGTGCATTCAAAATTTCTAGTCTTAAATGGTCAGCCAAGTAGAATGTTTACTAGGATGGTCATGGGAGTAACAGATTCTCTAGTTCTGCATCTTTAGCCTTGAGCCATATTACCTTGCAAATTTTCCTTGGTGTTGAAGAATCACCAGCAGGAAGCTATCAAGTGACTTAGGATAAGTGTGACAAAATAGGGCTCTGCTGAGAAGAATGGGTGTATGAAAAGTCACAGATCACCTGAGTTTTAAAGTAAAAATCCCTGTGACAAACAGCCCTAGTAATGGGTTTACATTTTGTAGTGTCTCCTCACAAAGAAATCGTTGGGTTGTTTTTTTTTATGTAAGCTTAGATAGGGTGGAGCTTTTAACTGTGACAGGATTGAACAGAGATACTACAGCTGTCATGAAATATATTAGTCCTCCCAACATGAAAGAATTTGACTTTGAATAATTTTCAGAGCATTAGCAGGCCCCCATCCCTGCCGTCAGATGGAAAGAATTTAGCAAGGAGACTGCCTCCTCGCTGATCTCCTGGCCGCAGCAGGGAAACTGCACATGCCCTGTATCCCTGTGCATTCCACCAGGGTCTCTAGGCAGTGGCTTCCTTCTGCAACCACAGGGGGTACAATCAGTGCCCCCTCCCTTTGGGAGCAGCAGGGACCCTATGATCTATGGACCTAGGTGGAGCGCTTTGACATGCTCCCTGCTACAGACGGGGAGGGGAGCACTGATCTTGGCTGCAGCAAGGAGTCTGCACCTATCTTTTAGCCCTGCAGAAACACACACTGTCTGGATCCTTAGGCAATGGCTCCCTTCTGCAGCCAACATGAGGGGAGCTGTGGGTCACTTTGAAACCCCCACAGGCTACAGGTTGGGAACCAGTGCACTGGGCCATACTGTAGCATCTCCATAATGCAGCATTCATGGGGTTGAGGAAAGAGAACACTATTGACACTTAATGGTATCAAACAGTTCCATCCACTTGAAATAAGTCCAACAACAAAAAAGAGGGTGTCTCTTTAATTCATTCATAATGAGGCTGGTGGATGTATATCCATCTCAGACCACGTTAAGACTATGTATAGCTTTTAGGCGGTGTCATTAAAGCCCTTTAAATCGCCTTTTCAAAGGTGAAGTCAGCCAGATACACAGTGGCTGCCAGTGACCAATTGTACATTGACATTGGCAGATCCCCTCACAGATTATTGCATGCCAGAATTAAGAAAAGGGAACTTGAAAGGCTGACTCCATGCAAGTTCCTGGGTTTCTTGAGTCTGGAAACAAAAATAGCATTTCAACAAGTTCTCAGATAATTAGTGAGAACAATGGGACTCATTTTTTAGAAGCATATGGGGCAAAAAAAAAGCTCAAATGTTCTTCCATTAAAAATAACCACATGGGAATAACCATCTTTCACAGGGACGTGCTACGATTTTAATTATACATGTCCAACAAAAAGATTATGGCCCAGCAAAGCTTCCTGATGTACTGAGTAGTCAAGCATCCATGCCCCCCCACTCTCCCGGGTCAAGCTGCCCTCCCTAAACTTACAACAGCAAAGATTAAAACAAAGAAGTCCAGTGGTCCTGTAGAGAATATAAATCTTCATGCTTCAGGGCAGAAGCCAACCTTTAATAGAGAGGGTTACGAATACATTTTTCCCTGGCAGCAGGAGGTCCCAGAACAGCCTACTGCACTCCCCATCCCTGCTCCAGCTCACAGTATGGACCTCATCGTTCCATAGGGGTCCTTCTTTTCTCCCTCTATGCCCTGTTTCTGGGTAAACTTATTTGTCAAGACTGCTTCCACTATTGTCTTTTTCAGGTATCTCCACATCCCCTTGTTTTCTGTGCACTTTGACTCTGCCATCCTCCCTACCACTCAGAGCCCATAACCTGGGTGTCCCTTTGACTCATCCCTTTCTCTCTTGATCCATACAACCAGGCCATGTCTGAATCTTGGTACTCCTTACTACACAACTGGCCTTGCTACTCCTTTCTATACAACTCTCATCTGGCCTCTTTCCTTTTTGTCCATGCCACTAAACTTCTGGTTCAAACCCTCATTATCTCATTTCTTGACTGCGGTAGCCTCCTCTTTCTGACCTTGATAAATGCCATCTTTGCTACTCTATTTGTTCTAAAGACTGTCGGCAAACACAATTTACCTGGTATTGCCTTGACTGTCTCTCTCTCACACTCCTTTGCAGCATTCCCCTGGCTTGTCCTCAAACAAATTGTCTTCACTTTTAAGACCCTTCCTGGTTTAGGCCCTCTTATATGGTATTGGGCCATTAACTCCCACCTCAGCTCTGTAAACAATCCCACTTTTATCACCCTCTAGTCCAATTTTTCATCAGACATCTTTGTGCTTTTTTCTGTGCTGCCCTTTATTCATTGGAGTGGCAAAGATTCACAAGGCCACTACATTATCTTCCTTCAAAACTCTCCTTAAAACTCACCTCTGCTGTAGGGCCCACATAACACATGATAATCGTTAAACAACTGGTGTGCAATGGCCTCTGTTTGTAAAGATTTCACTGTTCCTATATTCACTGCACTGTGCATCTGTTGTACCCACCTGTTGTCTTTCATATTTAGATTGTGAGCACTTTGGGCCCAGTACAACATTCACTGTATGTGAGAATGATGCCCAGCAGAGAGGCTGAATCCTGTAGGCACTAATGCAGTACAACCAGAATAAGAATAAGAAATGCACACTTCCATGCACTTTCCTGTGAAGCAGCTGATAATGACCTCTCTTGGAAACAGGCTAGAAGGTCCACTGATCTGATACAATATGGTTGTTGCTGTATCCTGTGGGTTGGTTTGCTTCTCTCTTCTATTCTGTGGATGGAATAGATTCTGTTTTTTAACTCCCTGCCTCCCTTTTTCTCTCTCTGGTAGTTTTTCTCTTATTCTCCCCTTCTCATTCGTCTTTCCTCCCCCCTCCCACTCCTTTGCATCCTTCTGGGATGGAAGTGGGATGTAATCTTCACTCTGTCTTCCACTTGCTTCCATCAAGCTGGCCCTCTTGTTGCTGGTCCATTATCTTGTCTTCCCAACACAGAGAACTGTTTTTGGATATCAGCTGATGACCAGCCTTATCAATAATGCAGAAGCAGCAACGACAGAAAAAATGTTTTTTATGCAGTTCTCCATCACCAGACTCTATGCTTCACACCCAAACAGGGCATATGATAAAGAGTAATCCTGTCATCCTTTGCTGACATGGCCTTTAAGATTTGTGTGCTAGGGTTCAAAAGCTTTATATGAGAATTATGCTCAATCATCAGTACAATGATCTCTTCCAGATTCCCAAACTGCTGATGAATTAATTTGCTTAGATATGCAATCCATGCAATTTTCACTTTTAAATAACTAGAGGACTCTTTCAGTTGGAGTCTATATACTTCCTCTTATTTAAAAAAAACAAACAAACAAAAAGCCCCCAAACCCTCTTATCTGAAAACTAGGGGTTTTTTTCAGATAAAAAACTAGTACAGTTTTTGGTTTTGTGATTTTAATTACATCCTATCCTATAAATATCAAGATTTCTTTTTTCTCTATCTTCCTTCTTTCTCCCCATCTTGCCTCCCACAAAGACCTGTTTGGTGAACTAGCTCCCCTGATTTTAACAACTTCCCAGGAAATTCATTCTCCGTGCACCAACTCCCCAGATTCTGTTGATCACCTAATTTCAGCAAGAGCAAAATGGCGCCACAGTCAATGACCATACTACACAACAATCAGTGATGGGATCCTGCATTGTGATCCCTGTGGGAGTTCAGCTGCCTCAATCCAGTGGGCTCTTTGCAGGCTTTGTAATTTGCTTGTACAAAATAAATGGCGAGATGAAGGCCATAAAGTGGCACCACTGACAATACTAAGGGGCCCATCCTTCAGCCTTTACTCGAGGAAAACTCTCATCTTTTTTTCAAAGGGAATTTTGCTTGAGAAGAGATTGCAGCCTGAGGCACTAGATGTCAGCATTGCTAACAACATTTGTTTTGGTTTCAAAAACCTTTGTGTGCAAGTTTCAACACCGGGTGATTTTTTTGCTGAGCAAACTAAAGATTGTGACAAAGTGCAAAATATTTGACTAATAGTGCCTTTCATTCTGAAGGATCACAGGACAGTTAAACTGTAGCTGCTTCTGTGTGGGCGGGAGGTAGCAACAGTCTCCTAGACTCTAAGGTCAGAAGGGACCAATATACTCATCTAGTCTGACTTCCTGCACGATGCAGGCCACAGAACCTCACCCACTCCTATAATAACCCACCCACTCCTGTAATATGTGACGGGGTAGGACAATGGAGAAGGGGATGTGTTGCCTAAGGCTACTGCTGCCCTTCCTTTTACATAAAGAGCCATGGGGTCCTTACTGTTCATACAGAGTAGAGAGGAGCACCAGTTCTTCTCTAAAAGACTCTCAGGCAGGGCCAGATTCTTCATTCTTACCCATTTTGCACCAGTGCAATTCCATTGACTTCTGTGGAGTTACCCCACCAGCATCAGGGAGAAGAGGCAAAGATCCTTAGTAAACGGCATGAAATAGAACAAAACATTGAGTTCGTTCTTCTTGAAACCTCTGACTGTAAGGTAATCAAGCTTTTCTATTTCTGACGCTTAAATCCACTCCAGATTTTATTATTAATTAATACTGGTATTACAACTGTTTTTCTTTCTTTCTGCTTCCTGTTATGGGGCAAAAGGAATTCAGATAATTCTATGATTGATAGGTCCCCTCCCACCCTTAAAAATTACATATCCTTGTTCTCAAACAACTCCCAGTGGAGAAAACTATTAGCCTTCCAGCATGAGAGCTTATGTCCATACTGAAATCACAGCTCCAAGGCTGGCCACCTATCAACAAATAAACCCAGCATGCTCAGTTAAATAGAGATGTCATAGTGCATTATAGTTTAATAATCTCTATTTATTTTCTATTGGAAAGAATGGAGAGGGAGATAGTCTAGCATAACTAACCTAGATGTGTTTTGGATGCATTTCATAAGTGTTCTCATGCAGAGACAGAGGGCTCACATAACGTCATCCTGTTCTTGGTTTACAAGCAATGTTTCCTGAAGGTTTCTACTAAATAAAAGCTACTTTTCAACTTAAATAAATTGAGCATTTTTAATATGCATATGCTGCGTGGTAGGGAGGAAAAGGGTACTTACATGCAAAAATAACACTATGTTTTTAACAGAGATTTGGGTGCTATGTTTTCACACTATATCTAGCTGAATAGCTCTCCTTTACAAATTGCTGCTGCTCAGAATCAACCAAAGGTTTTGAAATTGTAACAGCTTTATAAAGCTTTGTGCCTGGTTTGCATAGACAGAGAATGCTGCTGTGATTATTCTCTGACTAACTGAAAGGATTTTCTCTTTCTTACATTAGGGGCCTGATCTTGTTCTCATTACATTAGTAGCAAAATTTCAATTGACTTCAGTGCAAGTAGGCCCCAATCTGTCTCATTCAAACCCAAAACTCCATGCAAAATTTGACCTGGGGGCAGGGGCATGAACCCTTGTAATGAGAACCTGGCTATTTTGATTCCCCATAAACATGAAAAACAAATTTAACATGCTTTTCATAGCTATGATCTTCCTAGCCCACCCTATTGACTGAAAGGAGCCAATTTTCCTTTCCAGTTCCCCACAATCCCTCTCCACCTGACCCTCAAATACAGTGAATATTTTTCATATAGAGGAGTAAATTGGTTCAGATGGAAAAAAAAGATCCAAATAAAGCTTTACCCAATATTTGAATAGAATCTTCCATGAGGTTCAATTCCTCTCTCTGTTTGTTTGCCTTGTTTATGGCAATATTTTTTCCCCCATCAGTAATAAAGAATACTGGAAATCTCATGGAAGCCTTTTTTTGAACTTGAGGTTTGAATAATATAGCATACAAACTTCTGTTTGTTGCCTATCCAACTTGACTTCCCTGCTTGAAAGGCATTCCAGCTTGAAGATGTATGTCAGTGAGTGGTAACATTCCCTCACCCTCACTTGAGAGACCAAAATGCAATAATTATGTACTTTTGGGGGGTGGGGAGAGGTGATTGATTTGGAGCATGTCAAACAAATTAGTTAATGTGAAGTGTGGTTGATGTACCTTACTCTGTTTCATTATCTATGGTGACCACATGCTCAGAGAGTGTAGTTCTGTGGTTAGAAGACAGTCTCAGAATCAGGACTCCTCAGTTCCAACCTGGCTGTCCCAAAGCACCATGTGTCCTTAGCATATCATTTAACTTCTCTGTTCTTCCATTTCACCATCTGTTAAATGTGTAGAATACTACTTAGCCTTTCAATATCCCATGGAGATAGGTAAGATTTTTAACATTTGTAAAGCGTGTTGCGATCTTAAGGAAGTACTACAATGCTTGTGAAGCAACCCATCACATCATTTTGGCTCATTTCTGAATTACGTATCTAGTAGGTTAAGTTGTCATCTTTCACAGAAGAGACATAAAAATTATCTCATTCCTTGTTCAAGTGCCATCTGTCTGTTTGTTTAATGTTGGTCAGTGTTCACAGCTCTCTAGTACTGTATACGGTAATATTGTCCATTGTATTCAACTCTAGTTTCCTGCCCCGGTAACTTGTTGACTAATTACTTCTTCCTTGGATAATCTGGCACATATAATGCACCGATTCAAATCAGGTTGGAATAAGTATTATATTTTTTTCCCCTTTCTCATCATTGTGTCAATAGTAATTGTCCTGCAGAGCCAGACTGGGAGAAACATCAGTGAGCACAGCTTGTCATCCTGTACCAGTCCTGAATTCAAGGCTGGATTAGAGACAGTCCTCTTCACATTGCTCTGCAAATCTTTTATTCCACCAAAGAAGAAATCCCATGATAGCAAGCCAGTGCAATATTTGCTTTGCGCTGATTGCATCCCAGACTACTGAGTAGAGATCAGAACTAAGAAATTCCTCTGCTGATATTTTCTAACAATTAAATAATATTAATTATGACTGCTCATTAATATAGCTCAGCACACTGAACAGTTCGTATTTTAATTTTTAAACTTTACCTCCATCTTGTGGTCTTCATAAATATTACACTGTGTGAGAGTTTGAACATCTCCCTAGCTTGGGCATTTCTAGTATCTCCATTATAAGGCCTGGTCTAAAACACAAGTTTTGTTCAAGTATAACTGTCAGTTTGGGACCCTTTTTTCTTAACTGAATAGTTATATGGGTGAAAAAGTTAATATGGGCACAGTTATATTGATATAATGGTACCTTGAACTGGTGTAGCTTATTTCTCTTCCTATACAGGAATGGCTATGCAGGTAAAAAGCACTTTTTTACCAATACTGCTGTGCCCTTAATGGTACAATTAAAGGAGTACAGCTTTTGTGGGTAGCCTAGCCTACGTGTTAGGTTAGCATTCTTGCTGCTCATGATTAGAACTGTGCAACAGCTTTTCATGTTACCTTCTCAGAAAGGATCTCTGCTCTTTTGAGTGAACCTGGACCATGATTTAAGTAATCCCAAAGTGGGAGTCAATTGAACCCTTGCCAAGTTTTGCATGGGCCAATGTTGACTTTTTGTTTGGAAGCCATGCAAAACTCTGCCTTTGCAAAATTCACTGGAGTGTGAAAGCACAGAATATGAACAACATATAATGTATCACTAAACATAAGGATACTACCTGTCTTTACAAAAATATGGCCCCAATCCTCCAATTAGATCTACACAAACTGAGACTTGTGTCCACTCAGAGCCCCACCAGAAATCAAAGGAGCTCCACATTTGGAGAACTGTAGAATACAGACCTGTAATGTTATAACATGTCATTCTAAGGACTACGTTTTTCAATGAAACCTCAACTCGGCCCACATTTGCACATACAAACTGGGTAGTTAGACCTCAGCTACATAACTTATGTGAACGTGATTGAGTGGAATCGTCTCAAAGGACAGTGCCCTTTCTTTCTCCATCCTAAAATGAATATCAAATTTCTCAGAATGAGCTCTAGTCTTGCTCCTAGTAAAGTCAATGTCAAAACTCCCACTGACTTTAGTTGTGTAGTATCAAACCCTATATCACAGGCAGGAATGTTGGCACCCTCTGTTCTTAAGGCTGACTGATGATTTCTATGATAAGTCTCTGTTTTCAGCTTAACCATTTGGACTTAAATTTTATGTGCCAGTTGTCTGCCTAGAATGAATTTTATTTATTGTTTGTTTTGAAAAAGTGAGCCAAAGCTGTTCAGTTGTTTCCATGGAGGCTCACTCTGCTCATGTTAAAAAATTCCGGTAACCTTTTATTTGAAAACCTCTAGAAACCCCATGCTCTGGAGCAGGTATTTGAAATTTTGGCACAGCCTTTGTGTCAGGGATGTAACTTTTGCCATCTATGTGAAAAGCCACCCAAATTTGTCCAAGTCATAAGCCTTGGACATGTACAAACTGGGATTTTTCGGTAAGACTTCTTTGAGTTTAGCAGCTAAAGTCTCCAAAGATTCCGTATTCTTTGAGCATGTTTGAGTTTCTCTCTACACATAGGGATAACCAGACTCTGCATGTGCCATCTCCACAAAATGGCTGAACATGTGCCACCCCAGAGCCATAAAGACAAAGCTGGACTTCCCTGTAACTGCTTCTCCCAACTACCTGGGAAGGAACCGGGGAGGGGGAGGCATGAAGACCGGCACCAGAACTGAGAGGAGAACTTTTAATTATTCCTTGGACGTTATCCAGGCAGTGTTGAGGAGGAAACCATCTGCTCTCAAGGCAGAAGGGAAAAAAAAGCTGAACTGGGGGGAGGAAAAGGATTAGATTGTTACAAGGAGGACTGGTGAGACTTGGACTGGTGGGGTGAGAAGCAAATCTGTTACTGGCAATTGAGAGTTGTGTATGGAACTGTTTGGGCAAGGAGATGAGATTGGGAGCTGGGATTAATGTCTGGGACTGGGTGGGCAAAGAAACTGGGAGCTGTGAAAGAGGGAAGACTGGGACTGTGAGGAACCATTTGGTTGGAAGAGGTAACACTGAGACTGGACAAGGAGCTAGTGATTTGGAGGAAACCATGACTAGGAATGGGGAGGGTAAGGACATGGGAGGAGGTAGGCTGACCCTTGCAGAAGGGTTGAAAATGCTTTGGCCTACTTGGCCCCAGAAGACTGATGGATGACCTCTGGTAAGCTTTTAGCATGCATATAATAACTTTTATTGTTTTTAAAATGTCTTCTCTGTAATACTTTTACCTTAGGAATGAATGTGCTTGCTTAGAGGGAGCTGTGTGGTAATTTGTGACTCTGTAACTCGTGATTGCAGCCTGATCATTGGCCTTAGAAAAATGGCAAAGCGCAAGCACTGGCCTTTAGGTAGACTGCCTTCGAGAGGATAGTGCAGTATAAGTGAGCAAGCTGTGCCACACAGCCTTAAAACCCTGGCCAGAAGGGAGAGTTGCTGTTCCACCCAAAAAAGTCAATTGCTGGGAGCCAGAAACTTTAAGTGGGTCACCTTGAGGGACAGTGGAGGGGGAATACAGGTTCAGAAACTGTGACACCCTCCCTCTTACCTCACAGTGGTATTGTGCAGAAAAATCAATGCGTGGTAAGCCCTTAAATACTATGTACACCAGAGAAAAGTTCACGAGGAAGTTAACAATTCTGTACTCAGACCAGTGCACATTGGTTTGAATCACCAATTTTAACCATAGTTTAAATCAGCAAGTAAGAAGATTTTATTTCAATCAGCATTCTAATCTTCTTTTACATTTGTATTTTTAGGGGTGGTTTTTTTCCCTAATTCTCATTCTCTGGTAAATCATTAAAACATGTTATTTTGTAACTAAATATAGCCTTTTCAACTAAATTTGGTGCATCTTTTTACTAACCAAGATACACTGTATCTATTTAAATTTATTTAAGCAATTATTTATAGCTTAGCATATATTTATTCAGATTTTTGGTTTAGACATTTTATTATATTAGAAAATAATAAATTGTCTTATTTACTAGATGATGACTTTAAACTTGTGATAAGGTACATTTGTATAGAAACTGGAATTTAATTAAAATGCAAAAAAATGGAATTTTAAAATAGTTTTCTGTTAGTTAAATCAATCTTCCTGAAATGTTCTATATACGTAAGGGGGGACAGTAAGTTTATTAGATGTTTTACATTTAAAACTGATTTATTGAACAAAGAAAATAGCTGTAGTTAATGAATTTAACTGATTGTTTCTAGTTACCATGTCCCTCAGGATTTTAGAACTAGTAGATCTAATCTTCTCACACCAAATTTTGTTCATAGATTAGAAAAAAAAAAGTTTTTCTGCTTTTTCAATTCACAAACTGATTTTCAACTTTGACTGAATTAGTAATCAAACAGAACTAGTTGGATAAACTGAAATAATGAAAATATTCTCTCTGCATATTCAAAAGACGCTGTTGTTTTCAAAAGCTGATTTAGCATTTCAACAAAATCAGGTTCCAGGCACTTAGCCAGTTCATCGGTTTCACTTGTTTTAAAATTTTGGCAGCAGACATAAACTGCTTGAATATTTTTTTGAAAAATTTGATTTAATGATTTTAAATTTGGGCCTAGATAGATAGATAGATAGATAGATAGATATGTAATTTGAAATGTAATTTTAAATAATTATTTTAATTTTAAAATTATCTTATTTAAATTAAATTTGATTTTTTTTTTAATCCATCCTAATTCAGAGCAGGGTCACACATTGAACAATGAGAATAAAATAAAACTGAATAGCTGTTCATTTAATGCCCACAGACTGTTCTGTACACTGAATGAGGCCAAGAAATCTTTGGAAAACATAGTACATGATCATAATTATGGGTCACATGTACAAAGGGCCCAATCAAGTAAAGTAGCTTCAATCCCATATTTACTATATATCTTGTTTAGGATTCAAATTTTCCTTTAAAAAACACCAAAAAGCTTTTAAGACTTTCTCTTTCCTTCGTCTTTTTTTTTTAGCATGGAAACTAAGTGGTCCTATATGAATATCCTAAGGATTTGGCAATACAAAGCTCAGTAGATTCTGAGGACAGGATGATTGATGAGTTTATATCTCTAGAAAATAGACTAGGATTAATACAACTGAGGTGAAACTGTGAGGCAAAACTCTTATTGTGGCAAATGAGAGTCTGACAAAAATGTCAAGAGTGGGACCTAGATCAATTGCTCTTCAAATAGTGACTTTTTTTTTTTGTTGTTACAGTGATATGAATCAGGTGAGCAACTTTAAATGACCCAATAAATGACAGTATTTTCAAAAGATCTCACTGGCATGAAGTGAATGGTGAAAATGCAACTATCTACTTGTGTAATATGATGTATGTGGAATACTCCACCCCTAGTGCCTGATCTCTATGGTGCTGGGCATTCTCTCAGGGGGCATTCAGCAGCTTGAGATTCAGTGCCTACTGTCTAGATTCTTCTCATCTATGCACCCATATCTTTTGCTGAAGTCAGTGGGCATAGAATGGCTATTTTATGACAGAAAGCTTCCAAAACTATTTTCTGGGGTTGCTATGTTTGTGTGAATGACATGGGAGTTATGAAATTGCTTATAATGTACAAAATGTTAGTTGCAAATTAAATATAACTTGCTATTACAGAGCCTGATTTCCATGGAATTACCTAATTTGCAGCATAAAGTGAATTTGCAGAAATGTAAAATTACAAATAGTCATATTCTTACTTTAGGAGCAATACAATAGAGTCCTGTGGCACTTTTAAAGACTAACAGATTTATTTATCGCATGAGCTTTCATGAAATAAATCTGTTAGTCTTTAAAAGTGCCACAGGACTCTGTTGTCTTTCTACAATAGACTAACACGGCTACCCCTTTTGAATTTAGGAGCAATGTTAGAGCTAATGTGAGTAAAATTTCCTCTAGGGCTCTGTTAAATAACAGAAAATTATGCCTCTTCATATAGTGGGATATTTTGATCAGTAATTTTAGAACTATACACAGAAGTTAAAACAATTTTTCTCATCAAAAAAAACTTGAGAATGTAGGAAGAAAAAAGATCTAGTGACTTCTCGTAACTGTAATGATCCAGAAAATAATACTTAGTTCATTCAGTCTATTCCTTCAATGGGCCTGATCTTGCACAACTCAGTTCAATTGTTCCAAAGGGGTAGCTGCGTTAGTCTAGTTCAGCAATACAAAAGAGGAGTCTTGTGGCACTTTAAAGACTAACAATAAAAATAAAATTAAACAAACAAACAAAGAAATTTGTTAGTCTTTAAAGTGCCACAACACTCTTCTTTTGTTTTTCAGTTCAATTGGAGCTTTAACATTGAGTTAACATTCGGTTGGGTGCAGGATCAAACCCAATATTGCAATAGTGAACTGCAGTTAAAGAGGATTTTAATGTGGTAAAGAACTCAATATATTAGCAATCTAAGCAATGTAATCAAGGTTGATACAGCTTTCCATTATGAGTATTTTTGACCAGAAATTTATAATTCAACTTTGAAAACTCCAGTCTGACTCTCTTGTCTCACAAATCACAGCCATAACACATTTTGAATGTTTCAATTTCAAAAATTCAGTGTAAAATATCGCTGTGATCACAAAACTTACAGTCACTTCATTTTTAAATTTAAATACTAAGGTTGCTGTTTGTGAAATATATTTCAGTTAGGTTTATCTACTTGTACTGTTCTCTTTACTTAGTCCTTTAGTGTCTTTCACTGGCACCTGTCACAGGAGAATCTGTGTATCTATATATACAGTTGTCTACTGATCTGAGTCTTCTGCAGCATTACAGTGCTCTCATTTTGCCAGGAACTCAAAGCAAATCTGATCCCATTTTTGTGGAGTCACCCACATTTTTTTAGAACACAATAATCCAGTTCAGGTTTTACCTTTACCAGATCTAAACTAGACTAGACTACGATTCCTTCAAAAATGTATTCCTTGAGGACATGTTCCATGATTTTTCTGGAGACTGATGTGACTGATCTGTAGTTTTCCAAATCCTCCTTCCTTTTTCAAAAGATGGCCAGAGGGCACTATATTTGTCTTCTTTTCAATCATCTGGGATCTCCCCTGATTGCCATGAGTTTTCAAAGATAATGGCCAATAGCTCTGCAGTCACATCAGCCACCTCCCTCAGAATCACCAGTTGCATTGCATCCAGCCCCAGGGACTTGTGCATGTTCAGCTTTTCTAAATAGTGCTGAACCTGTTTCTTCAGCACTGAGGGCTGCTCACCTCCTCCCCATTCTGTGCTGCCCAGTGCAGTAATCTGGGAGCTGACCTTGTCTGTGAAGACAGAGGCAAAAAAAGCATTGAATACTTCAGCTTTTTGCACATCATCTGTCACTAGGTTGCCGCCCTATTCGGTAAGGGCCCACAGCACGTTCCCTGACCTTCTTGTTGCTAACATACCAGTAGAAACCCTTCTTGTTACCTTTCACATCCCTGCTTTGGCCTTCCTGATTTCACTGCTGTATGCTCAAGCAATATCTTTAGACTTCTCCCTAGTCTTCTGTCCATGCTTTTACTTCTTGTAACCTTCCTTTCTGTGTTTAAGCTCTCCAAAGATTTCTTTGTTAAGCCAAACTGGTCCCCCTGCAATGATGTTTCCTTTCCCAGTTTGGTGAAGCACATGAATGAAAGGGGGGAAAATCTGAACTGGATTTCTTGAAATGATTATGTGAACGTAGAATCTGTAAGCAGCCATTTTGTTGAATTTGTTTAGCTGCATCTTAGTTTCAACCTATTTTTAAACCATAGTTTCAGAATGAAAAGACAACGAGAGTCCTGTGGCACCTTACAGACTAACAGATTTCTTCAGGCATAAGTTTTTGTGGGCTATAACCCACTTCGTCAGATGCAAGTGGGTTATAGCCCACGAAAGCTTATGCCCGAAGAAATCGGTTAGTGTATAAGGTGCCACAGGACTCTCGTTTTTGCTGTACATAGACTACATGGCTAACCCTCTGAAAAGAATGAAAAGAAATACTCTGTAATATATGCTCTGCTCTTAAAATTCTTAAAACTTCATCATTTACAAAAAGGATATTCTAAAATTAGTTTGTGCCCACATCATGGTTTAATTATCTTGAAATAACACTTTTGTTACTAATTACAGAATAGAACTATCCATCCACCCTTATCTGCAATTAAACTCGCAGCTCCTCACTATTAGAAAATGTATTGTCATAATAAGTATGGTTTCCTTTATTTGCTTATGCAGAGTTGCAGAATCTATAATTATATACAGGATCATCAATTTTAGGCTTGTTTCTATAATTAAGTTAATTGAACATAGAAGTGACTTAGAATTACTGGATTGTAAAGCATTGCGTCTAGTGCAGAGTTGGAATAATTAGTAGATTAGAGGGATGATAATTAGTTAAGAAAGGGCTTTGTTATAGTAATTAAATATAAACAGAGGCCCATGTATCCCTTTTTTAGTTCAATGATAGTTTAACTTGTATGCAAGTTCTGAGGGCCAGATTTTCAAAGCCATCTCAAGATAACGATAGGTGCCTAATGGGATTTTCAAAAGGATCCAAACCAGTTATTGAAATAAATTAGTGTTGTAATTTCTTCAGACAGTATAAATGAGCTTTTATGTACAAGTTTGATACAGAAATGAATGAGGAAAATAGCAAATTCAAAATATACATTGATACATAAAATATTTATCAAAAGGTTCAATAAGGGAAATTTGAAGAAATAGATGAGAAATTTTCATAAATGAAGCAGATCCAGGAGGAAACTGAGTTTTTCAATACACCAGAAATGAATGGCATCACTAACATTCTAGGTTCATCAAAGACCATTTTGGAGATGGGCCCAAATCACGGCCAGGGACCTGATTTTTCATTTCAAACCTGATTTGCTAAAGAACTGATTCTTTGAATGTAGGTGAAGTTCAGATCTGGAAGCCAGTTTTGAACTCTAACTTTCAGGTGTATTCAGATCTTGGAGTTTGGTTAGGCCCTTTAAGATGCATATATACTGCAATAAAAAAACCACAGCACCAAGTCTTAGAGTCAAGGCTAATTGCCCCAGGCTTGCAGGACTAAGGCTGTGGGATTAAAAATTACTGTGTAGACATTCAGGCTTGGGCAGGACCTTGGACTCTAAAAATCCTGTGAGGAGGTGTGTCTAAGGCTATGTCTACCCTTGCTAAAACTAGTTCGAATTACTTAGTACGAACTAATTCGAACTAATTTTAGTAATCCACTAATTGCTTAGTTCGAATTAGCGATCCACATTCATTTCAATGGCCGGTTAGTTCGAACTAAGAAATTAGTTTGAATTAACATGGCCACATTGGTTAATTCGAACTAGTTAGTTCGAATTAACCCTTTAGTTCTAATACCCTATTCGAACTTCTTAGTTCGAATTAAGGAAGCCCTTAATTCAAACTAATTAAAGCCTAGTGTAGCCATGGCTTTAGTTAGTTTGAATTAAGCCTCCTTAATTCGAACTAACTTGCCAGTTTAGACATAGCCTAAGAGTCCAGGCTTCAGTCCAAACCCAAATATCTATACCACGATATTTAATCTTGTGATCCTGAGACCTGTGAGACCGAGTCAGCTGATCTAGGCCAGCCGCAGCCAAGCTGCAGGATTTTTATTGCAGCGTAGAAGAACCGTCCAAAAGAGAGAGATGGCTGACTCTGATCTCACTCATGGGGTTGCTCATCAAGAGTAGCTGAAGTGGACCCAACGGAGCAAAATGAGTGTGTGAGATCATGCTAGCAGCTGCCACTAGAAGAAACTGCCCTGAGAGTGCATTCCATATTTCCTCACCACTAAAAGAAGGCATAAGGAAGGAGTATACTTCAAGGCAGGAGTCTTGGGACCTGATACTGAGAGTTTTTTGTGGCCTCGGGCAAATGGCCTAAACTCTCTGTCCCTGTTTGCTCATGTCAGGAATGGATATAATTATAGTAAGATTTTTCTCCCACGGACATTGTGAAGCTTAACACTTAAGACACTGAATAGTTTCAACAAGTTAGTTTTCTGTGCTTGGGGTGCAGGGAGGCTGGCAGCCAAAGCATGCTGTATCAGGGAGAAATGGCTGAGGTTGTTGAGTGGCACTGGTGTAACTCAGGAAAAAAAAACTGGTTGGGTGTCACAACTGCCTGTGGTTTGGCTGTTGTAGGGCCTCAGTCAACAAAAAATGAAGGTCAGCACACATCCGTCAAAAGAAACAGACTTCATGGAATATTTTCTGTTGAATATTTTTGGAGTTGTTGGAGGAGTTGTAGTTTTATTTGAACCTTTCCCCTGTTTTATTTGCTGGCATTTTGTTCCCGTTAAGCCCAATTCAAACTAGATATGTGAGAGAGTAGGTCTGTAGATTCCAGTGGACTTATATCTGCTTACTCTAGGTTTGAATTTGACTCTTTTAGTTTTACATTCAAATGCAGCTGGAACGAGTGAATTTTGACAAAGTTTAACATGGTCTCCACTATAAATCAACAATCAAGTTAGCTTACAACTTAACACTGAGCTACATTTTCTATTTGTGATGACACCTTAAACCAAGATAAATATTGCCTAATCCTGCAGCATATCTACATCTGTGATGGAAGGTGTAATTTCCAGTTCAAATAGGGATACCACACTAGCTCTGATCAAGCTAGCCCATTAAAAATAGAAAGGTAGCCATGGCAGCAGGAGATGTTAGCTGAGCTAATACTGACTGAAACCATAGATGTCCATGGGCTACCAGCATCCCCTATTGAGCCGCCATGGCTACATTTCGATTTGTAAAGTGTTAACTGTGAGCTAGATTTGATTGAGCTATGTTTATTAAAATTGGAAATCACACTTTCCAGCTCCTGTGTAGGTAGTGCCGGATTTAGGCACAAGTCAAGTAAGCCATGGCTTAAGGCCTCACATTATGAGGAGCCTCTAAATATGTCGGAGATAACTGAGAAGAATTGAAATAGATAATGCAAATAAAGCTTTTTGCAAGATGTATGTCTTATTTAGTTGTTTTTGTTGCATCTTTGCCTATGTATATATGCAAATATAATGGTTTATCATTTATTCTTTCATTAACTTTCTCTTATAATGTAATACATTTTTTCTCTTTATTTTTTATGGTTTGGGCCTCTGACTCTTGATATATCTTAGGGCTTCAGCATATCTTAATCCAGTACTGCAAGTAGGCAGACCCTGAAAGTTTCCTACAACTGAACTATCTTCCCCCTTAAATTATATAGTGCTGACATCTGGTGGCAAGAGACAATATAAACTCTGAAATTATATTCAAGCAAATTCCAAAAGGGTAGCCGTGTTAGTGTATTACAGAAAAACAACAGAGTCTTGTGGCACTTTTAAAGACTGACAGATTTATTTATCGCATGAGGTTTCATGGGAGAAAATGCCACTTCGTCAGACGCTTTGAAGATGGGAAACTTACAGAATGGGAGGAAATTAAATGCAGGGGAGTATATGACATAGGATCAGGTCAAGCTGTAACAGCAAATCTAAATAGATGATAGGATTCAAACACTGGGGAACAGCACACAGAGGAAGGTGAGGTCAACACCATAACCTCAGCCATGCAGAGTGCAATGCCATCCAGAACCTCAGAAACAACTCTGACATTATTATTAAGGACGCTGACAAGGGAGGCGTCATCATGCATAAATTGGATTACGATCAGGAGGCTTATAAACAACTGTCCAACAAAACGTTCTACAAACTACTCCTCTGTGACCCCACTGAGGAATACCAAAAGGAACTGTACCACCTACTCAAGAAACGTCCCAGAGCAGCACAGGAACAATCAAGACAGACACACCACTAGAACCCCGATCAGGGATATTCTATCTACCAGCTAAAATACATAAAAAAGGAAACCCCGGATGCCCCATCATCTCAGGCATTGGAACGCTTACAGCAGGATTATCTGGCTATGTGGACTCTCTTCTCAGACCCTGTGCTATCAACACACCTAGCTATCTGAGAGACACTACGGATTTCCCGAGAAAAATCCAATCCACTGGTGAACTTCCAGAAAATACCATCCTGGCCACTATGGACGTACAGGCTCTTTACACCAATATCCCACACAAAGATGGATTACAAGCCATTAGAAGAACTATCCAAGATGATGCCACAGCTAAACTTGTGGCTGAACTTTGTGACTTTGTACTCACCCACAACCGTTTCAGATTTGAAGATAATTTGTACCTTCAAGTCAGCGGCACTGCTATGTGTACCCGCATGGACCCACAATATGCCAACATCTTTATGGCCAACTTAGAACAATGCTTCCTCACGTCTCCTCCCAAAGTACCTCTACTTTACTTACGCTAAATTGATGACACCGTCATCATCTGGACCTAAGGTAACGGTGCCCTTAAAGATTTCCATAGAGATTTCAACAATTTCCACTCCACAATCAAACTTAGCCTGGAATACTCCACACAGGAGACCCACTTTCTGGACACTACAGTGCAAATTAGTGATGGGCACATAAAGACCACCCTATACCAAAAACCTACTTAATGCTATAGTTACCTACATCCCTCGAGCTTTCATACAAGACACACCACACGATCCATTGTCTACAGTCAAGTCCTAAGATATAACCACATTTGTTCTGATCCCTCACACAGAGACAGACTCTTCAGGATCTCTGTCAAGCATTCTTAAAACTACAATATCCACCCGCAGAAGTGAAGAAACAGATTGACAGTCAAATGGGTACCCAAAAGTCAACTACTACAGGAGAAGCCCAAGAATAAAAACAACAGATCACCATTGGTCACCACCTACAACCCCCAAGTCAGACCTCCTCAACACATCATCAAAGATCTACAGCCTATTCTACAAGATGAACCCTCACTCTCTCAAGCCTTGGGAGACAGACCTCTCCTTTCTTACAGACAGACAGCCCCCCAGCCTTAAACGGATACTCACCAGCAACTATAGATCAAACAACAGAAACATTAAAGCAGGAACATATCCCTGCAACAGACCACGCTGCCAACTTTGCCCTCATATCTACTAAAGACACCATCACAGGACCAAATCAAGCCACCTACTCCATCAAGGGCTCATTCATCTGCTCATCCACCAATGTGATTTATGCCATCATGTGCCAGAAATGCTGCTCTGCTTTGTATATTTGATAAACAGGACAGTCTCTGCGCAAAAGAATAAATGCACACAAATCTGACATCAGAAATTGCAACACTAAAAAACCAATAAGGAAACACTTCAATCTCTCTGCTCACTCCATTGACAACTTGCTAATAGCTGTGTTGAAACAGATGAATAAAAAAATCACAGCTTCAAAGAGAAACGGCAGAACTCGAATTTACATGCAAATTCGACTCAGTTGCTTTGCGATTAAACAGGGACTTTGGGTTTTTCTCCCATTACAACAGGCGATTTGACCTCACCTTCCTCTAGGTGCTGTTCCCCAGTGTTTGAATCCTAACATCTATTTTGATTTGCTATTACAGCATGACCTGATCCTATGTCATACTCTCACTTCCCTGCATTTAATTTCCTCTCGTTCTGTAAGTTTCCCATCTTCAAAGCGTCTGGCGAAGTGGGATTTTCTCCCACGAAAGCTCATGCGATAAATTAATCTGTTAGTCTTTAAAAGTGCCACCGGACTCTGTTGTTATTCAAGCAAATGACATTATGACCGTCGGTACCAATAATATTTTCACTTTTATATTGTTTAAATGATATTTTCCAATAAGTAAAACATAAAGGAAAAATAAGCAACCAAGGAAGAATTAGGGCTCCTTGGTGCTACCTAGTATAAATATAAATAATAAAAACAATGATTAAAAAGGCTGCCAAGATATCATTCATTCCAAGAGTTTAGTAGGATTTGAAAAAAGATTAGACATTAACATGGCAATTGAGTACATTCCCAGTTACATTAGTCAGGGGTTTGGTTTGGTTTCATTTTTGTTTAGAAGAGATGTTAACTCTTTTGCTGTGTAGTATTAGCCATCTTCTTACTGATTCAGGTTAAGAAGTAGCTTCCTGTTTGTGCGGATTATTCCATAATTGTCCATATTGGATTCTTGCACCTTTCCATTCAGCATTTGGGACTAGTAACTGTCAGAGAAGGATAGTGGGCTTCGTGGACCACTCTCTGATCTGGTGTAACAATTTCTTTGTTCCTAGCTATTCAGGACACAGATCATAAATAGAAATGGGACAAGAGGGTGAGTGGGAAGGAGTAAATGTGCAATGTCCTGGCGCTATCATATATAGATTTCTGATTAGACCTTTGGAGCAACCAAAGAAGAAACCATCTTAGACACTACGGTTGAGGATTTACAATGAGGGCAGGGTATGGCGAGACAGAACTCTGGGCGTTTAGTCTGGGTTGTGTAGATATCCATGCAGTACAAGATATTATCAATAAAACTCAGAGTTATGTAACTTAATTTAGAAGCTTCCTAGAGACATCAGGATCCTGGGACAGCAGCAAAACCAGGTACAATTCAACACATGAGGAATCATCGGGAAAAAAAGAAAAAGAAAACAAGGTAGATAATAAAAGAGAAATGAGGGGAAATAGAATAAAATGAGAGAGAAAATTCATCCAGCAGTACTATTCAATATTTTCATTAATGCCTTGGACGCTGGAGTGGAGAGTATGATTATAAAATTTTGGGGGTGACACCAATCTGGGAGGGATTGCGAGCACTTTGGAGGACAGGATTAGAATTCAAAACAACCCTCACAATTTGGAGAATTGGTTTTAATTCAACAAGATGAAATTCAACAAAGATAAGTGCATGATACTTTGTTTAGGAAGGAAAAATCAAATGCACTACTACTAAATGGGAAATAAGTGGCTAGATGGTAGTGCTGCTGGAAAGGATCTGGGGGTTACAGTGGATCTCAAACTGAATATGAGTCAACAATGAGATGCATTTGTGAAAAAAGACTGATATCATTCTGTAGTGTTTTAACAGGAGTGTTGTATGTAAAACATGGAAGACAGTTGTCCTGCTCTACTTAGCACTGGAGAGGCCCCAGCTGGCGTGCTGCATCTAATTATGGGCCTCACACATTAGGAAAGGTGGAGAAATGAGAGGTAGTTCAGAGGAGAACAACAAAATGATAAAAGCTTTAGAAAACCTGATCTATGATGAAAAGATTTTTTAAAACTGGTCATATTTACTATTGAGAAAAGATGACCAGGAGGGCAGGGGGGCTGTCAGATCCTCAGATAGGGTAAGCGCTGTTTTAAAGAGGACATGTTGATCAATGGTTCTCCATGTGCCCTGAAGGTAAGACAGAAAATAATAGGATTAATCTGCAGCAAGGGAGATTTAGATTAGATATTAGGGAAAGATTTCTAACTGGAAAATGTATTTAAACTTTGGCATAGACTTCCAAGAGAGGTTGTGGAAACCATGCCACTAACTTCTTAAGGATACTTCCAGCCCTATACTTCTATGATTCTATGATTCAAAAGACTGAAATACTGAAAGTCCATCTGAACTCCTTAAACTCTGTAGGTTGTAAACAGGTTGTAACAAATGTGAATTATTCAATTTAATGACTTTTCTATCTTCATAACAAATATCTATTATTTTTTAGACATTTCCATTCATGTGAAACCCAAGAGCATTTTACTTATAAGAAACTCATATATGAGTAACTGGCTTAGTATGATCAGGTTGCACTTGCATTGTTCATATGATAGCTGACCTTTTGTGAGCTTCAGTAATATATGTTGCATATATATTCCAGCACATGCTAACATGCTGGCAGATTGCTAGAATACCCAGAGGGAACATATATTTTAAGTATAATATATACTATTCTGGGAAGAGAGGAAGAAATTCAACACAGAAATCATTCAGTTTCCTTTATTAAAACCATTTGTCATCAGAGTTTCCATAAAAATAGGTTTCTGGTTGTTTGTTTTTAATGAATGTCAGTGCATCCACTAGGAACTGAATTTTACAAGGGGCCAAGTCTGCGAAGATCTAAGCATGTGAGTAATTTTATTCACCTGTGTGTGGTCCCACTGTACATTTTACAAGATCAGAGCTGGCGGAAATACAATGAAAAGTTAATATTAGAGACCATTGTATTTAGCCAAGGATTTCACATTTTTCAAACTGTCACAGTCAAAATGTATGTACAGGTATTAATTAATGGGGATATTCTTAATGATGTCTTATAGATCTGTAAGAGTAAAAATGTATTTATTTACTTTTTAAATTTTCCAAAATGCTTCTCCCAAGCTACAGGTTTGGGCCCAAGATTCAATGTGAAGCAAATTCCTTGCTTATAACCAGTATATAAATCCCTAAAATTAATTGGTTCTACTGAAAGTTACATTTTATACTTCTATCTGGCACAGCTAGCAGGAAAAAGGAGCTAATAGATATCTCTCTACCAGCTGGTAATCTCAGCTGATAAGTGGCATTATAATTACTAGCAAAGTAGCCCGGAGTTTGTGGTTATCCCTGTGGTCAGAGCAACTGCACTGTTTGAATCATGACTTTCCTAATGAGCATGTGTTATAAATATACACCAGGCATAGAAAGCATACACATGCCAACCAGAGGTATATCGGTCAAGGTGGAATCAAGTTAGAGCTGCTGGACAAGCAATCTTGAGTTTTTAATACATTTTTCCTGGTCAGTTGCACTGAAACAGTTGGTTTACAGTCACCCTTGTATCCTCATCCGGCTGAGCTGATCTATCCCATAAAACTGAAGACCTCTTAATCGCTTTCAAACTCCATTTATACTGAATAGCTTTGATCGAGTTAGAAGGAAAACAAAAACACTGGTTCTGTGTTGTGATTCCTGATTAGATGTGAAGGAAAACAAGATTAAAAATAACAGCTGCCTTCACCTTCTACACAAAACCAGCATGTCTTGCAACAAAGGAACAGATTTCAGGCTCGATTTTCTAGTGTGGGAAGTAAGCACTGAGCTATTGCGGTGGTGCAAAGCTGCTGAAATCCCAGAAGATCTAGCCTCTGGAGGATTCCTATGTATAGGGAGATCCTTGGTACAGAGTTGCGATAGCAATGGCTTCCCCATGCACTATCCCATCTGCCAACACAGGGCCTGGCTGGACCCAACTGACTTCCACCTCCCTTGCCTGCAGCTACTGGACTCCTCCTTTTGAAAGGAGATAAATAGCAAAACCTATGATTAAATTATATTTATCATGCTCCTTTGAAAGCCTCACCTAAGTTTTGGCTCTTGATTCATTTGGGTCATAGGAACTGACACACCAGCATAAATGGTCCCTGTTATCTGGCTGGGGAAATTTTTTTCCCAAGCACAGGGGTATAGAGACCAGCCATAGGACAGCCTCCCAATGATCCCTTTGTAAGCTCTGGTGCAAGAGATGAAGCCTGGGGCAGGAAGGCCTTGTCAGGGGCAAGGCCATAGCACATAGCTCTGCAGAGATTTCAGAGAGCATAAGAAGGCTGATGTAATTTAAATTGGCCCCAATGCTGTCTAATTTATGCCACGGGTCTCTCTAGTCCCTGGACAGCCCTCAGTTGGGAGGGTGCTAAAGTTTCATAAAGCCATCTTGATCCCCTCTTCCCTCACCCCCCATTACCTTGGCTACAAGTCCAGTACTGTGCCTCTTAGAAGCACAGCAGAAAACCTAACCATCAGTTTTGATGCTAACTTGACTGTACATTCTGTCATAGTTATTGAAAACCATTGTGATATTGGCACCTCTTCTGCTGTTGAGAAATCTAGCCCTGTGTTTTATTAGTTAGAAAGTGATTTGTTCTTTTCTGTCGCAAGAATGTGAATTTAGAGATTTATGATGTGGGCAGTGGAGGACAAGGGAGAATCCTTATGTTGGCATGAATAAGGAGATAACCTCTATCTTGTAGAGTTTGACATTTGCCTTGCAATGAAAGTTTATTAAGAAGGGTGTGTCATGTTGTCTGGAATAGCTCACGACCATAAGTGCCTACCTCGAAGCAGACTGTCAGAAAATAGGACAGACTCCCCAAATTGGTGATGGATTCTATAATTAGATTTCACCCTACCAGTAACAAACGTGAACTCCGATCTTACCATGAAGTTCTAATCTTAGCATGGAGTCTCAGACAGTTCCCTTAGACAAGCCAGACTTTGTAATAAAAGATCATTTACACTAAAAATCATACCACATTCAGGTTGCTCCCTGTTCCTAGAGACAGGTGACTTACCCAGATCAATTGCTACCCTAGATCTTACAGCAAAGACAACACTGGTTGCCATTTCTGTAGTAAACTAACGAAAGGTTTATTAGCTAAGAAAAAGGAATGAGAGTTATTGAGAGGTTAAAGCAGGTAAAATATATTTTCAGGTAAGTCACCATTTGTAATCCCAAGTGGTGACAGTGATGTAAT
Organism: Pelusios castaneus; assembly: GCA_007922175.1. Taxonomy (NCBI): domain Eukaryota; kingdom Metazoa; phylum Chordata; order Testudines; family Pelomedusidae; genus Pelusios; species Pelusios castaneus. The sequence continues at coordinate 25,000,262 of ML685780.1, forward strand.
AAACTGCTAACTTCCCAAAAGTCTTTTCAGCATTCCCAGATTGTCTCTGAGATTTTCCACTTTGCAGCTGATAGTCTTCCCTGTAAGAGTCCAAACGATCCCAAGATGAAGGATCCTTCCCTGAATCCCTACTTATAGCTTCTTCTCACAGAAAACAAGATGACAGGGTGGGTTTTTCCTTTGATGACAGAGAGTGAGGAATGCATTTAGAGTCTTTTACTTCCTATCATCACATACCATGAGCATTTGTTTTGAAATCAGCACTTTTCTGTTAAAGTTCTTCATCTGCATTTCAAAAAACTTCTTTCTTCTTTGGTAGGTTATTTAATTACAGGGGTATATTCAGTGAAAATGTTTGTCACTACATAATAATGGATTCAGATAAGTGAAAATAATGCAGGTAATATCACATTAATTTTCATGAAGTTTAAACACCAAATACACTCTTAGACTTTCAACAATCACTTTGATCTATATTAATATACACGTGAATTGGCCAGGCCTCCAGTTATGCATTTGTAAGCATTCAGAGAGGCCTTGAACGTTAGCATGAGATGACACCTGGTCTGCCAGCATTACAGGGTGAGTTTTAGGGTAAGAAGGAGTAAACTGAAAATAAATTCAGAAGCATGAATATTACGGCACTTCTTTCACCCTAATTTCATCCCTCCTTCTTTCAGCTCTGGTTTATTGCTGGCCAAACAGTTCTGTCAGAATATAATTTTTACCCATCCCTGCCATTCTCTTCCCCTAATTCTGAGCTTTACCAGTCCCAAAACAGCATTCATAAAAGGCCCTGACAACCCTTCTTCCTCCAAAAGAAGATGATCAGGGACTCTTTCCTTTAATTTTAAGGTTCTCCTAGGGCTTCTCCCAGTGGTGTGCAACATCCTATTTCCATTCCAGCTGGAGATGTGAATACGTGTCATGCCAAATACATGAGTAGCAGGCCAGATGTCCCTGTGGGACACAATGTAAAATTGACAGAGATGGGACCCCAAAACAAGGATATTCCTGCTTTTCATGGATACTTTGTTGGGGGGGGAGAGGGAAGAGAAATCTCTGGAGCCATAAAACTTCACTTTTTCTTTGCAGCTTGAATTTCTGTGACCAGCCCTCATTTAAAAACAAAACAAAAACACTGTAGTATTCTGAAGCAATGGTCTGAAGCACAGCAGCTTATGATAGTTTTCCTACAGAACATGGATATCAGCTTTGCTCCTAGAAAGGAGCTCTGTATCCATTAACTGTATAGATATTATCCACCAAATATAACTCCATGTATGACACTGAAACACTTACTCCTCAGCTGATGCAAATCAATTCCTAGAATTAGATACCAGTTTTGACCACTTCCCTGTGGCGATCTTTGTGAACTAGATTCTGTCACCCTTACACTGAATGATTAGTCCTATTGAGTTAGGATGGCAGAATCAAGCCCTTGGTGGATAGGTACCTGCATTGTTCTCTCTTCAAGTGGGATACAATACTGATTTTTATAGAACATCCTGGGCCAGATTCTGTATTCATTAGATTTACTGTGTAAATTGGCATAGCTCTGTTGGCTTCAAGGAGACATTTTATAGCAGCTGATATCCTGGCCTCCTTCTGTTTGGCCTTTGAAGAAAGCAAGAAATTTATCAGACATTTTTTTTTGATCACACACAAGCAGCCACTGCACTTTGTTTCTCATTATAGATTAAAAATAACTGAGTAGCTCAATGCCTGTTTTTTTCCTTTGGTTGCTTTGTTTGCTTGTTTCTTCCCTTTATCTTTAATACTTTTTATCTCATAAACCACCCCTCTATGCAGATGAGTCAGCTGATATTAGCTGTTGCTGTAGAAGTCTGATATTTTCTCCTGCTATTGATAGTTTGAGAATTGTTTCCATTTGTAATCCTTGATTTTGTGACATAAGAAATCATCTTTTGGGCTGCATTTTAATTCGGTGGCTTCTTTTTTATTTGTGACCTGTTTAAACTAAAAATCAAACTAGGAACAATACAAATTTTTTTTAAAAAAATTTCAAACTAGAAAGTGTATCTACAGTTTTCTGTTGAGAGCAGAAGAGTGAAAGCATCCTGGTTTCTGGAATTTTGCAAAAGGAAAGGACATGTTGTATTCATTGGCAGATTTGTGAAAAAAAGGATGAGGTTTGTACATTGGGGAAACTAGCTGATGTTGATGTTTTCCAAGTGCCATCCTATTCATGACATGATCATTTCTGTGATGAGTGGAGGCCTGCTGATGCAATAAAGGCTTCAAAAGAGTCATAGCGGAAGATTGTGGATTGTATGCTGTACAAGTGTACAAAGCAGATAAGGGAGACTGGATTGCTCTGACTGTGTTTTACAATGGTCGCTTAAAAGACTGAGGATGCCTTTTCAAAAGGCTCTGGACTAAAGGTTTGATTCTGAATGAAAATATGCCAGAGCAGAACAAAAAGGCACGTTGGCTTCTGTATGTTCAATGGGGTTTCCAAGAATTATACTTTCTCCAGAGAAGGGCCTTAAAGAAGTTCACAAATAGAGGGGAGGTGGTTGGAGAATGGTTTCCCTTGTAAAACATTTTATCTCAAAGTGCAGGTTGCTCCACCTGTATTACCTTATGCTAGAATGACCTCTTTGTGTGAGTCAGGGTTTTGTCGTTACTAGGGAAATACTTGCATGTGTTCTTACAAATGTTACTTTTAAGATGCGTGAACAGGTTTTCTCTCAAATACTGTAGACTTGCTTGAATAATGCATTCCATGCGCTCTCAAATATTAAAGCAGAATGTAAAGGCTATAGAGATGGGCTCAAAACTCAATATTCAGAATCAGATTTGTATCTGGGTACCTGAAGTTTGAAGGCATCCCTGTCTGGAGTTCTGGTTTAAGCCTTCTCTCTCTGGTCTGATGTGCTAAAACAAACCACCACAAATTCAGTCTGCAATTTTGTTCATTTGCTGGGATTGGAAGTCACCCCACATCCAGAATCATAATATCAATAGGCTTGGCAGGATCTGATTTTTATTTTTAATAATTTTCATAGATAACACCTATGTTTATTTTAAGGGGTTTTTTTATTCAATTTTTATCTATTTAAAATCTTTACAGATTTATGGGGTTTATGCATTTTTTCAGTTTTTGTCAGTTTAAGTTTTCAGAGTTGTGGAAAATTGAACGAGAGCTCACACGGTAGATGTTGAGATTCAAAAAGTTAAAAGTTTTATAACCATTAAAACACAAATTGCCAACATCAGATGTTAAAATATACAGAGTAAATAGCCTTAAATCAAACTCCAGTAAGTTAACAAGGGGCTGTTTTTATCTTGCCTATCTGTAGATTTCAGTTATTATCAACGGAAATATTTTTCCATTGGTTTGTGTGAATATAGGATAATTGATATTTACTTACATTTACTGATTAAAAATCTAATCCTCCCAAATCTAAATATAAGCCTAGCAAAATGGCACTTACTTTGCATTAGCCATGGGTGGCAGTTAAAGCTTCCCCTCAAGAAGGCTAGCTTTCTGCCCTGCCTCTTCTGACCCACACTACATCCCAGGCCCCACCCAAGGCCCCACACCATCATGTGCGTCCCTGGCTAACTTCCTCCTCTCTTTCCCCCACACATGGCAAGCAACAGTGGGAAGGAGGGATCTATGGGGAGAAATGGCGAGAGGGCTGTATTGGAAGGATGTGGCAAAGATGTGAGGGCAGGGGAGGAGAGAGGAACTGGCGGACATAAGCAGCAATGAGTGACAACTCCATCTCAGAGGACTCAGATTCAAAGCAGGCTGGGCGTGACAGTGGCCTGGCATGCTGCTGGGGAGGAGCAGAATAGCCACCCAGGCAGGCAGGAGGCAGGCAGAGCCCAGAGAAGAATGGAGAGTCCAAGGGACCCAGGAGGCTGAGGGCTTGCCTACACGAGCACCGTAATCCGCAGTAAAAATCATTACCGCGCGTTAATAAGCGAACTGTACAGACCTGAAATGGTTTTCCTGTGCACTAAGCGCTTTCTTGCTGCGCATTCCAACCACCACTCCGCCGAGAGTGGTAACAGCTGTTTCGGATCATCTGCTGCACGTTTCTGCTCGTCAGTACTGTCTCTGCGCATTGATTGGAGTCCGGAACTGTCCCAGCATTCCCAAGTCGTCCTGTCTGTACTTCCCCCCACCCTCTCTATGACAATGACGAAACAGTCCCCACCTACAGGTGACTCCCGGGATTTTCAAACATTTAGTTACTTTCACTTCCTGGTGTTTTCCTCGTGGAGTGCATTGTAGTGCAGCAGTGCTCTCAGTTGCAATGGCAGGGAGCTCAAAACATAATGAGCAACCATCCGAGATGTATTCAGCATGTGGAGGGCGAGAGTGGAGACCAGAGCAGGATCCATTCTAACGCAGATTTTGTTTCTATCCAATGGCGCGCTCCGTGCAAACAGTATTGAAAACAGGCACGAGTTGCTACTGGCAACAAGGAAGACGCTAGGGAAACGCACTGCACCATGGGAAACATCCGGTTTACCCATGGTGCTTTGTGCTCCTTTCCTTCATCACATGATTGCAAGCAAGTACACAGGGAAAATGGAACGCTGGGATACGTGCCCAGAATTCAGTGCGATAATGCGCATCACAGCGAGGAATCCTGTGACGTCTCAAGGAGCGACGTGTGTACAAGCTGCAGCGCAATAAAATCCACGTGAGTCTTACAGCGCACTTAAGAAGTTGCGCTCTAATTTGATCGTGTAGCATAAGCCTGAGTAGCAGATACTGCCTCCTCAGCTGCTGGGGAACATGCAAAAAATCTGCCTCCCAGCAAGGAGGGGAAGAGGCAGGGCCACCATGGCCTAGGGCATCCAGTGGAGTATCAACAGCTAAGTCTTCCCTCACCTTTCATACCCACTGCCTGTGGTGTGAACAATAATGGGTAGTTGCAAAAATGCATGGCAATAAATAGGGTGGCAAAGAGCTCATTCGCCTTTCACTGTTTTCAGTTTAGTATAGAGATTCTCAACCAGTGTCACCACACAGCTGTAAAGTGTGTCACGGAGAGCCAGGGAGAAGGTTGGATTTGGCCTGGGGGGGATGGGCTGGTGTGATGGGTTTCTTATTCCCAGATTGTGGATTTTTTTTCTTTACTTTCACCTTATTTTCCTATGGCCATGTTACACTGACAGTATCATTACATACATTAGTGCTTATAGGCTATGGCTTCTTTGGAGGGAGTTAGCAGTTCCCCATGTTTCTTGTTTACTCCCTTCACAAAACTGACATTGTGGTTGGTTGTAAATATCACAGGGAGAAGGCTCACTACCTGGGGACCCTTTTGATGGGCATAGTATGAAGAGTTAAACCTCAGGTTTCTTCTGCCAGTGTCAGATTTAATACAGTGGAAATAATTTATAATGGACACTTCATTGTGTTTTCTTAGGCGGTATGTGCATCATCCTGAAAGCAACCTCAAATGATCACTAGCTGATGAGTCCTTCAGTGAAAGTCAAGTTTATTAAGATCTAGAGTCCACGGCATTACATTCAAACCCACTGAGCAGGATGGAACAGCAACATTTTGACTTATTCCAGAACTCCACCGACATATCTTTCCGCAGCGGGATACTGACTGACAAATAGGAATGGACTCAAGCGATTGAATTATATCTTGATTTAAATCCAAACCTCCACAAATTGTGTCAGAGCCAGCAGTCCAGTTTAGGACTATCACTTGTGATCCCCCCACCCATCCACACACCAAAAAAAAATCAGGCAATGACACTCAAGTTAAAAGTACTGCCATATTTGAACAGACTTTTATTGCCTGAACATATTCTAAAGGCAGACACTTCTGAGAGCTGGCTTTCCAAATTGACTCTTTTGTAGGTGTGTCACATGCACTGAAATCATTTCTCACTTGTCAACAATTGCTACATTTTGGTATTGGAAAAAGGAGTTAGTATTTCCTAGGGGTAAAGACTTGAATGCAGAGACTCTTTCAAAAATATTTCTGGCAAGCAATCTGGATGTCCTTGGATAGGTTCTCATTCTAGAAGGACAGAAAAGGTGGGCTATTCAGATGAGGACTCCATTCACCTCATCTTTTACTAATGATACTTTCTGCTGCACTCACATAACTCTCTTTCTCTTGTGATATTCATCGTGGAAAAGCTTACATACCTGGTGTGCACATCTCTGTCTTGAAGGACACAATTCAGGAAACAGTCTTTGTTCAGGATAGCATGTAAACACATGCTTAATTTGAAGCACGCACTTGAATCCCACTGACATCAAGAAAACTTAAGCAGATGATTGAAGTGAAGCACATGTTTACATTCTGTCCTGAGTAGAGATGGATTTAAAAACACATTGAAGTGTTTTCCTGAGTGGAGGTCTAAATCATCTCTACAGTTTTCTAAGCCCTCTGGTATGATCTCAGTCTCTATCATATGGGACCATAATTGGCCTTGATGTACATTTTCTGCAACCCCCACTGCAGTCCCTGGTTTTCTGGGGAAGAATTTGGCTTTGGGGGGGTCTATTGACTTCAATAGAGTTATATCAAGGATGATTTTGGCCCACTGTAGTATACTGCAGTGCTCCTCCAACCTGATTCCTGTTTCCAGAACTTCTGAAATATAACATTAGAAACTCTGTAACTTTCCTATCTTCAAAGCGTCTGACGAAATGGGATTTTCTCCCACGAAAGCTCATGCGATTAATAAATCTGTTAGTCTTTAAAAGTGCCACAAGACTCTGTTGTCTTTCTACAATAGACTAACATGGCTACCCCTTTGGAATTAGAAACTCTACTAACTGTTGTTACCACCATCTAATTTAACTCTTTGAGCTGCTTCATCTCACCCTCAATTCTTTTTTAAGCATTCTTAATTGAAAATACAATAGATTTTCAGAATGTATACACATATTTTAATTCCTTTTTACCTCCTCCTCTTGGTTTCTCATCTTCCCCAGTCCCTTCATCTCTGCAGCAGCTCATTTCCATCAGCAGTCCCACACAGAGGTGCTGCTGTTTAGTACCAAATTGTTCTATGGGCAAAAGCATGTTTCTACTAGCCATAGAGAGCTGGAATTTTACACTCTATTAAAAAATTCCCTTTTCCTATTGTATGTAAAACAACCAGTGGAAAAGCCCTTCAATTGAGCTGGTGATTCATTATTTTAAAAGTGATTGAGACATCTTTCTGTTTTAGTCCCTTCTAAAAACCACAGAGGCTAAAATGTTCCCTGCGCTTCAGATGACCCCAGGATCTAAGCTCCATTTCAAATCAGACATTGACTTAGTCATGGTAGACAATCCATACACTCTCTGCTACATATAGCTCTGAACTCACAAGAAGCCAAATCCTGCACAATTTACTCCCTTGCCTTGTCCCAGTCTTAATGAGACTACTCGTGGGAATAAGACAAGAAGGATTTGACCCAGGATTTTTAACATATGCTATCACAGACCTTCCATGAGAGAAGAGAGAAACAAGCTGGTCTATATTTAGATTCACAGTTAACCTTATGTGGATTTTCTCTAATTTCCTCTCCTTGCAAAGAGCTTTAGTTAAGCAGCCCAGAGATTTTACTTGGGGATAAAGAAGCTTACTCACTAAAGATACCTGGCTAAGAGTGCGCCCATAAAGAGACAAATCTAGTTCCCAGCAACTAGATAGATTTAACAGGTCTGGGCACTGGAGGTCTCCAAAGGAATAAGGGAAGGAATCCTTCTTTTTAAACCTGGAGTTGCTTCACTGCCATCACTCTAGCCCAGAGACTGCAACTTCCATGCTGACTAGCCAGGAGCAATTGGTGAATCAAACAGCTCTCCCTCCACACAGCCCCATGATAAATCTAAAATGCTTATTCCCTGCACAGCCTCCTCAAAGTCTTCCCTTTCTGCACCAGGCAGCAGAATGACTCTAGTTTTGATGCATTTGGGTCCCTTCTTCTCCATAGCGAAGGATGAAGAATTTGTGTCAGAATGGTTAATCCTGTGTGTGTTGTACAGAGACATTTACAGTTCATGGGCCAAATTCATCCTAGGCATAACCAAATTCATTGACTACAGGTCATGTGGTCGTGTGTCTATTCCCTGTGTGAATGACTGAAACTTTTAAAATGGGAAAATAGTGCAAAAAAGAATACTGTCCTTCCAGTCTGATTTTTTTTTCAGCTAAATACTCATTTTGCTATACATAACATGAGAAATTGTTGTTATATTATTTGTATTACGGTAGTGCCTGAGAACCAACTAATAATGGGGTTCGTTGTGCTAGGGTAGGCACTGTACAAACAGAGAATAAGGGAGAGTCCCTGCCCTAAAGAGCTAAATATCTAAAGAACTATTTATTAATAAAACAGGAATGAACTTTTAAAGTGTTCTCTCTTTTATATAAAGACTTAATGAGCCCAAGATTTGGAGCTCAGAACTTCTAAGCTCTGATCAATACTCTGAAGGAGGGTTGCCAAGCCTCTAGGATTGTCCTGGAGTCTCCGGGAATTAATGATTAATTAAAGATTACATCATGTGATGAAACCTCCAGGAATACATCCAACCAAAACTGACAATCCTACTCAGATGCTGACTTTTTGTCTTTCTCTGTGGCTTTGGCCAAGATGCGTAACCATTCTGCCTCAGTTTGCTTATCTGTAAAGTGGGACCAAGAATACCTATGTACTTCAAAAAAATGTTGTGCAGATTAAATTGTGTTAAATTCTTTGAAAATAAAAAGGGCTGTATTATTATGAAGTATTGTTACTAATATTGTGACTGTTAACACATCTAAAAGAGTGCAATGATTCATCCTTGATCTGTGAAATTTTTTAAAAGTGCACTGACATTTTAAGACTCTATGTGTTTAGGCCTATGGTTTTTTTTTTTTTAAAGTATCTCTACATAGTAAGTTCAAAACATACTCATGCATGGGCTTCATGGGTTAGTTTTACAGAAAATTACAGAAAAAATAAACTGCATACTTAGTTACCCGTTTTGTGTGCTCAACTGTGGCACATTTCGAAAACGTAACCTTCATTATTAAGCAACCCCAGAAAACCTTCATTGCTTTATGATATTGAATCAAATTCAATCTTGTTGTAACTCCATTTGTTTCATTTCTCCAGGAATGAATTTGTCCTTTTATTTCTAAGGTAGTTAGAAACAGATCTTGTCAGATTGTATGAAGAAAAAGAAGGTATTATTCATTTATAGGAGGAACTTGGAATAACATTTTAATTTACTTATTTTACTGAGGAGTAGCATTAAAAAAGACTACCTGTCTAGTGACGTGAAGGCAAAATATTGCTCTATGTATTCACTTGGTTAGAAATTTTTGCCTACTTTTCACATTGATCAGACTTACCATCTTCCATGTTTCTGATGGAGTGGGTTTTACTTTTCACATCTTTCCCCATGCTGCGGGAAGAACAGACACTTGGTCAGGACACAGTGTGCTAAATTCAGTAAAGCCGGTGGCCTTACTCCAAGAATGAATACTGCCTAAAATGTCCAGTTCCTTATGCGTCTCACTATGTTGCCAACTCACAAATTACCATAAAAAAAAAAAGAGAGTCCTGTGGCATCTTATAGACTAACAGATTTTCTTCGGCATAAGCTTTCGTGGACTATAACCCACTTCGTCAGATGCAAATAGGTTATAGTCCACGAAAGCTTATGCCGAAGAAAATCTGTTAGTCTATAAGGTGCCACAGGACTCTCATTGTTTTTTGCTGTACAACAGACTAACACGGCTACCCCTCTACAAATTCCTATGACTCTCACAATATTTTGCCTTTTCCTTAAAGCCCCAGCTCTGGGAGTTAGCTGCTTACATAATACTCTCAGCTTTGAGGGCACACAAAGTGTTTAAGTATATTTTTATCCCTCATGGTTGCAAACTGAAGTTAGAAAATGTGACTCAAGAACACCCTAAAGTCTCAAAATTCAGGAGGCAAATAAAATAGCCCTCAAATTTATTTTTTTTTTAAATGTAATGATTTTTAAACCAATCTAATGGTTTTTGAACATTTGGGTTTTTCAGTGCTGATAACAGAAAAAATGTCATTATTCTCTATCTGTTGAGTGTGTTGAAGGGACTCTCCTCTACACATTCAAACCAGAGTAGCAACTGTGGCCTGGTCTACACTAGAGACTTTTGTTAACTAAAGTCAACTTTTTGCACCAAACATTGGTGTACACACCGCAACCACACACCCTCCCCCGCCCCCCCATTGAAAAAAATCATTTTGTGATAAAATAAAACCAGCTCAATGTGAGGCATAGAGCTTTATGTGCCAAACTTTTATCATCAGTGTAGATATTGTGCTTGGTTATGCTGCGGTAAATGTCCTCCAGAAAGTGTCCCTAATGCCACTCTCCCTTTAAAATCCTGGGAATTTTTGAAATTCCACTTCCTGTTTGGTCAGCATGGGATCTCCCATCACATCTTCCCAGCTGACCCTGCCAGGTGGCTTTATGCACTAAACGCTTCCCTGCTCAGAGCACACCAGAGCTTCTGTGTCTGACTGGCATTTGGGGAGAGGAGGCTGTGCAGTCCCAGCTCCACTCTTACTGAAGGAACTTAGATAACGTATGTTAAATTTCTCATTTAATGGAAGAAAAGGGCTGTGAATGGGACACACTGCAGTGAAGGAAATGTGCAAGGGGTACTGAGAGATTACGGAGTCAAACAGTCTCTCTGGTGCAGAGCCAGACTTACCACTTCTGTAAGAAAGCTATGCTCAGTGGCGACCCCGTCTCTACCACGCAGACCCAATGATACTTCTGCATGCCTGGAGGCAGCAAAAACCAATGTCAGCCCAGAGGCGGCTTTTGGCGTAGGTGAAGCAGGTTCACACCTACAGCCCCCGATAGTGAAAGGCTGCCTCTGTGTCAGCCCCAACAAAGAAGTCATGGACAAGGAGGGTGAGTCTGAGGACTATGCAGAGCAAGGAATTGAATCATTGACATGGAGAGCCAGGACCTCTTCTATACCCAGAAGTGTTCAAATCAGTCGCAGCCCTCCAGCTCGGGCAAACAGGATGCAGGAGAGGGGAGCTTTGATAAGTGACATTTTTTAATTGATGCTGCTCAGTTATATGAAGCACTGCTGTCCATTGCTTCGTTGCACTATATAGCTGGATGAAGGGATATAAACGCACAAGAGTAGCTGTATTTTCATGTGCTTCCTGTTCCCCTGTTCACTTAGCAATGCAGCAGAAAAGTGAGTTAATGCACACAGATTTCACAGGAATTTCTAGGAAACTTTCCTGAAGGTATTGGCCAATTCTTGGCCAGAGATTCATCAGCAGAGTTGCTTTGTTTCTTCCCCCCTGTAGGAAACTTTCTCATGCCAATTAGCAATCACTTGTGCAGGGACCAAAGTGGCATGTAAGTGAGCAGCATAGGGGCCTGATTTGAAGGGGCTTGCATGGAGAAGATGCACCAGAACACCCCTGCTTACTCTCAGGAGTCCGATATCAGCTTGCACAGCCCCACCTGTGGAAAATAGAGGCACAATTTGAAATTTTGTCCCTATCTACCTGCATCAACACCACAATCACCCAGGACCTTTTCCCCAGCTTGAATGTCCCCACCCTTGGGCGCAGCTCAGGTCCCCTGGTTGATAGTCGAGCTGGGTGCTTGCTCGAGGACAGTGAGAAAAAGGTGTATTTTACAGTAATGTTGCTTTCCATGCCCTCCCCAAACTCCACCCACACATTCCTACCAAGCCCAGCCCATCCTGATACCCTGTTTGTTCTACCCCTTCAGACGGCTTCCAGAACAATAGGTGAATTTACATGCAACAGTCATAGCTCACATTGCCCCTCACTGCTTTCTCCCTTCCAGCCCAGCTTTTTGTATGTGTTGTGAATAACTGTTATTTAATAAAGACATACTTTGTGAAGTATAAACAATCTTTATTTATCTCTTGCGCCCAGTGGTTGCACCTCCCACTGATACATGGTGCATCATGCTGGATAGCAGTAATAGCATGACACAGTGCTCAGTGCCTTCTTGGTTATCATTGTCAAAACATTTCCTCAAGGCCTCCCTAATTTAAATAAGCCCCTCTAATAGCCCTGACACCTGGTGGTTCATATTCAGCTGCAGGGTGATCCACCTCCGTGCTCCACCCAGAGGGAAACTTTTCACCCTTAGCTTCACAAATATTATGGCACATACACCAGGCAGCAATCTCCATGGGAATATTTTCCTCATTTAGATCTAACCTCCCATAAAGGCATTGCCAGCAAGTTTTTAATCTACCAAATGCACATTCACCAGTCCTTTGGCACCTGCTCAACCTGTTGTTGAAGTATTCTTTGCTGCTATCCAGGTTGCTCATGTAAGGCTTCCTGAGCTATGGCAGTAAGGGGTAGGCTGGGTCTCCCAGGATCACTGGCAGCATTTCAACATCCCCTGTTGAAATCCTCTGGCCTGGAAAGAAAGCCCCTGCCTGCAGTTTTCTGTACAGAGTTCCTGAAAATGTGTCATGTATCTTCCCCAAGCAAAACTCTTTGATGTCAGTGAAACACCCATGGTGATTCACAAGTTTCTGCAGTACCACAGAGAAGTACCCCCTTCTATTGATGTACTCCATGGCAAAATGGTCTGGGGCCAAAACTGTGATATGAATGCCATTTATCGCCCCACCACAGTTAGGAAATCAAACGGCTGCAAAGCCCACCATTATTTCACTCACCTTTCCAAACACACAGTCCTTTATAGCAGAATGAGATAAATGGCCCTGCACACTTGTGATAACACAGCTCTAACAGTGGATTTCCTGACTCCAAACTGGATTAATGACATACATAAGTTATGTTTTGAAAATGTTTTCTGGTGCATGATCCCTTTCCCTTACAGGACTGTTTGTAGCCAGCCTGGCTACTCCTTTAGAATGCCATGTACTATTAGACTCCCTTCTAGCTCTAGGAGTGTTGATGACATCCTCTTGTTAACAGCAAACATGCAGAGAGATCAGAGAGAATATGAATTTCCATGTCACCACTTCCTGTTTGTTTTCCTCTTCAGGGGTGTGATTTCCACATCAAACCCCTGAATAGTCTTAGCACAGTTTGAATTATATAATTGTGCTGCTGTGAGTCACATGACTTGCTGTCTGAGTAATTCCCTGCAGGAGGAGACCAGCTGCATGTTAAAAAGCTCCACAAATAGTGTTTAAAACAAAAACTATGTAGTCTAGGGTTTCCACGGGACTTTCTCTGAAATCATCTATGGCTGCAACAGCCACATGGATTTCTGGGTCAAAGTTTAGGGATTTGATGGGGAGAAGAGACCTGGAGGTAGGGAGGCACTAGCTGGATCTGTGGTTTGTTTTCTGTCACCTTCAACCACAACCCCTGATTGCATCTAATGCTGAACAAAATGAGTGGTTCTTTGAAGACCTCACTAAGGAGCTAGGAATCATTGCCCTGTGGAGGTAAGACATAATCCCATTCCTTATAGTCTGTGATCTAAAACCCATTATTACTTTTCTGAGTGTGCAAGACGAGAGAGAGAGAAAACAGCTGGCACTTCTGTAAACTGTGCAAGGATCTTCTGAAGATATATTTATAAGTGACGTGGAGGGAAGAAGTGCAACAAACTGAACTAACCTTTTTAAGATCTCGTAAACGCCTTGGTGCTGTTTGCAGCCCTGTTAATTGGATTGATTGTTTTGAACTCTCGGTCTCCCTTTCACATGTGAGTTGGCCAATGAATTGTAACTTGTTTTTCGACTGGCTGAATCGGAGAAGGGGACTGTCTGGCACTCCAAGGCTGTTCGGGGTATTTTCAGACCACAACACTTGAGACTGTTGCTCAGCTTCAGCTGTTGCAGAGGAAGATAGAGGCAGGAAGTGTGAAAGCAGCTTAGTGATCTCTTATCAGGTAGGCAAGAGCATAAACCATGTGTGTTTGTTCCTGCATATTCTTCTTTCCTCAAAGAACTGGTAATGCAGATCTCTCTATTGTGCTTGGGTTCGCGAAGTCTTCTCGTCTGTTTGTGTTTGTTAGCCGTGGTTGATGATAGTAGCTGCGTGCGTATGCCCAAAAGCCAGCGTGTTTGCGTGTGTGAATGAGAGATCACTTCTGAAAATCAAGCGAGGCATCGGGGATTTGCAGACGAAGGGGATTCGCTTGCAAATCCTACTGCAGTTGAGAGCTGTGATAACTGCAGGAGGACAGGACACGGTTGTTTGAGGAACCCTAAAAAGTTAATTTGGAAGATCTAAAAAGCCTAGAGGTTGCCTCTATTGCAAATAAGGGAGAGAGCTAGAAAAAGTTGAGGGAGGGAATTTGATCTTCTCTGCTGAGTCCACCTTTGATCCAGTTGCCGATATGTGAAAGGAACAATAGTATTGTCCCACCGTCTGACTGCTATGACAAGAAATCACTGCATGCATATATACAGAGTGAGCAAGCCCAAAACTGGAAGGGGAGAGGGGGGCTTGCCCAGGAAAAAAAGGCAAAGAAGTCATCTTCTAGTTGGTTATTCTCTGTTATTACAGGTATGTTAAAAATATAATATAGTAACTTTCAGATTGAAAGAAGTGGTTAAGTGGAATTAAGATTTGAGACTGGAAAGAAACAGTGTAAGCGAAAACACTGGTCTGGAGGGCAACATATCTACAATTGTTATTTTTCGAGGTTATGAAATAAATAATAATCTGTTGCTCTTCTGTAGTCCCTGCCTTCCTAAACTGGCAAACGTTAATTTAGCTTCCTAATGTGTCGCTGAGATCGGCATTAGTAGCCCTGTTTTTCAGGCAGAGACACTGAGACAGAGATTAAGGGTTCATTTTAGCACTGCAAATCTGACTGTGCCAGAATGTGGTGGGGGGGGTTAATTGGCAACATGCTTATAGATCTGTTTGAAAACATAGCCATGATATAAAGTTAGGAGTCATTTAGACTGTAACACTACACTATATTCATATTACTGCATTTATGGAATGGGCAAAATAAAGGGTTAGAACACAGATAGCCATGCCAGAGAACTAGTAAAATGTGTATTGTAGATAGGCCCTTAATAAATTGTTGAGCTAAGGCGCCTTTGTAGCCCAGCCTGGAACAGACTTGTGCTTTAAACACTCAGCTGTTCAATTAGAGGAAATAGCTGTTTGCTTTTGTTTGTTTGGTTGGGTTTTTTTTGGGGGGGGGGGGTTGGGTTTTTTTGTTGTTTTTTATTTATTTATTTATTTTTCCTTGGCATGACCTGACCACATGTTAACTTGGGTAATTACATTCTGCTTACGTGAAATTCCCAATGTACTTTCAACTGGCTATAGTGTTATGTCGCGGAGTTGCTGTTTGGAAATGTTGAGCTCTTGAGGAGGCAGCTTCAGCAGTAGAAGGTGGAAATCCCTGAATTAGAGAAAGAGAGAGAGAGAGTAGTTTGTAAATCTATAAATCAGTATTTTGGGATCTCTGGATAAAAAGTATTACATGAATGTCAGCCGATTTTCAATAGTGATATTGTTCACAGTACTCAAGATTCATAGGTAGGGAGACATAGTAAAAAGGCTGTAGCTAACGATTTAAAATTGGTTCACTCGCAATCAGATCCACTGTTTCCATTGTACAGGAGCTGCATGTTCTATACAACAGATAGATGCTGCAATCCTTGTACATTTTGAGCAGTATCTTACTCATTACCCAAGGATTTCCAGGGAGGCAGAGCCAGGCCCTCTATGCATCACATACATTAGGTGCTAGGACTAATCCTTCAGCTCCAAAAATCCAGGCCTTGACCACATGAGTTAAAGAAGAAATTTAATAGTATTGATATTACTAGATACATCCACTAGAGAGCATCACCACTCATATTTTATACACACAAAGCCAGTGAATTACATCACCATGCAACATAAATAATATCCAGAACAGATACATCTGGCCAGCTTGATCCTTGTATAAATCCACTGATATCAATAGAGTTACAATAGGGATCTGTTTGGTCAAATATGATCACGGTGACAGCTGCTGCTCTTAGAGGTGGTCTTAGTGATGCCAGGGCCCTGGGCAAAAGTGAAGGATGGGCCCCCCTATGTCACATGGGGGAGCCCCATCCTTGGCTCCTCCCCACCTTGCTGGTGCCCCACCATTCCACCCCACTGGGGCCCTCATGCCCCCCTCCATGCCCCGCCCCCTGGCTTGGTAGGACCCCCACCACTGGACCCATGGCCGGGCTCCCAGCCCCCTTGCCAGCTCTGTCAGAGGAGCCCCACTGCGGGGCCCTGGGCAGCTGCCTGTGCTGCCCACCCACTAAGACCGTCTATGGATATAGATATCTATTGGTATGTTAATAAACTACTATCTGATGAAGGATAAAAACAAATATATCCACCAGTCTCCATTTAAAAAATGCTTACTTTTCCAAATAATAGAAATTGAATACTGTATGTTCAGCATTTACCCCTCTATTGCCAGGCATTACACTCACTGATGAAGTGAGAGATATGCGTCTGTAGCCTGGGGAGTACACAGTCTTTTGTTTTTGTGACTGGTGCTCAGACTGACAGTAGACTAAAAGGTCTGTATCTCTGTCAGAATCATCATGCTCTGTTGGCCAAACAGCAGCATATTAGACCTCCTCCAAGGAGACTGAATATGATGCACAATGATGACTCTGAATGATCTGGTGCAGTTTTTCATGCATTGATCCGATAAATAATATTGGCCACAAAGGAATAATTATGGTCAAATAAAGATGATTATCAGCAAACTAAAACTGATGTGATTTGGCCTTGACCCATAGTAATAAATGGTAACCGATCTGAATGAAGTGCAGATTCCATATTGTCCAAACTTTCTAATTATGCTAGTCCATAAAACCCTCTGAAGTAGCCTTCCTGGCACCTCTCTGAGCTCGTTAATTAATTATTATTAGAAAAACTGTGTTTTAAGACTACCTAAAGAAATGACTGAGGATTAAATGTAAATTATATCAGTAGTTTGACTTAATCCAGAAGCCATGAAACTAATTGAGGTTGATTCTCCAACCTTACCGGTGAATTTGGCTGGCCTGATAGTACTCCTTGATCCTCCATTAGAACTATGCAAAATGTTTACTGTAAACCCTCAAACCATGTGAAACTTACCGGGTTTCTTGTTTTCTTTCAAACTCCTAACTCAACTCGGTCAACCTTAGGGTGCCAAAGTGGGGAGAGCTAGTGAGCTCCCTTGGCCTCTGGTCTGTGGTGGAGGAATCTTCGGCTCCCGTCATAGCTCCAGGGCTGGAGATGCTCTGTGTCCTGGCTGATTATTAGGAACAAGGACTCATGCTCCTGCTTACCCCACTCCCCTCCTTGTCTACACTCTTGCCATGTTATTGTTCTGCCTTTTTTGAGTTTCATTCTGCATTCTTTCATACATTTCAGCTATTGTTTCTAAAGGGAAAAGATATTTCTAAATACACTCTGAGACTTTAATATTCCTTATGTTAAACATGAAGGTAGTAGCCTTTTAAGAGAACCTCTGTATTATTTAACAGACTTCATCTCTTCAAGCAGGAAATCTCTCTCAGGCTAGGTAGAATTTTAAGCAGCCAGGTTCTGTACTATGTGAATATGAATGTCCTTATTTTGGAAGTAATTCTTGTCCTGCTTCTAGGATTATATGCATTTAAAAACAAATTATACAGCCACCCAGAACTCGTACTGTACAAAAGCAAACTGGAATTTGACTCTCAAATGTTTCAAGTTTTTAATCTAAATATAGAACCCACATTCTGGGTCCATTTTGAGCAAAACAACTTATTCCATAATTGTTTTCCAGCATATCTGAACTCACTTTTGAGAAACCAGGACCAGTTGATGATTTTACATCAAAGTCCTGCAAATTCCTGCATAGTGTTAACACAAAAATAGGTTTAATTGAACAACAGTTTCAAAGTTTTGAGATTTTCTGTCTCCCAAGCTCTGAGATTTGGGTTTATCAGTGTAAACCTAACAGGAGCTAACTAAAATGTTTCCATTAATCTTTTTTTAAACAAAACTGCTGAGTTTTGCCCAGGTCTCTGGGGCCATGTGTTCCAGTGGAGAAACTGTGTTGTTATGGCATGTAATAGGGATGCGCCTTGTTTTCCTTTTATTTTTTTCCCCCCCACAATGGCAGGAGTTCAGACTTGAGTGTTTGGGGTTCTCTCATTTCCAAAATGTACTTAAGCACACTGCTTTTGTTTTTCAGCTGAATAATTTATATCCACTTACAACTGTAATGCAAAGCACTTTAGAAAAATAACCATTCGTGATTTCCTACTGGGAGTTGCACAGATATCATGCACTTTTAGCAACATGGTTGTGGGTTTTAGAGCCACACCACAAATTAACTTAGTCCATCATTGAGATCAATGGAATGATACCAGGGATGAACTTTCCGCCTCTTTCTACCTTACTCACCTTTTGCTTCATGCAGTGCAATGAACTAAAACTTTACAGACTCATAGAAAACAGTTCCTGGGAACAGAAAATATCTGCAGATTAATCAGGCTGCTGTGCTTAACATTAAATCTTGCTTATTATCAATGGCTGGTATGTCTTGGTAATGAGGTTTCCTCCAGTTTGACACTCTAAAGCTTGCCGATATATGCAGCCAGGGGTTTTGGTGGTATGTTACATTCAGCCATTCTTTGCTAACCTGGTTTTTAAGTCACTCGAGTGAAAAAACAAGATCTCTTATTGAGCTTTTGGTGTTTAATAAAGTTCCCTTTGAACAAGTGACTGGGATGTGTGGAGACAGTACACTCAATGCCCGGGTACTTCATTAAGGGAAAGCAAAGAGTGGAGAATCTGAAAAATACTTATAAATTTTCACTGAGGCCTTTTGTTGGCCCCAGGGTGTGAAAAAACACGTCCTTGAGCAACATAAATTTTTGCCGACTTGAGCGCTTATTTACCCACGTTATGTTGATGCGGGAGCTCTCCACTGACATTAAAAGACCACCTAAAGGAGTAGCAGTTTCTACGTCAAGTGTCCAGGCAAGCACTTTTGCTGGCGAAACTTTTTATGTCACTCAGGTGGGTGGTATCTTTTCATACCCCTGCGCTACAAAAGTTGTGCCAGTATAATTGCTGGTGTAGGCAAGACCTAACTGCCCCAGCTGTAAAAAAGTTAGAGAGAAAGTGGTTGAGGGAGGTTTTTTTTTTTTTTTTAATTGGACCAATTTCTGCTGGTGAGAGAGACCAAGCTTTGAAATTTACATGGAGTTGCACAGGCAGGGAGAGAGGGAGTTCTGTGCAAGCTCAAAAGCTTGTCTATCTCACCAACAGAAGGTGGTCCAATAAAAGATATTACCTGACCCACCTTGTTATCCTGGGACCAACATGGCTAGAACAACATGCCAAATATAAAAGAGCAGATTGGAAAGAAGAACAAAAAGATAAATAACCCATATGGGAGTTTAAAAAACTGTAGTCTCCCCCTGCTCCCCCCACCCCACCCCCACCCCTGTGTTTTTGTCATTATTAGACACCTATGCTATGCTTGAAGAGATCTATACAATATGGAGATCTAAAAGCACTACTCTATCCCTTGCCCTAGGGCAGGAATAATCCAGTCAGCAGAGACTTGATGTGGATAGATAATGTGTCTCTCAGTGGATGCTTCCCAGCTTTAAAATGTAGAATGTCAGGAGCTGGATAAAATCCCTAGTCAAAGTCAGGGCTCTCTGGGCGTTTCATTTGGGAGTAGAAATTGGTGGTAGCCAGGTGTTTCTTTGCAGTCTTATTTATTTAAAAGGAATGTAAAGAATCCTGTGTCTCCAAATGCAGAAACAAAAAAGAGCAATTTCTTAGCTTATCAATTCTCCCTTTCCTCCACCCCCTCTCCTCCAGCCTCTTTATCCGAGGGCCATAACAATCCTTAATTTCAAGTACCTGCTTCAGGTTTTTCTTGCCTCTTTTCCTCTTCTTCTCTCTCTCTTCTTGTCTGTGACCTTAGTATCCGCATGTTAACTCTCACGCACATCCTGCCCAAACCAACAGTCAGACCAAGAGCTCCTAGGAGGGTTCACACACTTCTTTTGTCTTAGGTGGGTCTTCTGTTTACAGTTATGTAGTTTGAAGGGTGAGTTCACACCTGTCTGCCTCAACGGGTGTTAACCCCAATCCGAATCAAAGTTTTACCCAGCTCATAATAAGCCATTTAATGAAATTATGATCCCTGCTCCAAAGAGCTTACAAGCCAAGGGCTAGTCTACACTCAAAATTTAAAGCAGCACAGTTGGATCGGTACATCTGTGCTGCAGTAAGAGATGCATTATGTCAATAGGAGAGATCTCTCCCACCAACCTAACATGGCTAACAATGAAAACTTCATTGGCATGGCTACATTTTTGGGGGGTGTGAAAAATCCACACCACAGGGAGACTGAGTTATGCCAACCTAACCCCGGGTATAGACAGTTCTAGGGAGTCAAAAGAATTCTTCCCATCAACCTAGCTACTGGGAGGTAGATTAATTACAGTGACAGGAGAGCCCCTCCCATCACTGTTGTGAGTGCTACACTGGAGCAGTGGCTGCAGTAGTGTTTTGAGAAGGTAGTTTGGACGTCTTGCCAAACCTATGACCCTTCTGCTGAGACAACTGCCTTTCCACAGCATCTAAGAGTCCCAGTGATGGACCAGAACCCCATTGTCACTTGTTAATTATATTACAGTGGTACGGATAGGCACTGTAGGGCCAAAGCGGAAGATTTTGTCATGGACAAGTAGTGCAATGGCGTTCACGACCTCCTCCCTACCGTGAACTGATGCTGGGCTTCATGCCCAGAGCACCAACTGGAGCCAGTCTCCTGTGGGAACTGGCTGGGGCCTGATATAAGGTGTTTTGCTTTTTGTTGTTGTTGTTTTGCAAGGCTTGGCTGTGATGTACCTCCTATCTGTTCTTTCAAGTTACCTCAGCCTTGAGCCTGAGCATGTGAAGGGAAAGCGGGCTTGATCACCCAACCTTCTCCTGAAATGCTATATGTTAGCATAGTCCCTGATAATCTGTGGACTTTGCCGTAGGATCATGTACCATGCTGCTTCGGTAACCTAGGACCAAGATGCCTCAGGATTTGTCGTCCCCAGTTGCAGAAGGGACATAAGCTCTCGCCACTTATTACTTTGCTTGCTTGGGGTTATTTATCCTGGCATTCAATAAAAATCATTCATCTTTTCAATGGTCTTTGGCTATCTGGTGAATCCAAATGAACTGACCCCTTGGGGTACAGTTTGGGGGAACAGGCACCTAATCAGGATATGATTGTGCTAGGAACTGTACAGACAGAACCAAGTTCCTGGCCCCAGAGAGATCACAGGCTAGGATTTTGACAAGCTGACTAAGCAGACAAACTGAGGAAGCAAACTGGGAGTTGAACTGAGACCAGTTCCAGAGAGGTAGCTGTGTTCAGCAAAACAAACATGGAATCCTGTGGCACTTTTAAAGACTATCAGATTTATTTATCTCATGAGACCAGAAAGTCATTTCCCACAAGAGACCAAACAGCTATCCAAAGGCAACAATTTTGGATCGTTGTTATCCTGGATTATATTTGAACCACTGATCTACAGCCAAAAAGCACTATATCTGTTTGCTTGTCAGCTTCTGGACTGGTATTCTTTTCTGTGACTGATTTTTATTCTGCAGATATCAACTTCACACCCTTGGTTGTATGTGGCTGACACGCTGTATTGTGTACATTAGACAGGAGCTTGTTTGAGATTTGATAAACTTTTCAAGCTTTCAGCACTGCATTCATTTGTTTTCTATTGAGATAGAAAATCTAGCTTTTGGAGGTAATTTTTCCACTTATTAAACAGAGATCTGATCCTCAGTCTGAAGAAGGCCTGTCTACTAATGGAATGGTAGTAAACAAATCTTCCATTTTATTTTTCAAGACAAAATCCTTTTTTGTTCTTGGAAGCTAAAATCTTTAATTTATCTTTGGGAAATTATGTAGTATGTAGGTCATCAAATAAGAAAAAATTCTGAACAGGTTGAACAAAAAATACAGCATAGTATTGAGCTGAATTGCCTAGGAATAGGAGAGCTGGGCCTGACATTAAGATAGAGGATTTTGTGTAGACAACAGATATTGTTTAGATGCCTTTGTACAGCCAGTAAACTTGGTTGCTCTTTTTAAGTGTTTGAGACCTCTCTGTCACTCTGAACTCGGTATGGTCTGTACTGTATCTGAGCTTTTCTGCTTGAAGGCTGCTTTTCCAAGAATAGAGAATGTGTTAATAGAATCAGTGTACTTCCTACCTTTCCATTGCTTCTCACATTGTTCACTGTGTCAAGGGTCTTGCTCAGTTGGAATCATTTTGATGGTAACTATGTGAATCTAAATTCTCCAGCTTCAGTTTAAGATTAAAAAAGAAAAAAACTAGACAAAAAAACCTAGGATGAAATCATTTGTTCTATTTTAGGCCTAAAAATGGCTAGTGGTTTTTGGGTGCCTAACTTGAGGCACCTTTATAGTAGTCTGATCTTCAAAAAGTTCTGAAACAGCCCTCACCCTTTGAAAATTATGCATTTTTAAGGTGTCTCAAGTCAGGCATCCAAAATCACTAGTTAATTTTGAAAATATAGGCATTAAAGCTTACTCCATTGACTTATTATTTTAAATAGCACCTTTTTGACCCCTCAAGGGAAGGGGAAAGTAATCACAACTTGGTGGCATTCCATTAGGAAAGCAAAATTCTTTTGAAATATCTATCCAATTACACGTTCAATTCAAGGGTAACTTTCAGCATGTCAAAATCTCAGAGTTTAAATGTGATAAGGGAATAAGATATCTTGTCCAGCTCAGGCTAAAAGTGAATGCAACAAAGTGTTATGCTCACATTATAAGCCAGTGTTTGACATACTTTCCTTTATTTAAAGACTTATTTATAACCCACTAGTTTCTCAGTATACAAAAGGTATCTGTCTGTGCTTCTCACCACCTTTTTGTGATATGTCGGTGTCCCTGTTTATTTAAGAACACCAGGACTAATGCTCTTGCTGTGCTCACAGCATCTGTATGTTATAATTGGCAACTCATTGGAGAAGACACCTCGATACAGCTAATGTTGAGGACTAATAGAGTAGCTCTTAAAACTATAAGGTTCAATTCTGCACTGAGCTGGGAATTCATGGATAACAGGAGTCTAGTGAGAGGGGCTGCTGTTTTTTGTTGGTTTGTTTACACTTTGGGTTGGGGTATTGCTGTGCAGGCTTCCGAAAGGGCTTTCTTTCATCTCGTTCATCTAGGCTGGTAGTCGGAAGAGTTACGGAGCTTTTTCCTCCAGAAGGCAGTGATAATGTACAATTAGTCCATCTGGTTGGGGCTGTGAGGCAGAAAGGATGGATCCTTTTACTTTCATCCTCCCTTACCTGTCCCTTTCTACACACCAATTTAAGATTCTTGCGTTCTCGGTAAGACTGAGAGGAAGGCAACCTCATCTGAGTTTGCAGCTCCATGTTACCAGCCCCTAGAGGTGAGAGCAACAATTCTCTGATATTCCTAGTCCCTGGGCTTGTCTAGACTGATGGTGGCAAATTTGCTGCCGTCAGATTGAACTTCCCATTTTGACTGAGTGGGTCTCTGAAGACCTGCTCAATTGATTAAGGAGTCCATGCATCAACTCAAGGGTCTGACTGGAGTAGCGTGAGTTGAAGGAATGGCATTTCCCTTCAACTCAGCACAGTGGACCTGCTGGATATTAGGAAGCTGAAGGGAGATATATAAGTTATTTTAAGTAACTTGCCTATCTCCCTTTGACTGCTGCCAAAAATGACGAGAATTGGAGACTAGACCTGTCCACTGCAAGGAGAGTCATCCCCAAATACAAAGGAGACTGACTTGCATTGTTGCATGTTTATCTGAAACAAGGCAATTTCTATTAAAAGTTGCACTGGGGCCTCTGAATGAGTTCCATTAATATAAGCCTCTGAATCTTGCAATAAAGCCCCTGAATGGCAAGAGAAGAGGAAACTAAGGATAGGCTCCAATGCCTATTGAAACCAATGGGAATATTGTTGGCTTAAATGTTGTGTTAAATCATGTTCTAAGAGTTTAGGCCCATTTCTTGAATTTGGATGTACATTCTGCCAATATATAATTGAATCTAGACTCAGGAGTACTGGTGAGATCACGAAGAACCATAGAAGACTGAAGAACCAGAATGTGGTGTTCTCATAGCTCTTGTAATCCGCCACCGATTTAACATGATCACTCTATACAGGTGCAAAAAGTACTTCATGCCTGTAAACTTTGTCACACTTGAGTGGTTACAGCAAATCACAGCGTTCATGGCTAGGGACTAAATTATGAAAAAAAAAATCTTCAGCAATACTTACCTGGTTTCTCTTTCTTCTGCTCATTCACTTTGTCTTTTCTTTCATTATGCAGAGGTTTGTTAATGACATTAAGATGTGTTAACAAGAGCTTTCAAAAAATCAAAAGAAAGTATTGGGGAAAATAAACTAAGTAAGATGGAAAGGAGGACAGTAGCTTGAGGCTTCCTATGAGTCTCTGAGGGTACATCTTCACTTCAGAGTTAATGTACGCCCATATCTATGAAAGAAAGTTTTCCTGACAAAACTTTTCTTGCTTTATATATGCCAGCGTTGCTATGTCACTACAGAGTATGCATATTTGACTACTTGGTACATGCTGCACATCCTCCCCAGGAGACGCTGTTGGCAGAAGACATGGTGTCCTGTGGATAGGCATCCCAGTGTCCCACATGCCATCATCTGGTACAATGCCTCGCAATGCATTATGGAATATTAACATTGCACCCAGGAAATTAGGGGAGCAGGAGTCAAGTTCCCACACGTCCCTTATTTCCATCCCATAATGTTTATTCTGTCCCACAATTTTTACAACTTTGTCCTTGTTGCAATTCTCACAGTTCATGGTGCTGCTTTTTCATTCTCTTCGCCAGGTTTCTGGCAGAATCAGCAGTACTGCTAAGCGGAATTCTGGTGTCTGTTTTGGAGACAGGGTGTGTGATTCTCTTATTTGCAGAATTTCAACAACTACCGCGCCTGAAACAGTAGGTGCTTGCAACCCCCATTGTTCAGTGGGCAATCAGTTCAGGGCTGGAAAATCCACAATGGGGGCAGTTACCATGTAGGTGTGCAAGAGCATTAAGTGTCTCGTGCTGCACAAAGTCGTGACTCTTGGCAGTGTGGGGATTTGAATCAATGGGTTTACTGACCTGCTGTGAGAGAATAGACATGACATCCCATCCCACCCCCTATTGTTACTGAGTACATAAAGGGATACTTTTCCATGGTTATGCAAATCCCGATGGATCATCTTGGGCATTTGACTGGCATTAATGTGGTGGTCTGCTAATGTATTTGATACTTGTGTTTTGAGGACCCAGGACTTTTCTAAAGCTGTATCTGGATATGGTCTTCCCAGACTGACACATTTGGCATTAGTGGAGTCAAAATGCCAATTGTGGTTCTGGGGAACCTGACCTACCATTGGCTTCACCATAGACCAGGGCTGGATTATCAAAGGGGCTTTAGGGGCTTACGCCCTGGGCCCTGGAAAAAAGAGACCCCGCTCAGCGCTGGCAGACGGGGACAGGTCTGGGGGCGGGGGCACTGTGCGCTCCACTCCGTCCCTGCACCAGCGGGTCCAAGAGCCCGCTCGCTTCACGTGGAGGCAGGCCCAACTGGTGCAGTCTGCAGCTGCGCTCCTCCAACCCAGCGTGCAGCTCTCCAGGGTCGGTGGCCCTGAGGGGTGCAGCATTGGGGCCTGTTGCTGTGCAACATGCCAGCTGCCATCCCGCCCCTCCAGCAGACTGGCCAGAGCAGGGCCAGGGTGGGAGTAGCGTGGGGGCCAAGCTCGCCCCCCACCCCAGTGATGGACAGGCAAGGGCCCAGCCCCTGCCATGGGGCTCCCAGGCTGGGGGCCCTGCAGTGTGAGCAGGGAGCCCACGGTAGGGCTCCCAGGACAGTTAATCCAGCCCTGCCATAGACCCCATATACTAGGCTCTGACCATTGGGTGCTCTGGGCCTGAAGCAGGGCTGTCTGGGCTAGCAATCCCAAGTGATGGTGAAGGACCCACTCTTCACCTCCCATCACGGCCCATTGGCTGATCAGCTCATGGTGGTGCTGGCTGGAAATTAGGGCCAGCCCTTACTGTGGCCCCACCTGCGCTCCTCCTTTTGGCTCCTCATCTCTTCCTCTTCCCCCAAGGCACCCCCCTCCCTCCACTGGCGAAAGGAGGAGTCAGTGTCTCGCGCTGCGGTAGCTATGTCGGTAGGACACACCCTTGAGCAACGTTAAGTAACGTAGACAAAGCCTCAGGGAGCTAAATATGCCTAGTGTTATTGCGGCGTGCTGTTTTTCCATAATATTTGTGAAGCAAAGAGGGAAGTATTTACCAAAAGTGTGGCAGGGTAAATTGGAAAGAATATCTGCTGGCTTGGAGCAGCTAGGCACCAGGGCAATTACAAGAGTCCATCAAGGAGCTGTGTGGCTAAGAGAGGCCTTAATAGATCTCTTTAACATGTGCCATAGTATTGCCCTGCGCTGCTTTTGTGTACTTCTTTCTGTAGTTGGATCGGAGGTGGATTTTACATGATTTAAAATGTATGAATTTGGTGGGAAACTGGTCCTTTAGTCTGTGACATTTCTGTTTGGTGATACCCAATAATGTACAGTGATTTTGAAAAGAAACAATTTATTGAGTGCAAATACACAATGAACCATTGATGGTAAATCGATGATGGTGAACTCTGGGAATTCTAAAAAACAACAGAGTCCTGTGGCACTTTAAAAAACTAACAGATTTATTTATCACATAAGCTTTCATGGTAGAAAATTCAACTTCGTCAGATGCTTTGAAGATGGGAAATTTACAGAATGGGACGAAATTAAATGCAGGGAAGTGTATGACATAGGATCAGGTCAGGCTGTAACAGAAAATCAAAATAGATGTTAGAATTCAAACACTGGGGAACAGCACATAGAAGAAGGTGAGGTCAAATCACCTGTTGTAATGAGAGAAAAATCTTTAGTCCCTGTTTCACCCCAAGGCAACTGAGTCGAATTTGCATATAAATTCGATTCTGCAGTTCCTCTTTGAAGCTGTGATTTATTATTCATCTGTTTCAGCACAGCTATTAGCAAGTCGTCAATGGAGTGGGCGAATGGAGTGAAGTGTTCCCTTATTGGTTTTTTAGTGTTGCGATTTCTGATGTCAGATTTGTGTCCATTTATTCTTTTGGGCAGAGACTGTCCTTTTTGTTCACTATACAAAGCAGAGGGGCATTTCCGGCACATGATGGCATAAATAACATTGGTGGATGAGCAAGTGAATGAGCCCTTGATGGAGTAGGTGGCTTGATTTGATCCTGTGATGGTGTCTTTAGTGTAGATATGAGGGCAAAGTTGGCAGCGTGGTCTGTTGCAGGGATATGTTCCTGCTTTAATGTTTCTGTTGCTTGATCTGTAGTTACTGGTGAGTATCCGTTTAAGGTTGGGGGGCTGTCTGTCTGTAAGCAAGGAGAGGTCTGTCTCCCAAGGCTTGAGAGAGTGAGGGATCGTCTTGAATAGGCTATAGATCTTTGATGTGTTGAGGAGGTCTGACTTGCGGGTTGTAGGTGGTGAGTAATGGCATTCTGTTGGGGTTTTTATTGGGTTTCTCCTGTGGTAGTGACTTCTGGGTACCCGTCCGGCTCTGTGAATCTGTTTCTTCACTTCTGCAGGTGGGTACTATAGTTTTAAGAATGCTTGATAGAGATCCTGAAGGTCTGTCTCTGTCTGAGTAATCAGTGCAAATGCGTTATATCTTAGGGCTTGACTGTAGACAATGGATCGTGTGGTGTGCCTTGGATGAAAGCTCGAGGGATGTAGGTAACTATAGCAATCAATACATTTGTGGTATAGGGTGGTCTTTATGTGCCCATCACTAATTTGCACTGTAGTGTCCAAAAAGTGGATCTCCTGTGTGGAGTGTTCCAGGCTAAGTTTGATTGTGGAGTGGAAATTGTTGAAATCTCTATGGAAATCTTCAAGGACATCTTTACCATGGGTCCAGATAATGAAGATGTCATCAATTTAGCGTAGGTAAAGTAGAGGTGCTTTGGGATGAGACATGAGGAAGCATTGTTCTAAGTCAGCCATAAAGATGTTGGCATATTGTGGGGCCGTGCAGGTACCCAGAGCAGTGCCTCTAACTTGAAGGTATAAATGGTTGTGGCTGAGTACAAAGTCACAAAGTTCAGCCACAATGTTTGCTGTGGCATCATCTTGGATAGTTCTTCTAATGGCTTGTAATCCATCTTTGTGTGGGATATTGGTGTAAAGAACCTGTACATCCATAGTGGCCAGGATGGTATCTTCTGGAAGTTCACCAATGGATTGGATTTTTCTCAGGAAATCCGTAGTGTCTCTCAGATAGCTAGGTGTGTTGATAGCATAGGGTCTGAGGAGAGAGTCCAAATAGCCAGATAATCCTGCTGTAAGCATTCCAATGCCTGAGATGATGGGGCATCCGGGATTTCCTTTTTTATGTATTTTAGGTAGTAGATAGAATATCCCTGATCGGGGTTCTGGTGGTGGTGTGTTTGTCTTGATTTGTTCCTGTGCTGCTCTGGGGAGTTTCTTGAGTAGGAGGTGCAGTTCCTTTTGGTATTCCTCAATGGGGTCGGAGAGGAGTAGTTTGTAGAACGTTGTGTTGGACATGGGATATTCTATCTACTACCTAAAACTTGAGTTATCTTTGCAGTGAAGACAACCCCTGAATCTCTTTGTCCTTCAGTTCCCCATCTGTAAAATAGCATAATAGCATATCCATCCCTAGCAAGGATGAGTTTTGTAAGGATAAATGCATTAAAAACTGAGGTTTTAGGTAAGGTATTCAAATAGTCAGATGATAGGAGCTCCCTTAGAGACCTAGATAGGAAAATAACAGGAGGGTCTTTTCCCC
Source organism: Pelusios castaneus (assembly GCA_007922175.1). Taxonomy (NCBI): domain Eukaryota; kingdom Metazoa; phylum Chordata; order Testudines; family Pelomedusidae; genus Pelusios; species Pelusios castaneus. The sequence continues at coordinate 25,029,172 of ML685780.1, forward strand.
CAATTAAAAAAATAGTAGGGCCTAAATCTGCTTTCATGTTAAATCCAGAATAATTCCACTGATTTGAAGATGGATGTGCTCTGAATATACACCTAAATAAGTCAGAGCAGAAGTTTGGCCTTCCTATTTATTATGGCTTTTCTGGGTTGGGGATTCCTCTCCCCTGCTAAATAGGTCATTCATTAGGTGTTCACAGAACTCCCAAATAAAACGCTGAAATCAAAGGCTAGAATCACCCACAACTAGGAGTGCCATGCTATTTAAGGCCACCCAAAACTGCGTTATTAAAAATAGGAGTGCAGTTCTTTTAAAGTCATATTTCAAACTTTTGTGGAAATAGCAAGGAGATGTGTTTTTAGATCCGCTTGGCTGTTCGTTTGGAAGCATAATTTATATCCTGGATGGGGGAGGAGGGACATTCTCAGCCTAGTGAGGCCCAATTTCCCTTGTGCTAGCACAATTTGCAACCCAGGGGAAATTACCCTTCTGAAAATGTACCACATGCACGTGCCTACTCAGAGGAGCTAGGAATTAATCGGGTTTTAGTAGCAGTAAGCTGTAGAAACAGTTAGGAGAGTGATACAGAATTGCAGAAGCGCTGCTTAGGCAGCCTTTGTTTCAGCTTGTCTGTTGCAGAACGCACTGCTCATTGTTCGGATTTTTAAAGTCTCCCATCATGTGATACTTTTTCCCTATTAAATCTAATGGAAAATCCCTGCTATGCATGGCTATGTTTACAACAGTTGCTAATTGCACCAGAGCTTGAAAGCTGTATTTGGCTGTCATTAATGCACATGGAAAAATTATAGATTGGGGGGGAGGAGGGGTTTTCCTTTCTGCCCTGTTAACTTTCACTTCCCCTGAATAGCAGAGGCATCTAGCCCTCAGTCCTGGGGGAGGAAGAGGGTCTAAGAAACTTCAAACTTTAGTAACTCTGTTTCCTTAGGAAATTATTAGGCAATCGGTAGATTCATTTTCAGATGTGATACAGATGTGGCTGTGAAATACATAGATCTGTGTGATAGGACAGGAATCCATAAAGAGCCATCATCTTCTAGAGGCCTTTCCTAAATGCTAGGAATAGTTTGATAGAGTGTGGGTAAGTATATATATTATACATATATATGGGAAGCCGCCCTTTCCTTTCTGTCTCTGCATTGTGTCCATGCATATTTGTACGTCGCCTGCCCTGGCTGACACAGGCAATGTCTTTATTTTTAAATGGTTGGAAGATTCTCCCTATCCCTAACACAGCAGCACAGGGAACTAGTATAGTAGGGTTTCCCTTACTCCACTGTATGTGGCCACTTTAGAGCTAATAAGATCTTGGATCTATGCCCTGTGTGGAATACAAGAGCTGTGCAGCCCCTGTTCCCCAAGGCAGGAGAGTAGACTCAGAATGGGCAGTAATGGCACCATCCAGCAAATCTGGCTGGAAACGCAGGAGGAAATGAGAAGTACCCTTTCGGGGCTGTAGGAAATTACTTTTCCTGCCACATACCCTCCCAGTGTCCTGCCCTCTATCAGGCAGTCTCAGTTAGCCATCAGGTAGTGCACTTGTCTGCTGCCTCTTACATAGGGCTGTGGTTGAGTGCCACAATCTAGCTCACAGAATATAGTAATCATAAAATGGCTTTAGAAGGAAAGATGCTCTTGCGGTTAAAAGCAGTGAACTGGCACACCTCAGTTCAATTCCTAGTCCTGCCACAGACTTCCGGGGTGACCCTGTGCAAGTCAGCTAGATAATGTCTACACTTGCTAAAATTAGTTTGAATTAGTTAGTTCGAACTAACTAATTCGAACTAATTTTAGTTAGTTCGAATTAGCTTAATTCAAACTAGAAAAAGTTAGTTCGAACTAAGCAAGTGCCAATCATGGCACTTGCTTAGTTCGAATTAGCGATCCCCATTCATTTCAATGGTTGGTTAGTTCGAACTAAGAAATTAGTTCGAATTAACATGGCCACATTGGCTAATTCGAACTAGTTAGTTCGAATTAAAGCCTTACTTCTAATACCCTATTCGACTTTACTAGTTCGAATTAAGGAAGCCCTTAATTCGAACTAACTAAAGCCTAGTGTAGCCATGGCTTTAGTTAGTTCGAATTAAGCCTCCTTAATTTGAACTAACTTGCCAGTGTAGACATAGCCCTAGTGTCTCCGTGTCTCCATTTTGTGTCTGTAAAAAAGGGGTGATGATACTTCTGTTTCTTTGTCTAGTCAGACTGTAAGCTCCTTGGGAGGAGGTCTCTTACTATGTGTTTTTACAGTGCCAAGGACAATTGATCCCCGATCTTGGTTGGGGCCCTTACGGCAAAATATAGCTACTACTCATAATAGAAGATCTTCTCCCATGGCTACATATTTATGTATGTAGTTTAACCCATAGTTATAAATATTATACATGCTCCAGTTTTGAGTATTTTAAAAGATTACCACAGCATCACTACAACGGTGCAGCCTCACCCTAGTAGGGTTGTGCTTCCTTAGGACCAGATTCTGCTATCCTTACTCACATGAATAGCCCATTTCTCTCTGAGTTGTCCCATTGATTTCCCAGGGAGATGTCCAGAACAATGTATTGTTCACCAGGACTAAAGACAGCAAAATATAGCCTTAAATTAATTATCATTAACACATGAAAATACTTCCTTTCTATTGGTGCATTCTGCCACCCTTACTCTCCCTATATACTACCTTCCTTGTATGAGTACTTGCATTGAAGTCCACAGGACTTTATACAGGAGGAAGGAATTAGTAAGGACAGCAGAATCATCCGTATACTTGTGAGAGAAATCTGTGGGCAGAGTTCATCATTTCTCCATGTTGATGCAGCTCCACTGAACTCCGTAGTGCTCAGGACCTCCGGGGGCCATATTGCAAGGGCATGTATAGATAGTGACATTGCGCTTGTCTTGCACCAACGGTGAATTTAGTCTTCTGGCTCTATATCCAAACCCCAACCAGCATTAACCTGTAAAACAAACAAACATCGATGTCACTGATATATAATGAACAAATGTGTTAAGCTGGAGATGACTTGATTTTGATCTGCTATCAATAACGCCCTTCATTTTGAATGATGGTTAATGGGAACCCTGCTCATACAGCCAAAAACATGATGTTTTGAATCGCACCTTGTTTTCATTTGTAAAGAAATTACATCATTTTCATTTTACATCATTACATCATTTTCAGATTTTGATACAATTTATCATTGGAAGGGAGCAGAAGAGAGAGAGAGCGCAACACAGTACCTAGGTTTAATACAAAGCTCCTTCAAATGCTAGTGTATTATCTTGGGCTATTTAGGTCCTGCCTGGTGTATGCCAGTGGTTTTCAAACTTCGGATTGGGACCCATTACTGGTTCACAGACCCTCAGGTGCTTGGTTGTGGCACCTCCTGCTGCTGCAAGCTTGGAATGCATTGCTCAAAGATGTAATTGTTGGGTCGTGGGCATACATGATTTTTTTCAAGTGGGTCCCATGGGAAAAAAGTTTGAAAACCACTGGTTTATGCCAATGTAGCTGTATGTAGGAATGAAAGCAAATATTAGGCCACATCTTCAAATTGTTAAGGAAAATGCATTCAGATGGGTTAGGGCTGAGGGGCAGGCCCTTCATCCCCAGCCTGTAGGGCCGGGATGGTCATCAAACTGGACACATTATCTAATTAAAGATGCTGGGGGGCCACGGTTTCAGGTGAGATTTTTCAAAAGCAGCTAAGGGCATTAGGTAGTGAGACAAAGTGGAAAGGTTTTCCCCGAGTTCTAGTCCACAGAGTCTTAATCCCACGCCCGTGCTTGTCACAGGAGTGATTAGGATGGGGGTTTAAAAACAGAGGCTGAGTGGCAGTGGTGGGGTTTATTTACAAGGTGGGTATGTTCCCTCCTCCATGCAAGGTCAATGGCAACTGGGACCCAGTGAATGGTTTGTTTCGGTTTGGAATCCTTTGTTTATAAAGCAATAAAAGAAGATACTGAGGGAATGGGTTGCAACTGGGCTGCTGGAGTGTTAGTTCTCTTCCCTTGCTGGTGGTTCTGCTTCCTGGCTACAGCTCCCCTTGGCTTTCACTGGCAATTAGCAGTTAAATCCTTCTCCCGCTAGAGTCAATGGGAGTTTTGCCACCGATGTTGAGGTCTGGATTTCACCTTAGGCACCTAATTTCCTTCGGAGTTTTTGCCTGCTGTATGCTACTGCTCCCCCCTCTGCAGGTTTTGGCCATATGGACCCGCATTGTGCTTGGACCCATGGACTATGCCCCAGTGTGTCCATTCCCTCCTCCGTGTTTCAGTGGAGAGATCTGTGTAAGGGCTGGGCAGTGAACAAAAGGCTTCCTGACTGGCGGCTCCCACATTCAACAAAAACATTGCATTTCCCTTGCATTTGAAAGCCTCACCTGGCCCCATAAGGACCACTCAGGATTTGCTTATCTACTATGAATAGTCTGTTTATATAAAGTCCTGTTACAGTAAATATAGAAACCTGTAGATCACTGAGTATTTTTTACAGCAATCTAAGATGGCATTTTGTATTTGTTTGTTTTATAACTTGTTCCTTTGGAAGATTTCAAAAACAGTGTCCATGGTCTCTCTCATTTGATTGAATTATAGGTCAGTGCCTGTTGTATTAATCCCAGCATAGTTTATTTCATGAGATAATATGAATAACTTTAACAGCTAATTCCAAAGGGGTAGCCGTATTAGTCTATTGTAGAAAGACAACAGAGTCCTGTGGCACTTTTAAAGACTAACAGATTTATGGGATCTTCTCCCATGAAAGCTCATGCGATAAATAAATCTGTTAGTCTTTAAAAGTGCCACAGGACTCTGTTGCCTTTAACAGCTAAAATGAGTAATTAGAGGCATTCCTAATTTCATTTATACTTTGATTAAATCTAACTTTCCCTAATTCAGGTTCTTATAAATTTGGCTGGATGGACTGTAAAATGCTTTCTTTGAAAACTGTAGTTGTGCAAATATATTCTATAGCTTCACCCACCTTCCCCGCATTCTGAGCAATGCAGACTAAATCCTGCAGTGATGCTTGCATGTATTTGCATCAAACCGAACACGTCACAGGAGTTTAATTCTGTGCATAGTAATCTGAGCACTGACTTGCATGTGCAATTGTTTGCTTTATTAGGATAAGGCAAAGTCACTCAGTAACAAAAGAGGTAGGATAAAATAGGGTGCTATGCCTTTAAGAAGAGGGCAGGCTGGAAACCTTGTCTAATGTATAAAATAAAAGTTACCAGAGGGAAATCCGTTCCAAGGTAAGAATCTGGTGGAAGGGCTGGAGGAGTTGCAATGAGAGAGCCCATTTTGAAATACGAAATGTGCCTGGTTTTCTTTTTATTATTTGTTTCTTGTGGTGAATAAACTGCCCTTGTATCCCTTGAGTCATTGTAATCCTTAAACCTCAAACTTTGGAATCTGGATCACCTCGTATCATACACACACACACACAAACTAAAAATGTTTGCCCCTAGGATTTGCCAAGACCAAAAGTGGAAAAATTGAAAAATTGCTATTTTGGGGACATAAGTCAGCAGTACTAGAAATCTACCCAAAAAAACCCCTTTTCTCAGAAGATTTGCAGTCAGATTTTCTACCAAATGGGTTTGGATAAAGCTCAAATTAAACATCCAAACTTTGGATGCTTACCTGAATTACTCTGAACCTTTGACTATTTTTATATTCACCCCTTACTAAGTTTTAAGAACACTTCCAGGTGCTGCCACACACACTATGCTAATGACTTTGTACATGTTTCTTGAGTATGAAAATGGCAAACATGGAGAGGAAGTTCTCTGTTGTTGTTGTTGTTACTATTTGTATATCAGGAGTGCCTCGAGGTCCCAGCTGAATTCAGTGCCACATTGCACTAAGCGCTGTACAAACACATAGTAAGAGAGAGTCCCTGCCAAGAAATTCTTAAAGTCTAAATAGACAAGTCAGAGAAAGGAAACATTATCCTCATGTTACAGTTGGCAATGTAGGCATAGAGAAATAAAATGGCTTGCCCAAAATCACACAGGAAGTCTGTGGAAGGCCTTGAACTCTCTTCTTCTGAATCCCAGTTCAGTTCCTTACTGTCAAATCTTATGTTCTGAATCTCTTTCTAGTCTAGTAACTTACAAATGTTAAAACATTATTGTAGATTTTAACAGTCACAAAATTGCACATTATAACAGCCATCCCTATAGAGCAGCAGTTCTCAACCACTATGGCGGGATACGAAGGTGTGTTGCAAAGAGCCGGGAGGTGTGTCACGGAAAATTGGCAGCTCAGCTTGGAGCCACCTTGGGGCGCCTGCTGCTCTCTGTTGCCCCCAACAACCCATTCCTGCTGCTCAACACAGGCAGCAGCCAGGGCCAGATGAGTAAAGGGACTTTGGGGCTAATCCAGAGATCCTGGGCTCCACAAAAATAACCCGGCCCCATCGAGCCAGACCACCAGGCACCAGCCTGCACTGGCTTGACTCTGCCCTCACCCAGGTCCCGAAGTGCTGCATCCTCCTTAGCACTGCAACCTCCCAAGCGCTCCCAGCCCAAATGCCATCGCCACCAGCAGATTGCAGTGTGTCACACAGGGGAACATCATCTGTCAGGAGTGTCGCAACGGAAAAATGGTTGAGAACCACCGCTACAGATGGCAGCTTCACATAGCAAAAGTTTTCTAGTTGTTATGACAGGATCAACATTCTGGGGCATCATGTTGGTGCAGGAGTTGAGACGGGAGCAGAGATGGAGATTGCAGGATTTAGGATTTTTTTTTTTTTAAACTAAGTTTTAAATTAATAATAGACCTGAGCAAATGGGAATTGAAGGAGCTCAGGAGACTCAAGACCAATGTGCTGAATGTTCCACTTAGCCTCAGCCAGTCAGCTATAGATAGCTGAGAGGATTTTGTAAAATGAATTTCAAGAATGGAAGCCAGACAACTTTATAGGCAAGTGATCCTACTTTCATGCCTACTCCAGTGTGAAAGACACTCTTTTAAAAAGCCAAGTGGCCATCCTTTGCACCTGCTTTCTCCAGATCTGCATCCAACCTTATATTTTTATATATTGAATGTTTAATGCCAAATGTAACCATTCTGGAATGACATCAACCCCTGTGAAAAAGCAGGGTAAGCTATGAATGAATTTAAGAACTCTCTAAGAACCCAGGCCTAGAATGTCTCTTAAGACAAAACTCCCATGAAACCAATGGGAGTGCTCCTGAAATAGGATTTCAGAGTCAGACCCTGGGAAGCTGTTTTGTGTGAAAGGAAAAAGGAGGAAGCTACAGACAGAAAGAGCAGTTAATGAAGGAACAACTGTGGGAGTTAGTATTATGAAATGACATTTGCTCGGTGTTATAATTAAAGGGAGCCTTAAAGAAATGAAGTGAAAACTTTAGCACAGAAAACAAAGCTAGATTTATAATGCTCCAGATGTTTTGCTCAAAATAAACTTCATTGACCTGGAATATTAAAGTGTGCCAGAATGCTCGCTGGAGCATAGTTAACACTTCTACTAGGGTTTGTTTCAGGATGTTTGGTTTGAATTTCAATGTATTTTGCATTGAGAGCACAATGATCAGCAAAGAACATTTAAAGCTATATAGTGCCTTGAACCTACAAATACAGAGCCTTACATAGTGATTTTCCTTTTGATTTTTTTTTAAGTCATTCAAAATGTATGTATCCACTTGCTTCCTGAAATATTTTTCTTATAGGACTTGCTTTATCAAAAATGATTAAGATAAATGTGTTTAAAGAACCGTTTAATTTTTAAGTGGTTTTATGAAGACCATCTTTCTCATGTTTGAGACATTGTACTGCTTCCCTCAATCTGATTCAAAAGTTAGCCTCCACTCAACCAACATAAAATGACCCAATCCTGGAGCACCTTTTTCTAAAAGAAACTGGGGTTGAGGGGGGAGTTATATGTGAAGTGGTGCCTGTGGTAGTGCATTCGTGCTATGGAAATAAGAATTTGGTCCTTAGCTGCTGTTAGCTGTTGGCACAGAGTGGCATATGAGTTGAATCAAGCTGTTATTCCAGGGTGCTGTACCTAGGATGAGTAATCAATAATGTTATGAGCTTTCATGGGAGAAAATCCCACTTTGTCAGACGCTTTGAAGCGTCTGACAAAGTGGGATTTTCTCCCGTGAAAGCTCATTCCATAAATAAATCTGTTAGTCTTTAAAAGTGCCCCAGGACTCTGTTTGTTTTTCTGCTATAGATTTAACATGGCTACCCCTTTGGAACTTGACAATAATGTTATGTTTATTTTGCCAGTGAATGAAGAACAAAAATATCTGCACACAAAAAACAGTGTTTACAATAGAGCAAGCAACTCAAAACACCAAAGGCTACATCCTCCCCTTGATGTTTCCACAAAACTTCCATTGGATACAGGCTTCAAACAATAAAAGTGTTTCTAAAGTGGTTTTTTCATCTTATAGCATGAATGTCAGGGTCCTGGTCAATTTCAGGCCTAAGAGGACAAGACACTGGGCCCAGAGACAACAGATTACAGGGGACAACTAATGAAGAAAACAGGGACAGGCGTGTAGGTCAGAGGTTTAAAACAAAGGATTCAGAAGGGTACACCAAGCAGAGAACCCCAGACAGCGCCTACTGCTCCTGGAAGGTATCGAGGGAGCCAGTGGACACTGCCCAGAGGAACTCTGACCGGAGATGTGCTCGGACGAGGAACCAGAAATAGTCCCCACAGTCGCAGAGATCCCCTTCAGCCAACCTCCTCCTCCCTGGTTTTATAGATAGCAACCTTGGTGTAGGCCAGGGGGAGGTTGATGAGGAGATCCCGCAACTTTGTGGGGCCATGGATTGGGAGTGCGTATGAAAACAGGTGGGGGGAAAGAGCAGCCAGAACCTCAGGAGGTTCTGGAAGAGCTGGAAGAGGGGCTGCAACCTGGCGCATTCCAGACAGACATGCTCCAGGGTCTCCCTTATGCCACAGAATGGGCAGGTGTTGGGACAAGGGGTGAACTGCGCCAAGTACACACCCGTGCTCGTGGCTCCATGGAGGAGCCGCCAACTGATGTCCCAGGCGGGCCGCGGGGTCAAGGTGGCATACAGACTGGCCCACCGGGGTTCCTCGCCCTCCGCTGGTGGAATTAGGTCCCGCCATTTTGTATTTGGGTGGGAGATGAGGACGAGGAAGTGGATGGTACGGAGCATAAATGTGTACAGATATTTGTGAGGCAGGGTTCAAAAGCAGGCTGGCTGCAAGTCCAGCAGCTGGCTAGGGGTGGGGGGGAGGAGGAGGCAGCCTCATGGGGCCGGGGCCTGATCATAAGCTCCATTGGGCCTGGGCCGAGGGGAGGGCGGGGAGCACCCTCTTGCAGGACCCGCTCGAGATAGACCTGAGCAGTGGGGGACAAGGTTGTCTTCACCTCCTGGAGTAGGCACCAGGATGTTCTAAGGGTGGAGACCCCATGCGCTGAGCCAGCACAAGGGGATCCACCCAGTCCCTCCAGCATAGTCTAGGAGGTCTCTGTCCCTGGTGACACCTGCCAGGACCAACCTCCACCTCACAGAGGAGTAGGGGCTTAGAAGGAAGATATATTGGCTCCAGAATGATCCAGGCCTTGTTCCCTGCAGACTGAGGAGTTACTTCAGGGTAATTAGAAGCACCTGAGACCAATTAAGGCCCAGCTAGAGTCTGATTAAAAATCCTCACTCCAGCCTCCAGTCAAAGAGGGAGTGGAGAGTAAGGAAAGCTAACGGTCGTGTGTGAGGAGAGTTACAGTCAAGCAAAGGACTCAGATCAGAGCCACAAAAAAGAAAACAAAGAGGGGGAAATAGCCAAGGGGAAAGAAGCACTGTTGTCGGCAGTGCATAGCTGTTGTTCATAGGGCCCCTGGGCTGGGGCCTGGAATAGAGGGCGGGCCTGGCCCCTTTCCCTCTCACCCCTCACTGTGCCTACAGAGGCACCAACTGTCCAGAGATAGAGGCAACAGGGGTTGCTCTGACTCCCGCAGGAGAGCAAAGCATAGGACCGACCATGGCAGAGTGGACAATTTGCTACAAGTGGTTGGCATATTTACCACAAGTAGTCAAAAATTGGTCAGTTGCCAAATTAGGCTGTCCCATCATATCATCCCCTCCATAAATTTCAACTGGGGCCTCTTGGCACCATGTTAATACAAACAACAAAGAGTAATTTTTTTTAAAAAGTCAATGTATACCTCAAGTGTTTTTCTGCACTCCCTCTGCTATGGTTGAACATGTATATTTTACTGAGGACTTTTCTTCTAAAAGCTCATGTCTCAGTTTCTTCTGCTTTTTGAACAGGCAGTGAAATGGTAAACCGGTGCTTATGTATTACCACAGTCTGTAGTTGCATAAAGAACAGTGACCTCCCAAATGGTATATTATGGTTTCACAGCAGTATCATGTAGGTGAAGCAGCTGAGCTAGTGCAGAGGAAATTCTTAACAAATATCAAAAGCTATGATCATTAACAAATGGGAAGAGCCACTGTTATACCACTTTCCTTCACTAACATCATTATTAGTAATTTGAACATACATGTAAGGACTGTAAAGATCTTTAAAATATAAGGTAGTAAATTATTTAAAAATATGAATGAGGAGGCTGGCTAGATTTAGATACACCTGGTATGTTTCAAAATTTCCTTCTTGTATGAAAAGTCCCTCTTTAAAAACACAATTCTCTAAAAGCCAACTCTGAATCTCTAGACTTTCTAATTATCCAGGGACAGATGTTAAAATGCTTAGCAAATTTTATTTTAAAGTATGTACCCAGATTTCCGAAGGAACTGATTATACAGCTATTTCTTTAGATCCATTAGCTTACTCCAGCTTCTTTTGTTGATTGCTATTCAGGGCTTTAAAAAGGCAAACGGTACTTGGTATTGCTTTTGGCAGTGAGCTCTGTCGATGGCACGTGTGTTGTCAGTTGGTGTTATTGAGGCTAGCCTAGTTTTCCTAAACTCTCGGACAGCAAGGAAATGATGACACGGGGCTGACGCAAAGTGAGACTTTTCATAAATGCTTTGTGTGCTGTACCAATCCCCAGTGGAAGCACGAGCAGCCGCTAAGGAGCTGAGGCCTTGTACACACTACA
>ML685780.1:25045273-25066467 GCA_007922175.1 Pelusios castaneus
ATTACCTCTTGGCCACGGGTATTTCTACTCTCTCGTATTTTTTTTTTTACTGGCTCAAATATCCATTTCTTGGCAGCAGGGAGGGGAAAAAACCCTGAAAATGAATCCGTCCCACATGTGTCCCTCACGGAGTTGGCTGAATCCTCATCCCCGTCATATGTCCAGGCTATACACTTGGGCTCTATCCATTCCTCCATCATGGCTAGAAACACTTGAAATACAAGTAAGGTAGTGTTCCTCCTCTGAGGGGAATCATGCCCCGAGCTTCTAGCGTAGACGTACCCTTTTAGTCATGTCCAGCTTTCATTCACCTATTATATGTGTCAGTTTGGTATTATGCGGGCTATTCAACATTCAGATGGCAGCTCAATAGCCTTTCCCCTGCTCTTGTGGCTGATGGGTAGGATGACACACCCATCTCTCCCTCCCCCACCCCGTGAGTATATTTTACCGCCAGCAGTTTGTCACAGTGCAGCAAACGGCTGTTCCCAAACTCTACTCTTTTGGGGGTAACCTTTTCCATTAGGCTTTAGGCACCCTATGGCATTGTGTCAAAATAGACCAGGGTTTCTCCTGCATGAAGCAATGACTGTGTAGCAACAGAGCATGCACCCGGGACATTGTGGGCTCAACAAGAACTTGCATGTGGTCATTAATCAGAGTTTAAAAACATGGGGGGAAACCAAGAAGGGGTGAGTCCGTTCCCTTCTGCAACATTTCTGATCATCTGACTCTTGGGCTCTGCGTGGAGCAGCTGTGAGTGGTGTGGAAGGATAGGAGTGTTGCTGCAGAAACCAAAGGACACCCTCCACTGCAGGAGGTGGGGTTTGCACTGTAGTGAGTCGCAATCTGCAGTCTGCACCAGACTCTGGTTGGTGTTGGGCTGGAGTTTATGTAATGCAAACACTCCCTGTCTGAAAAACCTATTACTTGTATTGTTGTGCATAGGCGCATCAGCCATGAACCTAAATCCCAGTGTATTAAGCAATGTACATGCAGAGACTACAGCAGCCCCATTGCTTTACCATCAGATAGTGGACTGGCAGGAAACTCTCACTGAGGGATTATGCCTGCCAGAACTTACTTACTCCCTTTGGAATCTTTGGGTGCCCTAAAAGGCTTTTCCCAGATTATTAGTAAAGGATGCTCTTGAATGAGGTGTCATGTTGATGACGGGTCAGTCTTTAGCTGTCATTGGGCCAGTTTATACATATTTTCTCCTTAATTTAGAGATGGTTGAATATTAGCTATTTAACTAGTACAATAAAATATGTAAACACATTCTACCTCTGTAGTACCCTACAGCACATGTATCTAGTCATCGATTTTATGCTTACCTTTACTGGGCTGGGCTGTTTGTGATGGTGGAACAAATGCCTATGAACCACCACCAGATCTTATTCTGGCTCAGCTTGGCACTTTCTTCCCATTACCATCACTAACAACGGTTTCCTGCACTGGGTGCATTGTTGGAATTTATTGCAGCTCCAAAACTCTAGAAGACAGTCATTCTGCGCTGCCGCCCCCCTCCCCCCCTTTCTGGTGCCATGGTAAGGTTTAGAAGAGCTGCAGCAATAATACACTGTGAGCTTTCTCTGCAGTAGTCTGATGGATAAAGCTGTACAGGCATCCTGTTATTTGTAATCAGTGCTGGTCAAAAAGTTTTGAAATTTATTGGGGGAAAAATCTGCTGAAATTTCAAATTGCATCAAAAATGGGAAAAAAGTTTGATTAAATGGTAGAGGCGGGTTTCCTCATTTTTAGGCCTGCCCTGATACTAACTGTACTTCACATTCTTGTCTTGCAACTAATGGCAATATGGTACAATGTTTATCTGTACTGTGCCCATGAATAACTAGCTAAGCTATATGGTATACGGTTCATAGATCAAAGTGAAGAGGAAACAAAAAGGGACAAATCAGACAATATTTGGCAAACACAAAGAGACTCCAAAAATAGATTAAGGGGTAGGTCAAGGCTCAACAAAACCTGGCTCCAGGTCACCATGGTGACCATGGTTTGTAGCCCAGCTCCAAGCTCTGCTGTAGAAAAGCTACAGAAGAGCGCCCTCTGGTGACCAAAAATAAAACTGCTGGCACCTAGCTGAGAGCCAGTTTTGTCAAGCCCTGGGGTAGATATTAAAAGGAACAGGTCAAGTGAACAAAATATATACTTTAGTCAGTAAATAAGGTTAAAGGGCTATGAAGAATACGGATTTAATGTTACAGGATCACTAACATTTCAGCTTGTAGCCACTGCGATGGCCTTAAACTATGATTTAAAATCTACGGGTATCAGATCCTTAACCCCAGTATATGTCATTTGTGCTGATCTACTACTGTAAAGAGGGCCTGGTTGGAAGCTTTCATGTGATTCTCAACACCTGCTCCTCTGCATACAGAGCAGGAGAGGGTATGGCCAAAGTGTACAGTGCTCCAGCAATCCTAGCTGAATTCAAACCTCTGGGCTGCTCTGAGTTGTATCAATTGTCTACCCAGCCCTATGGATTGGAGAAGGCCGTAAGGCAGCAGAAAACTATCTTTTAATCACCCTCCAGTTGCATTAAATCCCCATCTGGGGCACCTGCAAATCTGAGCCTGGTTGTTTCTAGCTGACTGGTTCTTCCATTACTTCTCTTTACAGAGATAATTTGAAAACAACACCGCAGTGTCATAAATAGGACGTTTCAGGTCAGGTAATCTTGAGCTATGAGGAAATGCATTCCAAGGGAAAGATGGGCCTGAGCCTCAAAGTTTGGATTTCAATGTGAATCTTGATCTGAGCTGTCATCAAACTGAGCTGTCATCAGATCTCGGCTTCTGGTCCAGAGCCATCTTCATTCCAAATCGGTAATGGAGGTGATATTTATGATATGGCTAGCTGAGGACTGCTACTGAGTTTCTGACCCCATTGTTGTAGACAAAGAGATCATAAAAGACAATTCCTGCCCTGGGGGGTCTATACAGGCAAAGGGTGGACGGGAAATGGAGACACAGAGGAGTGAAATTACTTGCCCAATGTCACAAAGGAGATCTGTTGCAGCAGTTGGAATAGAACACAGCTTTCTTGAATTCCAGCCTGATGTCCTGTCTAGTAGATCACGCTTTTACCTTTTAGGTGCCACAGTGCAGTACAGAGTGCTAGGTTTGCGGGCCCATGGGGTTTGTAGGCACAAGCAGTGAATGAAAGGGTTATTTATGGCACTTTTTTTTGCTTTTCTTAAACAAGACAAAGCATCCTGTTTCCTGTAGGAATACTTCAGTGTGTTCATCTTCTGTTATTTGTGCTAGAAATGATTAGCAGCAGCAGCTTTTATCATAATTACACAGATCATCATTAAAACATATTTTTGTCTTATGAACTGTGGCAAATTCAGACTCTATCAGGCGGCTCTCGGAATTGAAAGCAATTTGCATGTTGTGGTAAAAGGCACGTTCCAAATGAAGTATTGGCAGATGGTTTCAGAACTTGTTTGCATTCAAAGTACATTGTCTTCTACAGGTGCTACGTGCCAGACTTTCTCATGAGTAATTTGGGGTCTGCTCTGAATGGAATTGGTGTTGCCTATTGGGCAAGCTTGTTAGCATATATGCTTCCCAAAACTTAACAAAATTGTGGTGTCCAGGGGGACAGAGTTGCAGGTGTGTGTTACTGGGGAGTGTCTGTTCAGATGGCCCCCATGTCCCATCTCTCTAGTTTCTAACCACTTAGCCATCCAGGAATTTTGTGAACGTGAGAAATATTATCATCTCCATTCTATAGACAGAGAACTGAGACACAGAGCAATCTTGCGTGTCTTGTCTAAGGTCACACAGGAAGCCTGTGGTAGAGACAGGAATTCTGAATTCTCCTGAGTCCTAACCCAGCACCTTAACCACAACAATCTAGAAGAAGCATCAATCTAGAAGCAGCTAGACTGTACTCTAGTACTCTGTATCTTCAGGCTCCCTCAGTGTTACTCATTCACACTAGGGCACCCCACCTTTTCCCCAATCTGAAGGGGTCAAGCATAACCTGGTTAAGGTAGCCCAATCCTTTCCCAGTCCACAGAGGTCTGGGGGAAAGGCACCTACCCTTACCCAATTCACATTCTAGGGCTCAGGGCCATACCTAATTCATCGGGCCAAGGATGCAACCTGGTTAATTTAAGTACGCATCCTTTCCCAATTCTTAGGGCTCTGGCAGTAATCTTCTGTGGGACTGCAGGCTCCTTTACCAGTGAAAGATCCTTACATAGTAACATCCTTATTCTCTGTTTATCAACAATCACCAAACAGAATACATATGGTAAGCATACAGTGCTCACCAGTCTCAATAAGGCAGACAAACTTCAGGTGGCAATCAGGATTAGATCCTCTAGGGTAGGGTTTCTCAACCTTTTAAGAGTCGTGACACAGCTGGGAGCTTTCCCAGCTGTATGCGACACACCAACCCTCTTAGCCCCACCTCTCTAGCCCTACAGTCCATGCCTCTCTTCTCCCCGCCTCTCTTCCCCCAGCCTGACTCCCGCCTCTCTCCCCTTCTCCAGCCTGACCCCAAGTTAACAGAAGTAGGCTGCATGTGTCATGGGGAGGGGCAGGCTTAGTTCGCGACGCACTCAGCATTGTGCCAAGACACACTTTTGTGTCGCAACACAGTGGTTGAGAACCGCTGCTCTGGGGACTCCAGCTACAATGATATGTAGGCAGGGCGTTGAGTTCTGGCAGGTCTGATCTTGGATTGTGTCTTTAAATTGGGTTCCAAAGAATTTCCTTTTGGACCTCAGTTTATACAGTTAAAACCTGGGTCGTCCTTAGCTAAATCTTGGCCAGTCATTTTAAACTAAAGTACTACAAAAGACCAATCCTGTTATGAAACAGTTCTTTTACCAATCATACCCCACCCCTTAGTTAATTTAAATATTGCACCATTAGTTATACAACAGACAAAAACAATCCATTAAATAAACAGTAGAGAAGTGGAACCATAAGACAGTGGAATAAGAAGTGTAGATTTTACCAACACAACTGTTAAGTGATTCCTTGCCAGACACAATGCTATCAAACAAAGATGTTTATTTAAACATCTTAAGACTTGTTTCTTTATCTGGTGGTGGGAGGTACTATTAGGATAGTAGCACTTTTTAACAGCCTAATATTACATCGTTTGTTGTAATTTAGAGGGGATGTGGAGATGTGACCACATGCTTCTTATCTTATGGCTTCCGTCTCTCCTAATATGGCTGGCTGCTACTGCTTGGCCGAGAAAAACAAGGCCTCAGACCTTATATCAGAGATCCCCCTGCAAGGTCTGATTGCTTAATTCTTGTGCAACACCTCAGGACAGCTGCTGTCTGGGGAACAATGTTGAATAAGAAGTTAGACATAAACTAGAAGGCTAGATATGAAACTGTCTATTCCCCATACTTTTGAGAAAGTTCACATTTGGAGATACTTTGCCACAACGCAGAAATAGGTGGGGAGAGGCAATGTAAAACTCCAACTATACAGTCTTAATGTTTACAGAATTACTTTTTTGAATTTTAACCAGGTTTTACCCAATTTGAGGACTTAGAGAAAAAGTGATAGAGGAAACCCAGAGGGCCTGATCTTCCGTTTTGGCCAACTGAGGAAGAAGCAACTAATTTTGAGCTGTTTTCTTTTGGAACTTGTAATTTTAACATACATTCTTGCTCATAGATCAGATCTCTATCTCAGATAAAGAAAGAACTTTTTAAAATGTATTTACCAATGTAGTTAGGACATACATATTTTCTCACATCTGTTTGCTTGCTTTTGAGACTCTAATCCTTCATTTCTTGTGCACCCAAAACTCCCACTAAAGTTGAGGGTAATTTTGGATGAGCAATTAATGCAGGATCAAGCCCTCTGTGATGCTAGTGATGCATCTTAACCTAAAGTGACTGACTCCATTTGACACAAACACACCCGCAGTGTAATATAAAGGCTGTGTTGCATGGCTGAGTAATTTGGTTGGATTCTCCTGGGAGCATTTTTCAGACCATGTTGCAGAGAGATCTAACAGCATCTAATCTGACTGTGTACCAGGCCAAGAAAAATAAAGCATTGCAATTCTTGCTATAAAAGACATCTCAAGGTTCAGGTCTTGGCACTGCCAGGAGAGAACTGATGCTGGATGGTAAACAGAGCAGCAGTTAAAATAAATAGGGACAGAAAATGTTAATTAAAAACATGGGGCAAAATCCTAAAGTCTGCACTCCATTCTTGCTGAGGCAAAACTCCTATTGTTTCAGTGATTGTTATGAGTAAGGATTGAGTAAATACTGATAGAGGTTCAGAACAATCTCATTGGGCCAATGGATTATATTAAAATTTGTGGCTTCTGTCATGTGACAATGGTAAAGAATTGCAGAGTGAGTCACTTTCTTCCATCACTGAACAAGGAACTTTATTGAAAATAAGGGCAACAGTATTGTCCCTAAGGTTACTCTTTCTCAGCTATGCCTAGAAGCACCCAGCCTCTTTCCAGCTACAGATTTAAAGGGACAGCTCTTCATGGGATTTTTCTCCTCTCTCCCTCCCCCTGTTCTCCTATACGTCTTTCTTCAGGCCATAAAGGGTACAAGTCTCCTTCACTTCCCTGCCCTCCACCAGTGACCCTCTCTTCAGTGTTCCAGGTCCTTCCCAGAATCACTGCTTCAAGAGAGGGTCAGACAACTGGCAGCTATTTGGTATTTTTACAGGATTCCAAGTCTGCGCAATGTAGGCTCTTCTGATGGGACAGCCAGTCAGCAAAAGGGGTAGTGGATCGTATGACATTAGGTACATATTCCCCTGTAACCCAGAAGCTTTGTGAGGGACTATGAAAAATTCTGACTACAAGCATCCGCAGATTATACTGCAGCTCTTCAGAGCCATTGCACTTTTGGAGAGCGGGTGACGAGACAACTTGAAGGTATTCATCCTGAGGTGAGCAGTCCAAACAGACGCACTGTGTCTGCGCTCCTCTTTGGTGAGCCACAGTCAAGGTTGGTCTGGGAAGAGTGATTCCATTCCAGAGAAGCCTGTGTTTGAGGTCATCAGTCACTGCCAGCTAGTTTCAATGGCTGTCATTGTGAGGCACCAGACAGATACCGCCTCAGTATTTTAAGAGAGACAAGATGGAAAAGCAAGAGTGAAAGGAGTATTAAGGAGAGCGAAAGAAGAGCAAAATAAGCTGTGATAGGTGCATATAGTTGAATGGCCTTCAGTTCTCAAATAGCCAAGGGAGTCTACAGAGGAGCAGTGGAAGGAGAGCCAGCCTGTGTCAATATTTTGGATGATTTCCCTTTTGTGTGCAAGATATTAATTGTAATGGAATAGGCTGTGGTGCTGGCTGAGAGCATGGCAATGTGAGGTAGAGAATTGCAGCTTGTCCTGCAGAAAAAACACAGGGTTGACTGTCCCTGCACATACCACACCAAATATTCCCAGCATCACTGAGTAAATTCTCACATTTGTTCACCAGAGGAGAGAGTGAGGGGAAGGAATAGCTGGCAGGAGGAATGAGGTGGCGCTGCACTCCAGGGAAGCATGCAGCAAGCAAGGTAGCTGAAAATAATTAAGTGCTGATTTGCTGATGAAGATGTTCAGACAGCATGGCTGAGAAGTATCAAAGGTATGGACAGAGGAGTAACATGCTGAGAGAATCCTCCAGCCAAGATCATTTGGATTGGTTAAGGCTGCTGGGTCACGGGGTCACCAAGGCTTAGGCAGTGCTTCTCTCTGGTCCCCCTCCCCTCCATCCTCCTTCTTAATCCTTCTTGTGTGTATGTGTGTGTGGCAGATAAATGCTAAGGCAATAGTGAACAGCTGGTGGATTCCACACGCATCGAGCTGCCTGGGATGCTTGCTTTTTCTTCTTCTTTTGGCTGCAGGGAGGGATCCATTCAGACATGAGTGGGGAAAAGCCTAAAAAAAAAGCTTTCTATCTAGTGAGGATGAAGCCACTGAAGGAGCCTGCTACCAACAACAATGTATCTTTTGTGATACACTGTCACATAGGCAAGGAAATCAAACATATATGCAGCAATTGCAGTCGTGGGGAGGACGCTTGTGATGGTGAGTGCTGGGATTCTGTGTGGGAGAGAGACAGAAAAAGTATGTTTGCTTGCAGGGTATGTGTGTATATGTGTGCACTACTGACAGATGCTTGATGCTTAGCTTGCTACTTAACGGACTGCAGGGAAGATAGAGAAGGAGGCACAGAATGAATGCATTGAGGATATATTCGGGATAGTGACCAGAGAGAAGCCAGGAGAACAGATACCTTACTTTACAGCAGAAACCTCATGCTAGCAACTAATGAGGAGAACTCTTTATAGTTGCCATAGAAATTGGTGCATATATTGATTGGTTTCCCCCATCATTGCTATGAATTTATTAGAGCGCTGTTTCTACGGTGGTACTGCAACTTTTTCTTCACTGTGCAGCAGTGGACTTTGCCTGACTTAATTATCGGTATTTGGAAGAGTGTGGTGCATGCAGTCAATCTTGTGTGATTTCACCATGCTGCAACAAATCACTGGGGGGTCTTTGTAGTTTTATTGGACATAATATACCGTCCTTCATCAGGCAACAGCTACCACATCTTCCCCCACTCCTTTTGGGGTTGAGCCAAACCTCAGAAGGTATTCTAGGAGAGTGTCAGTAAAATCACAGGGGTTTGTACAGGTGAGTATCTGCTTTTCTATTCTGTAAAGGCAAGTACAATGTTTAAAGAGAACAGTGACAAATTGTTTGTTTGGATATTGCTAAAGTCAGCAATAGGGAGAAGAGGAGGCATAAAATCTTCCATGCAGAAACATCCTCACAGATGATACTTCACATCCTGGCTTAATATGAATTTGTTTTGTTGCTTCACCTTTTACTTCAAATTTGAAGGTTCTTGAGTTAGAACTAGCTTAAACCGATACAGTAGGCACAGCTCATTTCCTGAAGGTCAAGAAAAGATTTTCGACTGTAAATGTGTCTATGAAAATGTAATAACTCTCTGAGCCGCCAGCTGTTTGTGGTGCTTGCCACTTTATTTCACAGTTTTTGATATTGAGGCTGGTTCCGGAATTAACAAAAGCCTGCTTAGTTTGCTTTCAGAAGAGGAGCAAAATATTATTTGAGATCTGACAGTCCTTTGTCAGCCACAAGTCTGTAGCTTAATGAAGTAACTATGGTTTTACTAATGTCTCTTCAAAATTAGAACACTGCTAGTGTAATTATAGTTGCCTTTCCAAGTGAAGGTGAATGAAATGGCTTTCATTGAAGTATGGAGATAGCCTTGGAATCCTGGAAATACACATTGGGTTAAACTCCCTTATTGGTTACATCTCTGCAACAAAGAAGAAATCAGGCCATGCTATGTACTTTTTAAAAAGTGCTTCCCTCCCTTGCCCCCCTGCCTCCCCCTCTCCCCATCCCCCCACCCCCACCCCATCTATCTAATGCTGGTGACAGCGAGCCCCATGGACATTAAATTGAGAGATTTGCAAAACGGCATCAATACATTACAGTATTGGCATGATTCATTTATCTCTAAAACAGAACAAGCCACTTTTTAAAAATATACATTGCCAGCTTAAATTGAATTGATCTACAAATGGATCGGTATCCTCTTTTCGTTTTCCCAGCCCGGTATGCCTAAATGCAAGCACAGTAGGAAAAGATTGTAGCTGCTTTTTCTTTTAGCAAATGTGTGTGTGCTGTGTGTAATCTCAGTTGCATGTACCCTCTTGCAGACCCTGAAATTAATAGTACTGTGTTCTGCCTTCCTTTGTATGTTAGTCTCTTCAGTTTCTAATTTTCAGTGGGATGTAGACTTGTAGCAGTATCGCACTAGTTATGAAATAACACAGTGACCCCAAAAATACAAAAGCGCAAAAAACACAGGCTTCCAGATTACAAACCTTTAGGATGTCTCAGAATTCTGATTTCACCTCATGGTACAGTGGAATGTCATTATTCCTCATTCAAATGGTCTTTGATCATAATAAGTTTAAAGGTTTAGAGTTTTAGTTGCAATAATTAACTCTTTCTGCTCCCAGTTCCATCCATTTCTTATGGAATGCTAGGAAGTAATAAATCTGTATTTCCAGCTGTATTAGCTGAGCTGAATGCAGAAAGTGGGAAGTCAGTGGAGGAATTTGCCAGGTGGCCATGGTCAGACCCATGAGAGAGGAATTCATTTTAGCAGCTGCATTTTGGAAAGACTGATGAGGTGGGAAGTAAGCAGTTCAAAGAGGAAGAGGTTGCAGTAATCAAAGTGGAAAGTGGTTTTAACGGTAGCATGGAGAGTAGAAGGTGACTTTAGAGCTGTTTTAGCCTGAGAATTAAAAAGATATGTGAGAAAGAGGAATGTAAAACAGTAAGACTGCCAGTTGAGGTGACTGAGAGGATGGTGATGGAAATGAAAGGGGCACAGAACTCTTTGTGAGGAAAGATAAGTTCAGTTTTTACCCTATGAAGTTTGAGCTGTCATAGAGGTGGTTGGGTATGCAAGACTGATCATACAGGAAGAAGTCAAAGAGGGACAGGTCCGAGTCATCACCTTAGAGATAACTGAAGCTATGAGAGCAGATGAGGCTACCTAGGAATAAAGAGTCAAGAGAAAAGAGGCGAGGAGTAAGGACAGAGCCCTGAAGAATGCCAGTAGGGAGCTGAAGAAGGGTGGGTGAGAATATTATTAAGGAGCTGTTGAAGAGACAGGAGAAAATAGACTCTCAAAAGCCTCAAGGAGAGAGCTGAAGTGGAGAGTGTTGTGAAAATGGCAAAAAGGCGAAAGAGAATATGTCTGGTACTTAACCAGGAGAAGACCTAGTAGGAGGAGATTCGCAGGGGTGGAGAAGAGGTGGAATTGGATTACAGCAGATCCGAGTGCTCTGGCAGTGTGAGGTGCTGAGCATATCCTGGGACAGACTGAGTACATTCAAATCACACTGATTTCAGTAGCTGCTGAGAATGATCTTGGCAG
The DNA here is from genome assembly GCA_007922175.1 of Pelusios castaneus. Classification (NCBI taxonomy): domain Eukaryota; kingdom Metazoa; phylum Chordata; order Testudines; family Pelomedusidae; genus Pelusios; species Pelusios castaneus. The sequence continues at coordinate 25,056,236 of ML685780.1, forward strand.
GATTGGGCCTGAGTAGACTGCATGCTTGAGGATCTCAGAGACAATGAACTGGTAGTTGGAGAGGCAAGTTTTGGTTTTGGTTGGTTTTTATTTGGGGGGGGAGGTGTGTTCTTGTCACAGATTAATTAACACATGGTAAAAATCCTAATGAATTTTGTCATCTTCCCTTGTGTCAGCAATTCCAGGCAAATCCCAAGATCCATCTATACTGTTGACACAAGGTGTCATTCAGGCCTCGACAAATCAATGTTTCTAGTGACCACGGCGACCAGTTTTAGTAGCCTGTCGCCTAGCTCCACTGCAGAAATATAATGGAGGAGCACCCTCTGCGAACCAAAAGTAAAATTGCTGGTGCCTAGCTGTGAACCAATTTTGTCCACCCCGGTGTAATTGCAGCTCAAGCAGACGTAACCATGTTATCTTTAATCTCAACCATTTCAAGGATGGCAAGAGTGAAGCTGTGCCAGTGGGCACTTCAGTGCAAGCTGTACTAACCAGTCTGAAGCCCTGGGCAGTGGCTCACTTAGCTAGCACATGCTGACGTGCACGCTGTCCTGGCTTTGCTCTCTGGTCTTGAGCTCACTAGACTAAAGTGAACTCAGCTATGTGTGCTTGATTTGAAGTCATGCCCTGTGGTTGCCATCTAGACATACCTATAGTCTTGATCTCAACCTGTTAATGTGTGAGAAAGCTATAAACCGTCTTGTCTTTACAAGGGGTTTTAACTGGTGTTAGTTACCTTATGTTAACTAACATGCAGTAAAAACGCACCTTTTTTCCTTCTGTGGACACATCCTAAACAAATTAAATATTCCTGGCCTAAATTGTGTACTTTGTACACAACCCTGTTCTAGGTGTTGAAAGTTGACACTACTCTATGGGGAGTTCTGAAAGCTCCCACTAGCACAGACTAGCTGCTATTATTTGATGGGTCACATTAACTCCACACTAAGTGCTATTATTTGGTTCATCTACCATCTCTTTGGGTCCCCTCTCCACAGCTGTTTAATTCTGCTGACCAGAATATAGAGCACAGCTAGGATCCCTTCATACCCTTCAGAGTATCTTGCACACCAGGGAGTAACAAAGAGAGCTGTCCTTGGGCTGGGGGATTGCTGCGGGGCCTGATCCTTGCGTAAGCACAGCGGATTAGGCAAGATTGTGTGTCCTACCATATAACTATCTTTGTGGCACCTATTTAAGGGTTGCAAGCCCAAACGGCTGCTGTTGCAAGCTGATGATTTATGTGACACTTTCCATAAATGCTGGAAATTGGAACAGTTTCAACTGGGAGTCTGCAGTTAAAGAAAAGAAGGGCTTGGGGGAATCCCACCTTCCATCTTAGGTCCTGAAACGAGGTGGAACGAACATCCTGACCCAAAATTAAATTTCTCTGTCTGAGGCAAGAAGATAAATACATTTATACAGCATTGTAATGAATCATTCATGTTCTGCTAACTGCTTGTGGCACAAACCTTTAGCCCCAAAATAAAATGGTGGTACAAAAGCAAAGATCTTTGCGAGACTTGACCAGCCATGAGAGCTTCACTGGCAAGACTGCACAGAATGTCACTCAAGATAGCACTGGGTTTATGATGAAAAATCCTGGCAATGATTTAGACATAAGGCCCTGTGGAACTCGCAGTATTGATTCAGGGCTTTGAGGAAGCAGTGCAAGGTGAGGCCCACAGATCAGAATTCCAGTCTCCTTCACTCTTCCCCACCTCCACACACATTAGTCCGACTAATTTCCTTTTTCTCCAATGAAAGCTGGTAGTAACCTGGAGGGGAAAGTGTAGCAAGCTTCCCTGTGAACCATATGGATCAATGCACTGTTCATATAATTAGTTGTGATTTTTAAACTGTGAGGGGAGGAAGAGAAAAGAATGCTTTGAGGTTATTGCCCGCTATTAGAGGGAGAGAGAAATTGGGGTGGGAAAGGCAAAAATTGGAGGATTTTTTAAAAATCTTTTTTGTGTTTGTGACATTTTGATCAACCTGCCTCGGTTTTTTTTGTTTGTTTGTTTTTGTTTTTTTGATGCTGCTGATGGAGAGGTGTACTATACAAAGTTTCATCAGAGGAAATGGCCACCAGTCTGCTATCACTTTCTAGTTTGTGTCTTTAGGCAGCAGCCAAGGGGCCTGTTCCAGTCTTGCTTCTCTCTGTGGACTCTGCTGTCTTCTGAGCTCTGACTCATCTTTTGAGGTGACCCGGCATCCTGCTTTCCTGTGCTAAGGATCAAGTTAGAAATCATTTTTATTTGTCTGTTAATGAGAGAGGATTGGGCAACACTGATTGCTTGCAATTAAGATTTAGGGGATGGTGGTGGTCCAGAAAGCAAACTAAGTGTTAGTTGGATAGCAAATAATGCTGAAATTACTGTAATAGAGGGTTGACAATTTCATAGAATCATAGAATAATAGGGTTGGAAGGGCCCTCACGAGGTCATCTAGTCCAACCCCCTGCTAAAAAGCAGGACCACTCCCCCATAATCACCCCAGCCAGGGTTTTGTCTAATCGAGCCTTAAAAATCTCCAAAGATGAAGATTCTACCACCTCCTAGATAGCCCATTCCAATGCTTCACCACCCTCCTAGTGAGAAAGTTTTTCCTAATATCCAACCTTGACCTCCCCAGCTGTAATTTGAAACCATTGCTCCTTGTTCTGTCCTCTGTTACCCTCGAGAACAGCCTAGCTCCCTCCTCTTTGGAGCAGCCCTTCAAGTAGTTGAAGGTTGCTATCAAATCTCCCCTCAGTCTTCAATTTGGGTTGACTGTATTCCTGAAGGTTTCATCAGATGACATAATCTTTATTTAAAGATTAATTTTTAACTCCTGGAGATTCCAGGACAATCCTGGAGAGATAATAACATGAAAATGTCAGCCTATAACTCGGTGGCTGTCATCACCTTGAATTCTGCGTTGAGTTCCAGTCATTCTGCCCCAAAATAGATAGAGCAGAAATAGACAGAGAAAAGTGATGAAAATGATTAAAGGCACTGAAATATTTCCATATGAAGGGAGACTATGAGTAAAAAGGGACATGACAGAAGTGTGTGAGATAATGAATAGTATCCAGATGGTAAAGCAGAAGCTCCTAGTTAACTCTTCTCTTGATGCAAAATGTGGGGACATTCCATGGAATGATTAAAAGAAAATATTTTAATGCATAATATCGAATTAACTAATGATAGTCATTACTGCAGGGTTATCATTGAGGACAACACTATAGTGGGATTTTAAAGGAGTAGATGTTTATTTGAATAATGAGAACTTCTATATTAGAATTTTAAAGTATTTTTATAAGGACTGTACTGTGGATTCTTATGCTTCAGAGCAATACCCCATCACTGATTGATAGGATTTAGGAATGAAACTTTACCTGAAGACAGGTTATTCTATAATTATTCAATACAGAGATTATCGCACCCATAGGTGCTGGAACTAGAGGTACTGTGGTGTTGCCACACCCCCTCTCCCCCCTCTAGAAGTGGTTTCTATCAAATACAGAGCTTGCTGTTTGTGACTTTCAGCAGCTCCATTATACAAATTTTTCCAGCCCCCATTGTACCTTCTTCCAAAGACATCTGATGCCAGCCACCACCGTAAGGAGAAGGATACCAAATTGGATGGACCATTGGTCTGAACAAGTATGATGTTCCTTATTCTTGTATGTTTCGTGCCTTTGCCCCCTTATTTTTATTATTTGATCCACGGTTTTACTTCAGCCACACTGGTTCTGTTTATGATCTGTAGTTAGTTTTCTCATCTCTCTCCCCCTTTTGGATTTTCAAGTATTGTCCCTTTACCTATTTGTCCCTCCTTGGTGGAGTTCTCCACAGCAGGATGTTTTGCATGACTGACTGTTTCTTACGTAAAACAAAGTTTCAGATTCTTTAACGGAAAACAGGATCTGTAGGAGCAGCACACTTTAAATCAGATATTACTACTTTGGCACAAAACTAAGTAAGGAGCAGAACACGGGGGACATTGGGAAGGTAGAAAAGAGATCAGAAGACTAGATCCAATCCAGTCGTCAAATAAAAGGTTCACTTCTCTTCCTTTCTCCCTTGTCTTTTTCTTTTACATTTTATTTCTTTTAATCTCGTGCATTATTTGCATAATTTTTTCTTGTTTAGGCAAAATATGCTTTTTGTCTAAAACCGGGAGCAGTAAATATTGTACTTGGTTCTTGCAAGAGGTAAAAGAATCAGGATACAGCTGTTCTGAGTTCCTGCTTGATTGGCAAAACATTGCAAACCCCTATCATCTTAAATATACTTGGATGTCTAACATTCTTCTGTTTTGATCAGAAAAGGAGGCAAATATTCCACACCATTTTAATTTTTATAGCAATAATATTTTATTTCTTGTTCTATTTCAGTGCCTTGTATTATGCATATATCTATTATTTGTTACATCATCAGAACGGCTCATTTGCAGTCACACTGCATAGAAGAACTTAGCTTCATGCTGTGGTCCTCTTATCCACACCACTTATTAATCAAAGCATAATTTCAGGAGCACAGTCTAAATATATGTGGTGATACCTTGCTAAGGCTCAGTCAAGATTTCTGGGAGTAATTGGATGAAGTTAAGCAAAAGAAAATTTAGCTGCTTGTCTGTGGAATCTAACAGACTAGGTCTAGCAAAACTCACTGAAGACCTCTTTGCTGGATTAACCCACCAGGGAAAGGACGATATTTTAGGATGAGGGCAGGCAGACCGCAGACAAGGGTTAAGGGCAATACTGTGGCATGTGATGTCTAAGAAGCTCAGTCTTCATGCCAGCACCTTTAGTTTGGAAATGAGACAGGGTGGTGTGTGTTTCTTTTTTACTTTTTCTTTTTTAACCAGATAATGGATGGGGTGGAGTTTGGGGTGGAGCGGGAGGTGAGACTGGACTATGTTTGGGGGGCTCTCTCTCTTGTATCAGTCTGTAGTTAGAAAATGTCTAACTGCAAGCTCCACTTCTGTTTAGCTGCTGGAGAAAAAAAGGAGGCTTTTTCATTCACTTGTCCTTCTTCAGTGGTTTTTTTTTTTGTCTGTTGTGAGAGAGGGATGGGTCTCTATTCTTTTCACAGCCTCTTAGCCACAACAAGGACAGGGAGGGAGGAAGAGAAAAGGCTTTGGGCCTGTGTCTTACCTCCTTGCCCCATCTCTGTTTTTGGCTCTACCTTACAGTAGGGAAGATGTATCTGGCACAGCCTATGTGTTTGGGAAGCAACTAGAACTATCACAATACATGGAACAAGCCCTTCTCTCCACCTGAATGGTGTTGCATGTACTTAAAACATTGCAAACAACTAGGTAGGTAATTCTCACTGGATCCACAGTACTTTTTCCTCCACAAACAGTCTGCAATGCCTTTTCATCTGTTTTTTTTAGTAGGATGATGGGAATTTAAGGCCTGACACTTACTTTCTGAAAAGTCCATAAGAAGTAGCCTTCTCACTCCCTGGAGGTGAACTCCTTTGTTTGCCGTCTGTAGCTGAGACTGCAGGAACATTGAGGCAACATTTACCAGAAGGCAATTTATTTTGCAAATTAAAAGCATGTCTAAACAGTACATCACATAGAAGACAGATGCCTTTTTGAGCACTCCTATGATTTAAAGAGGGCTTTCAGTCCAAACCCTGCCCTATTTCGCATGGGTGTAGTAGGGCAGAAGAGGGTGCAGGGAGCCATCTCATTCTCTTAGAAGTTGCTACGAGAGGAACTTGACTACAATGCCTGCTTGTGATCAAAGAGATCAAGGAGATGGCCCTATCCCCAGTCCCTCAGCACACATGCTACAGTGTGCAACACATATATTGGCTTGGACATTTTGGAAGAGCAGTAAATTACACTTTACATATTCTCCTCCCGGCCCTGCCTCCTCTGAGCTGTCCTGCCCTATACTAGAGTGATGATTATAGTGCCATAACCCTGCTCGCTGCGCCAATGTGATTGCTGCTCCCCAGATCCGGTCCGGTGTGCTGCTATGACATCTCGAACCCCACTCCTGAACCTCAATTCACCCCGCCCTGCTGGGTGACCATTCACTCCTGGGTCAGTCCACACCAGCCATCAGCGTGTAATTGGTCCCAGGCAGTGGGTATAAATCCACTAGCCATGCAGGCGTCGGTCTCCAAGCAAGCACCCCCAGCCCCAGATACCACACTGGGAGCCACTGCTTTACAGGGATTGGGAACCACTCCCAATGACCATCGTATCAAGCCCAGCCACTTAACAAAGAAGTGGATTGTGCCCATCCTCCCACATCCACACCCTCTATAGACCACACAGCTTTAGATAAAACAAATACTAGTTGATTGATCAGAGTACGATTTCAAGTGAGAACATGGCCAATCAAGGCAGAATCATACTATAAATGAGTCAGAAGTGACCAGTATCAAATAAAAGGTATAAACACATACTAATCTAACATCTCTAACTAAACTGACCTCATAGTCCAAGATTATGCGCAAGGTGTTTGGCTGTTCAGTATTTTACAGCCATTCTCTGCCTGTTACAAGGCAGGGCCAGATCTTGCTTGAAGTTGGTTGCAAGATGGAGTCCTCCAGGCAAAAGCCTGCAGCTTCTCTCTCAAATAGTCTGTTCTGTGTCTTTGTATTTTAAACTCCTGACAGTCCCTCCCCCTCTGTGCTGCTGTGAGATTCTCTTCACTTCTACCTGAACCAGGGAGGACATTTACATTCCCTTTGTCATATAAGTCTCCAGCCTCTGTGCTAGAGATAGTCCTGAGAGTCTGAACCCAGTAACATGCTTCACATTTGTACACGCACATGTTGCTGTAGGAAACATGGCATCACGGCAATTATGTAGAATATGTTGTGAACATTCAGAAAGGAACCTGGTATAGCGTATTTGGCATCAAATCACACAATTACATTGCAAAACTGAACAGAAAAGTTACATAGATCATGTATCTAGGGCTGCATGGATGTGCATCCCGTCACAAGATGCCACTCCATTTCCCCCACCACCATCCCAGCATATACAGCCACACCATTTAAGAGAGAGATTTTTCCCTTAGTCATCTCCTGCCTGACAATTTTTAGGCCATTCGTCTAGTGGATTTGTGCACTGAAGTTCTAGGGCTTGTATATTAAAAATGATGCAGCTTTTTAATATATCTTGGGAGACCTCAGCAGCTGAGAGTGATTTCCTTTTCACCTTGTATCACAAAATAATTTGTTTTTGTCTGTTTGAATAATGGAAGAAAAGGTATTTTAAAATTATTCAATTTTAAAATGGCCTAGAAATGCACATGTGCAGTGATTGTAAGACAAGGAGAGCCAAGACTTTTGAAAATGGACTTGCTTGGCTCCAGCAAGGAGCTGTTCAAGGCAATATTATGTTGCACTGAGCTATGCATGAAGCGTACATAGGCTGTGATGTGGAGATACTCCTGTCTGAGGAGTCAGTAATCCTTCCTCTAAAAAGTCAAGAATCCACAGATTAAAATGTTGCTAAACAGACCTTGGTGCTTTTAAGCTTTTACAGTCAAAATGTGCATATTATAGAGTCCTTAAATACATATTGGCAAAATAAAGTGGGTTTGGATGTGCCATTTTGATCTGTTAGGTCCATAGACAATGTAGTAGAAAGCTTCTTTGGAGCACTTACGGTATGGAACGTCAGTGGCCCCTGTCGTAAAGAGGCCTTAAGAACTCACGGGCATTTTTTTTTTAATCGCCAACACGGAGACATTGTCAGTTTGCTTAATTTTTATACCGTAATTTTTTTTTCTGTAGAAGCATTGTTTATTCTCCATCAGCTGAAATTAAACCAATGCAAAGAGGCTTTCTTTCATGTTTCCAAGCTTATTGTGTTTTATCTTCCTAATGCTACTTTACAGTCTGTTTAAAATGGCAAAAGTTACTAAAAAGCAGAGAAGTAATGATGGATGTTCTGGGAGTTTGCTGCATCTAAGTGCACAGGTGTATGGGCAGGCGGTGTGAGGAAAATAGAAATCTCTTTCTCCTCCCCCAAGCTACCCATGCAGCAGAAGGACAGAATACTTTCCTTACACTGGTGTACTTACTTTCCTGAACTATAAATTCAGGGAATCGACTAAATCTCTCCTCAGTATTCAGCATCCCCAAAGGGACTTAGTCCGCTGGCTTGTGAGTGTGAGGGATTATTATTTTCCCTTTCCCTTGCTTGGCATGGGTTGCCGGAGCGACAAGTTCAGTTTTCAGCAAGGCTTTGCAGTGGAAGTTGACTCACCCAAGCAACCCTTTCTCTGTTACTGCAAGCTGCTGCTAAAAAAGTCATTGCACCCTCCTCCCCTCACCTTTTTTTTTTTCTTCCCCACAGTCTTCCATGGGCAATGCGTCCATATGTAATGGAAATGATAAGAAATACAGGTCCATATTGTGGGTGGGAGGTAATTTATGTTAGAAATCAGCTGACTTGAATTTGAGGAGAAGCTCTGCTAACTCAGTTGACAGGCCAGGGCTGCAGTTCTTTCCCTCTTATCACTGTTTGTTAATTTTCCCAGCTGTTGCATTTGCAGCATTTTCCAGTCTGTATGATTGTAATAAAAAATGGGCCTACCACATCCCCATCCAACAGCTGACCCTGGAAACAGATGCACTTTTTTTTTTAAAGTGGTCCCCCTGCTTTTTACAAAGGTCCAGTCTGAAACCACTAGTGGTAAGAACCCTCATACATTTGGGAAAGTCTGAAATCTGGATCCAAATGTTGTGCTTCAGGCAAATATAAAGCAAGTATTCCTCCTGCCTTTTATTTTAAGAGATTTTTGTAATAATCCCTTCGCACCACTCCTGGTGTATTTGAGAGCTTTTGTGAAAGTGGCAATTTGGCTTTAGCCAAAATGTCAAGACCCTGCTGAAAAATGTTTGTGAAACTTGTAGAGTATTGCAAAAATATTTTGATAAGAAAATTCAGTGTGGAAGTGAGTGCATTTCTCCTCTCCAAGTTGCACTGAGATGCATAATGGTTAGTTTCCCTTATCGCAGTAATAGATCAGAAGGAGTTTTTGCTGATGGTAACTCTGTGTATTTCTGTGTAAAAGGATAATTTTGTGAAGCCTGCACGGTGAGACCTGCTGAAAGTCAGAATTCACCATTTCTAGTACACATGCAAATTCTTTTACACAGACGTACTGCACGGTGCCAAATGTAGAGCAGGTAGTGAGTGAAAGTCAGGTACCTTTTGTCTTGTTGTAAGAATTGTCTGATTCTGTTTCTTTGTTTTCTCCTCCTGCAGGATTGAAATAAAAACTACTGCAAACTCCTACTGTTGTGACTCTCATAATATTACACAATGAAATTGTCAATTTCATGGACAAGTGGCTTTATATACCGTAGGTGAGCTCAGAACAGGCCATCAGTTTCTTCCTCAAACAGCCAGGAAAGTTGTTAATACTGAAAATACCAAAGGGTGCAGTGCATTAAGAAGGCCAAGCTGTAGTGCTTTCTCTGCTGATGTATTTTTTCTGGGTGAGAATTCTGGTGCTGAGGAAAGGTGTCAAAATGTCGGCAGTGGGCACTGAAGTCCTCTCTCCATAGGACAGGCTGCAGCAATGCAGGCTTCTTGTTTGCCAGTGTGCTTGAGCCCTGACCTGAAGAGTCCTACATATATGGGTGGGTGAGCAGTTCATTCTCCTCACTCACTCCAAGCTTGGAGCTTAGGTCTTTCATGGCAGCAGCAGACACATGGAGAAGATACAGGGATCAGATTCTGCCCTCATTTACAAGTCAATAAGTTTGCACAGGTGAAACAAAAGGCAAAATTTACTCCCAAATCCAGACTTCCAGCTCCACTAATCTAAGGGATGGTTTAAGAGGGTACTTGGTCCTGCCATGAGTGCAGGGTACTGGACTTGATGACCTCTCATGGTCCCTTCCAGTTTCTATGATTCTATCATTAGATGTACTGGGTAAAATTCTTTCTCTACTGAAGTGCTTGGGAACTCTGCCAGTGACTTCTGTGTGGTTAGGATTTCACCTGCTACCTCACATCTCTAGTCATTTGCACTTACATGCATAAAACAGCTTTAATATGAATATGCTGGTCACTTTTTAATCTCTAGTAATTGCTAGGTTCTCCGTAGTAGTTTTTTCAAGGTCTGATCTAAATTCCTATTTTGCTAGGCTATTTCTGATTGATAGATTCAAGTTCATAAACTATGAGCATAGATTCTAGCTATGACTTTAATTTTTCCTAATTTTATGCAGTAATTTGTTTGGCTATTTGGC
>ML685780.1:25066477-25090864 GCA_007922175.1 Pelusios castaneus
TCTTTCTTTCTTTCTTTCTTTCTTTCTTTCTTTCTTTCTTTCTTTCTTTCTTTCAAGGCAGGAAGAAGCTATTTCTATATTGTCCATAATAGCTGCCATGGATTAAAAGCAGAGGTTCCCATCTAAATCTAGTGGGCAAGTGGACTCCTTGTTTGTTTTTCATGAGATACCCTAGAAGTTAATTCCCCCAAAAATGAAAATACTGGAGATGCTGGTCAAAAAATACGGAACTTATTTTATATTTGTAGAAGGAAATGTAGTTATTCTGCACTTCTGTCAGAGAAGTGCAGAATATCCACATTTGAGTATTCATCATCTCTGAGATTGAAGTCAGTTATCTAGGGCTAAGTACACACTACCAGACTTTTCGCGCAATAAGCCTGTTGCGCATTAAATGTTCCGTGGTTGTTGTTGTGCAAGATCGCGTACACACTCGGCGGACTCTAACGGAACAGACCCCCCCCCTTCTTTTCGCAGTCCTCCAGCGAAGCAAACTGAACTGTGGGTACCTATCCCACAGTCCCCCGTATCGGTAATTCGCGATTTGGATCCTGGGAAGAAGAAGGCTCGCGCTATGCTGCATGGGATAATTCTTCATTTCCCGTGGTGCATTCTGCTACCGACGCCAACCAGCAGTTGCCACTAGCAACGAGCACGAAATTTAAACTGAAACGACCGTCTTTACGGAACTGCCTTTTCAGAATGACCATGGGTTCAGCTGTGATCTTGAATGCTGCGTTCAGCATTGTAAACACAGCCCAGCTTCTGATGCAGTACGCCTTTGGCTCTGATTCAGAGCAGGAATCGGATGACTCGAGTACAGAGACTGACAGCCTTGAGAACAGAACTGATATTCTGATCAGTTTCGCAGACCAGCTGCACAGCCTGAACCGCCGTGTCTGGTCACGGCAGACGAGTACAGATTGGTGGGACCGAATCGTTCTTCAGCTGTGGGATGATGATCAGTGGCTACAGAACTTTCGAATGCGGAAAGCCACATTTATGGAACTCTGTCAGGAGCTAGCCGCAAGGACACGAGGATGAGATCCGCCATCTCCGTGAAGAAGCGTGTGGCAATTGCCCTATGGAAACTGGCAACTCCGGACTGCTACCGCTCGGTCGGAAACCAGTTCGGGGTCGGATGGTCGACCGTCGGAGTAGCACTGTCACAAGTCTGCAAATCCATCAACCGTCTTCTGCTAAGGAGGATGGTGAACCTTGGGAACGTGAGGGACATCATCGCTGGATTTAATGAGTTGGGCTTCCCGAACTGTGGTGGTGCAATAGATGGCACTCACATCCCTATTCTCGCGCCCGACCATCTCGCCTCCAAGTACATTAATCGTAAGGGATACTTTTCAATGGTTCTTCAGGCACTGGTGGACCATCGTGGTCGCTTTACGGACATAAATGCGGGTTGGTCAGGAAAGGTGCACGATGCACGCATTTTCAGAAACTCTGGACTGTTCCGAAGGCTACAGGCGGGTACATTTTTCCCGGATGAGAAAATGACAGTGGAGGGTGTTGAGATGCCCGTAGTTATCCTTGGGGACCCCGCCTACCCACTGATGCCATGGCTTATGAAGCCTTTTACCGGGAAGTTGGATCTTGCAAAGGAGCGCTTTAATTACAGGTTAAGCAGGTGTAGAATGGTTGTAGAGTGTGCCTTTGGCCGTTTAAAAGCGCGCTGGAGATTGCTGTACGGCTGGCTTGACCTACATGAGGACAACATACCAATTGTCATTTCTGCGTGTTGTGTCCTTCATAATATTTGTGAAAACCGGGGGGAGAGATTTCTGAACTCGTGGACAAGGGAGGCAGAACGTCTAGAGTATGCCTACCAGCAACCGGACACCAGGGTTATCCGGGGGGCGCAGCTTAGGGCTGTGCGCATAAGGGAGGCGTTGAAGAATCATTTCATGATTTTGGACTGAAAGGCTGCCTTTTAATTTCACTAATCACTGATATCGCTCTGTATTTTTTACTTTAGAAACTCTATGTATATTAGTGGTTTGCTTCTTTCTCTTTTTTATTTCTTTAGCACCCCACGTCAAGGGCATACTAAAAATACAAATAAAGAAAGTCATATTAAATTTAACAATGTTTCAACTTTATTAATACAACAGAAATGAGAAGTTAGCTGTAAGGAGAGGGGGGACTAAAGGTGGGTGTAGGTGCGGGACTCCACGACATACGTCAGGGGAGGGGTTGATGTAACGTTATACCATGGGTGTCCATGGGGTTCAAAAAACTGTTTGGGGGGAGAATATTGCGTAGATGGAGGGAACGGCGGCTGTGGCTGCGGGGGGGAGGTGCGAGCCTGGAGCAGACCGACCATGGTCTTCAGCAGCTGGGTCTGCTCCTGGAGAATGTCTGTTAGGGCATCCTTCTGCTTCTCCCGCCTCGTGCTGCTCTCTCTCCTGTCCTGCCTGCACTGCCTCCTCCATTGCCTTGTCTCCCTCGCAGATGCCTCGTGGGAATGCATCAGCTCCTGGAAGATATCTTCCTTGCTCCTGCGAGGCCTCCGCCTTATCTGTCTCAGACGGTCAGCAGCAGCTGTACACCGTCCATCGAAGGTCGTTCCTGTGTAAATATGAAACAGTTTGAATGCCGCTATTGTTCTCACCACGTTCAGGTGCAAATAAGGATGCTCTCCCTACACATTCCGAGGTTACACGGGTGAAGAAATACTGGGGGGCAGTAACAAGTTTTGCAAAGCGAGGGACGGGTTGCTGTGATTAGGTCCACGGGACAGTTGACTATTGCCACTGCTTGTTCTGATCCTGTGTCAGAGATGGCTGCAATAGAAGCCGATATCACACTGCTTAGAGTGCCTCTGCAAGCGAGAATGCATCTCCTGCATGTGGCTGACTTCCAGCCGGGACCTTACGCTGCTGGATTGTGCGCGGCTATGGTTCCCGCGGCAGTGCTTGCGAGCTTGAGAGGGAGAGTCTCCCTGAATGGGGGAGGGCAAAGGCTCGCTCTACCATCCAATTTTAAAAGAAGAATTTGGAGATATTTGGAGTACACGTTTAGTGACTTGAAAGGGAACGACTACTTAGCAATCGAGGCATGCATTGATGCGCTTTTTATGTAATGCCAGTAATACCCCGCCAAACCATTAACCCACAGAAAAGAAGACACAGAAAAGGAGAACTCAATGCCTTATCTTCATGTACACGCAAAGCTGTAGCTGCTAGAATAGAGAGAACTGCAAACGTAACTTACCGGAGCTGCCATCGGCTGATTCAGGGGAAGGCGTGCAAAAGGAATCCGTGGAGCGTGGCGGGGTGGCGAATAACTCCTGGCTCCCGATGTAGGTGGCTCCGTTGTCACCGTCCTCGTCCTCTTCCTCCTCTGCTTCCTCGTCTACGACGGCATCGTCGCCTTCCGCTGCCTTGTCATTTTCAGACGCTGTCGCCGAAGTGTCCACGGTTGAGATCGGGGTGGTTGTGGGATCGCCGCCCAGGATCGCCTCCAACTCCTTGTAAAAGCGGCATGTTGCCGGCGCAGAGCCAGAGCGCCGGTTTGCCTCTCTTGCTCTGTGGAACGTTATCCGCAGCTCCTTCACTTTGGCCTGGCATTGCAGAGTGTCTCTCTCGTACCCCTTCTCAGTCATTGCTTGAGATATTTGACCGAAAATGTCGAAATTCCTCCGGCTGCCACGTAACTGTGACTGCACGGCGGACTCTCCCCAGATGCCTATCAAATCTAGCACCTCTGCTGTTGTCTAGGCTGGAGCTCGTTTGCTGCGCCGCAACAACATTGCAAGCGGAGCACACAGAGGCAGCAGCACTGAACAGCAAGCCAGAAGGGAGAGTGGGGAATTCAAAAATTTGCGGGGCAGAAGGGGAGGTCAGGAAAAATGACGTCATGGCAACAGAGTACAGAGGGAAGTGCAGAAGGGATGGGATTGGAATTGTGGGCCATTTCCGGAGGTTTCGCATTGCGCGGTAACCGTACACACACGGACTGTCGCGCGATAACTATTCCGCGTTAGACGCTACCACGCTCGTTTTGGTGGTTTACATTTTGCGCAACAAGAGGGCTCTTAACGCGCAAAAACTGTAAGTAGTGTGTGTACGCGCGGCTTCTTATTGCGCAATAAAGGGCTTTATCGCGCAATAACTTCGTAGTGTGTACAAGGCCTAGGTGAAGAAAGGGTCTAGCCCAGCTTCCATGGCAATCAAGGGAAGGAGTTCCTATTGACTAGCAAAAACAACTAACACCGCTACCCCATGAAACTTATTGACTTTAATGAGTTAGATCAGGCCTTAAGAACCTACCTTTAGGCATGTTAATTTGAAAGATTTCACCCTTCCTTCTAATTCCCTGCACATAGATTGATAGATATAAATTGGCTGCTTTTGAGTTCACTGAAACAGATTTTTGTTGTTGGTTGTTTTCCTTTGTTTGTTTTTTTTAACTTGCATTCAGGCTTCATTATAATTGTACCATTTGGTCTAATTACTCTTTTCCTCTTGGCCAACTTCCTATCAACTTCTTTAAAGGACAGAAATAGTTTATTTTTCCCAAGGGAAGCGAAATAGAGATTAAAAGGGAATGGTTTGGGCAGTTTAGCTCTTAAACTGGTTATTTTGCCTTTTCTCCTGACTGTTACGGTGATGGAAACCCCACTGGCACAACTACATCTTTGCCTCTAGATTAAAAGCAAAGGCTGTTTACAGAATCCTTTCTCATTATCAAAAGTATTTTTAAATGGCTGATGTGGCATTGTCTATACACTGCAGTTTTGTTTTAGAAAGCCCTTTATTCAATAATAGTTTTATTTTTTTAAAAATCATACAGCATCTGCAAAAGGGGATCAAGTATTCCTTTGAGTTGACCAAGAGTTTCCTAAGAAGTCAGATATATTAAAATCATGTATCAGAGCATCTCAACGTAGGCAATGTTCAGTGCTAGTTGCCCTTTCATTAAGGGCCAGATCTCACATTCTGTATAAAGTTTCATTGCTTTAAATGAAACTGCTGGTAGGAAAAGGTACAGCTGTCCAATGTGAGTGTGTCAGAATCTGGTCCTTCTAGATCATTATGATAAATGGTGAGTTGAAATCAGGTAGATAAGATTATTGGTAATAAATGTTTTTGATGAAAAGTACTATCATTCCTGGGGACTTGATTGTCTTCTCTACACCAGCTTTATATTATTGTAATTCAGTGGAGTTACTCTCCAATTTACTGCATTATCAGAAACAAATCAGACCCTGAGAACTTAATCAACAGCAGTATCCAAATGATTTTGTTTTAATGCAGTTAATAACTGATCCTTCACAGAAGCAATATATTTGAAAAAAATTGATTACCTCATTCTTGCTACTTGTTTCCTAGGGAAAACACCTTCCATATGACCCCTGCACTCCTTCCTACTATCTGGATCAAAGATAGCCCAAATGCTGGCACAGAAGGGCATGAGGGGCAATAATCTTCACTGCCCTCCTCTCCTTGTGTTTTAGGACTAACTGAGCCCCAAGTAATCCCACTGATGTCAGTTGGCTCTCTTGTGTGAACAAGGCTTTTATGAATGAGACTTAAAAAAGGATAAGTGAAGGAGATTTAGGAGCCTAAGTCATGCTGACTTTTGAAAATGAGTCTTAAGTTCCTTACTGTTGACAAATTTACCCCCCAGAAAATTATCAAATATTTGGTCTGAGGTCACTCGCAGGTTTTTGTTACCAATAATAAGAAAAATCTGCATATGATAAACACTCCAGAAGTGAAGAATATGATGAGCAGTGAAAATCACAGTGTGGATTAAAACATAGCCCAGATTACTCAAACCTAATATTCTCTGTCATTGCAGGATTGATGGGAACAGGTAATGTGATGCCTGCACTAATAATAGCCACTTCTGATGCTAGTACAGTAACCATTCTAGATAAATAAAAAACAAGCTTAGAGGTTAGGAGGACTTTGTATCAATAAAGCCACAACAACGTAACATGTCAATTGAACAAAGTGGCTGACCTATTACAAGCAGCCATTATTAACAATTTAACCTCAAAATGTGGGGGAAGTATGACATGAGGTTCTGCACAGCTCGTTTTTAAACTTGTACTTTTCAATTATATACCCTAATCAAGAGGAACATGTGCATGCTCTGCATTGATTAAACCTGCAGATGACATCAAACTGAGAAAGGGATCATAAATGCCATGTAAGAGAAATCAGAATTGCAAAGTGAGCTCACAGGTGTATTGAGATGGGTAAATGTAAAGGAGATGAGATTCTGTTTGCAGATAAAATGTAAAGTTAATACACCTAGAGAGAAATAATCATCATCAGAGAAACGAGCTAGTGCAACTTCGAATGCAGGGAAGTAAAACTGTGGACCTTGTAGGGAGTCATAAACTGGGTATGAACTCACAATTCGATACCATTGCAAAAATGGCAAATGCCATCCTAAGGTATGTATTTACTAAGGTTTCTTAAAAAGCCAATGAGGTAATAATTCTTTATAGGACAGCAAATGGAAAGCTGCATGAAGCATTGGGTCTTTCGTTGTAAAACAGACACTGAAAAGCTAAAGAAGGTACAAATGGGCAGCTAAAATAATAAAGGGACTAGAAGGGGGAAGACTAATGTAACTTAATTCATAAAACAAAGTCAATTATGGGAAGATAATACTACAAAAATATCTATCGTTAATAGAAAAGCAAGAAAGGATCAGCTTTCCTGCAGGGGAATAAAGAAAAATGAGGTAACGACTGGAAATTAGATCTACAATTATCAAGTTCAGATAAAAAGAACAAAAAAAGTTACTACAGACATGGTAGTTGTTATAGTTTATTATAATGTCAGCTAGATGCTTTAAAGACAGGCCTGAAGATAAGTGTACTGCCACAATAACACCATGGGATATTGTGATGTATGGAGCTTATAAGGACTGTCTGTGTGCATGTGGCTTAAGATCTGGAACATTCTGGATCCAGAGTTCAGAAGAAGTCTTGACAGGTAGAAGCAATTGCAGCTGAAGTTGGTTGGAGACTGAACCTCAGAACAAAGCGAGGTTAGAGATAGTTTCCAAACAAGTTGACAACTTGATTATTTTGTTTGTAGTTAGTCAGCACCTGAAGAAGAGCTCTATGGAGGTCAAAAGCTTGCCTGTTTTACCAACTGAAATTGGTCCAATAAAAGATATTACCTCACCCACTTTCTCTCTCTCATATCATGGGACCAACTTGGCTCCAAGAACCCCATAAACTTCATAGAAGAGGTTAAATAAAGTGGTAGTGGGATTACTGAAGAGGAAGATGCTGTTTGTTGCAAAGGGGTTGGTGAGGATGGCCTGATAAGTGGCTGAAAATCAGCTATCTGTGATGTAATGCTTTTTATCTGAAAGCAGAAATACAACTATCTTGGTCTTTAAAATGAAACCTATGATATTCCTCATCTCAAAAATTGCTGTGATGCCCACACAGGCATTTCCCAACCAAAACTGAGGCTCCTTACTATCTTTGCGGGTCACCAATCACTGCTTTGCAACTCTCAGAGCTTGAAAAAGGGTCATCTCAGCATCCCATTGATTTTGATGGGGGGTGGATCCATTGGATATGCAGAAAGGCTTTACATTGAAAGAGGCAGAAAACTCAGAAGTGTGGGTTGCCAGTCATGTTTGTTCTGGGCTTCACTGATGCATCTACATTACTAAGGTTTTGCAAATAGTTATGTCTTGACTCTTCTGTTTAGTGCAGCTGCGTGCCACCTGTGGTGCCTCTACATCATATTGCCAATCCCAGGTATTGAAAAGCTTCAAGTTGTGACCCAAAATACCATGAGATTGTCTTCAAAATCATGAGACAAAATTGATGTTCTTTTTATTTGTCTTTGGGGGTGCATTAGAGCCATGTTTTCAGGTTTTTCTTTAGAACCATGAGAGCTAGAAAAAAAAGTAATAGAACTTGAGATTCTCACCTAGTCCCCTGAGCTGGGACTTTATGAAGAACACCAAGTTTTGCTAGACTCGTGATAAAATCCTGAGTTGGCAACATTTATCACTAGGCACCTGTGAAATGCTGCTCTTGCCAGGCAAGAGAAATGACATTAGTGAGGAGGAAGATGAACAAAAAGTGGGTCATCCCTCTGTCCTAATTGCAATTCTTGATACTTTTCAGTGTCTTTCCATTTGTTCCGAAAGCTCCTGTGTGTCAGATAGTGTCAAAATTGTGTATTTCAATTCATTTGGTATCTCATTCGCAACAGTATTGTGTGCTTTACACTCCTGGAATGCAAGGTGAACAGCGCTTGTACGTGCCGAGTATTTATTGTATCGTGAAAGGGATGATGATAAACATCACCTTGGATTTGTTGTACCAAAGTTGCAATGCCATGATGAAAGGCCCCAGCACACACAGCACTTTAGCAATGAGTATAGCAAATTGGTAAAGATTGACCTGCTTTTCTCTCCCAAAGGCAATAAATATGCAGGTCTGGGTTAGTTTACAAGAGCCTAAAAGCACCACCTTCTTCAGGAACAGGAAGAGTGTGAAAGCCGCCTACAAAGCCTACTGTCATTAGTGGGTGTCAAAGCCCACAGCTAGACAATAATCATTAGGAGCCAAAAAAGCAGAGCGGGAACATGGCTAATTGAAGCAACAGAGATGACAGAAAACAGAAGTGCAGGAGTATGCACTTGCTTTTACTTCCTTATATTTAGCTATATATTACTTTCTTGTATTTATCTCTTTATAGTTCTTATATTTTCATTCTTATTCTTGTATGAAGACTGTAGTATATATGTGCTGTTCCTCTACAGCGATTATGATTGAGTTCATAGTACATTTGGAAGTATATTTCAAGGAATATGAGGTAGATTTTTTTGAGGGGAGGGGGCTGGTACTTGCTTTAGTTCAGGCCTTTGTTTGTTTTGGAAAAGAAGGAGAAGATGAGTTCGTGGCTGTTGAACTGCACAGCAGGGTTCCTGAAACACAGTTCTGCATGAGACAAGATATTGAAATTCAATGAAAGAATATCAAAATGTGGAAATTGTTTTGACACTCTGTGACGCTTACTAGCTCTTTGTGGACCCAATCGTTACTTTCAGTAACTTCTTTTTGACTTCAGTGAGGGATTTGCCTAAGTATGGACCTTTAGGAATTGGCTCTGGAAGAAGTGTTCTTAAGAAGAGGAAAGCGCATTCTGTAATTTACAAAGAGGGCATGTATCATGAAGACAGGAGATCTGTAATGGATATCAATTAAAATAGGACTAACCATAGTGATACTCTCAAATAGAGCAGCCTTATGAAAAGGAAGTACTGCAACTCTGTGCTATTTAGTAATCAAAAGTGTGTCTCAGCAGTAATCGCAGCTCATTTGAGGACCATGGGAGAGTGAGGGGAGGTGGGCTGGAGGGATTTCGTTTTAGTTCATTTGCAGCTTTGTTTGTTACAAGGCTGTGTTTTATATTGTGGAAGTCAGGCTGGGTAGGAAGCCTCACTGTGTCATTCCTAGCTGGTTCAGTAGGGTGCTTTTATCCTCTGTACGATTTCCAGTCAAGTATCAAAGTGGTGCCCAGAGACCTGCCCGCCTCTTAGTAGCAGCTCTTAAAAGCTACAGCAGTGAAAAACATTGTCAGGACATGGCTGGTTAGATGTTCCTTAGCCTGGGGGAATTTAAAAAAAAAAAAAAAAAAAAGGCAGGAAAGGGGGAGGGAAGGGTTTCCTTTCATTCATATTTTCCTGAATGAAGAGTGAAGGGTTCTGAAAGCCATTTGGCCTTCACAGGAAGTTGCTCTGTTCTGAAGTCAGGGGGTGTAAGGTTTTTTCTGGTTTCTTCTTTGTTCCACTCGCTGATTTGCTCAGCACTATTTCTTGCCCTGATTAAGCAATCCCCAGTCCTTGTATATGACACCACATCAGACTGAGCATTTTTCTGGGCAGACAGCTGTGTGTCATGTGAAGAGGCTCAACAGATTGAAATGCTTTAACCGGGTTACCTTTTTTTCTCTGCCTTTATGGCAAAGCAAATGTTCTCATAAATGCCCTCCTCATTTCCCAAAGGACGGAAGTAGATTACTTTGCTTCTTCAGCCTGTGCTTTTCTGGTTTTCTGCTTCTTCAGCAAAATGCAGTGAAACATATTCCTAACTACAATTTTTTTTCCTACTTGGGCTTTTGGTATAATAACTCAGAGGAATGAAAAAAAAGCAGGGTGGGGGAAAGGCTTTTGATACGGTTTCCCACAGCATTCTCGTCAGCAAGTTAAGGAAGTATGGGTTGGACGAGTGGACCATAAGGTGGATCGAAAACTGGTTAGATCAGCGGGTAGGCATCAATGGCTCGATGTCTGGTTGGCAACCGGTAACGAGTGGAGTGCCCCAGGGGTCGGTCCTGGGGCCGGTTCTATTCAACATCTTCATTAATGATCTTGATGATGGAATAGACTGCGTGCTTAGTAAGTTTGCGGATGACACCAAGTTGGGGGGAATGGTAGACACTCTGGAGGGCAGGGACAGGATCCAGGGAGACTTGGACAAATTGGAACACTGGGCCGAAAGAAACCTCATGAGGTTCAACAAAGACAAGTGCAAAGTCCTGCACTTAGGACGGAAAAATCCCATGCACTGCTACAGGCTGGGGACCGATCGGCTAAGTAGCAGCGCTGTAGAAAAGGACCTGGGGTGGACGGGAAGATGAATATGAGCCAGCAGTGTGCCCTTGTTGTGAAAAAGGCCAATGGCATATTAGGCTGCATCAGTAGGAGTATTGCCAGCAGATCAAGGGATGTGATAATTCCCCTCTATTCGACACTGGTCAGGCCGCATCTGGAATACTGTGTCCAGTTTTGGGCTCCCCACTACAGAAAGGATGTGGACAAATTAGAAAGAGTCCAGCGGAGGGCAACAAAAATGATTAGGGGTCTGGGGCACATGACTTATGAGGAGAGACTGAAGGAACTAGGCTTATTTAGTCTACAGAAGAGAAGACTGAGGGGAGATTTGATAGCAACCTTCAACTACTTGAAGGGTTGCTCCAAAGAGGAGGGAGCTAGGCTGTTCTGGAGGGTAACAGAGGACAGAACAAGGAGCAATGGTTTCAAATTACAGCTGGGGAGGTCAAGGTTGGACATTAGGAAAAACTTTCTCACTAGGAGGGTGATGAAGCATTGGAATGGGCTATCTAGGGAGGTGGTAGATTCTCCATGTTTGGAGATCTTTAAGGCTCGGTTAGACAAAACCCTGGCTGGGGTGATTTAGGGGGAGTGGTCCTGCTTTTTAGCAGGGGGTTGGACTAGATGACCTCGTGAGGTCCCTTCCAACCCTATGATTCTATGAAATACAGACTGAGAGCTGGGGATCAGAATATGTCATGGAGTTCAACATTTTCTGCAACTTTTAAACTGTTTTGGGAAACTTGGAAAACCAGTTCAAGTATGTGAGCTATTTTTTTCCATAATTTTAAGTATCTGTGTTCCCTCATCCCCACCCCCAAGACTGATTCATTTAATCATGGTAGAAAAACAAGCTGTGTTTGTAGCTAAAAGGAAACTTGTTCTGTGTATTTCAAAAAGAAAAATAGTTCCTCGCCTCCAACGTCCTTCAAAATATTGAGGTCAGCACAAGTGGACAGTCTGTGTATGTACACCAAGCCTTGACAAAACCCGGGTGCCAGGTTGCCATGGCAACCAGGGTTTGTAGCCTGGCTCCAAACTCTGCTGCAGAAATGCTGTGGAGGAGCGCCCTCTGGTGACTAAAAATGAAACTGCTGGCCCCTAACTGGGAGCCAATTTTGTAAAGCCCTGATATACGCTTATATGTATATCTAGGTAGCATCACCTATAGAATTGTAGACTAGGAAGAGACCTCAGGAGTTCATCTAGTCTACTCCCCTGCAGAATAAGTGTTATTTAAACCATCCCTGACAGATCTATATAACTAAACCACAGTTGTATATATGCACGGAGGGACGTGGATGCAGCTCCTGCACGCGCATATAACTGACACAGCTGTGCGTGCGCAGCAGCTGAATCCACGTCCATGCCGTGCATAAGCCTGTGGATTACTGCCACCACCCGAACCCCTGGACTGAGCTGTGGTTTTTAATTTGCATAATTTTACCCTTTGAACTCCAATGTTTTTCTTACTTATGAGTGCAGAAACTCAGGACACTCCACCATCCATCATTTCTCATCCCTGAAAAGTTTGGAGTAAACACTAAGTGATTGCCATTCTTCAATTTGCGATTCTTTAGAGAATCGGGGGTTTACTGGTGTTTGTCTAACTAGCTCTTAAAAATCTCCGATAACAGAGAATCCACAAGCTCCTTAGGCAATATATTCCAGTGTGTAACTACCCTGAGAATTAAGAATTTTTTCCTATTGTCCAGCTTAAACAAGCTTGCTGCAATTTAAGCACATTGCTTCCTGTCCTATCCTCAAAGGTTAAGGAGAACAATTTTCCCCTCCTCCTTGTAACAACCTTTTATGTACTTGAAAACGGTTATCATGTCCCCTCTCAATCTTCTCTTCCCCAGACTAAATAAACCCAGTTTTTTCAGTCTTCATTCATAGGTCATGTTTTCCAGACCTTTAATAATTTTTGTTGCTCTTCTCTGGAGTTTCTCCAGTATCTCCACATCTTTTCTAAAATATGGTACCCAGATTGGGACACAATACTCCAGATGAGGGCTAATCAGCATGGAGTAGAGGGGAAGAATTACTTCTCGTGTCTTGCTTATAACATTCCTGCTAATACCTCCTAGAGTGATGTTTCCATTTTTTGCAACAGTGTGACACTGTTGACTCATATTTAGCTTGTGGTAAGCTAGGGCCCCCAGGTCTCTTTCTGCAGTACTCTTTCCTAGGCAGTCGTTTCCCATTTTGTATGTGTGCAACTGATTTTTCCCTCCTAAGTACTTTGCATTTGTCCTGACTGAATTTCATCTTATTTATTTCAGACCATTCCTCCAGTTTGTCCACATCATTTTTAATTTTAATGCTATCTTGCAAAGCACTTGCAACCCCTCCTTCCTTGGTATCATCCAAAAACTTTGTTAGTGTACTTACTCTCTGTGGCCATAGATCTAACTCACTGATGATGATGTTGAACTGAAGCAGATCCAGAACTGATCCCTGCAGGATCACACTCAGTATGCCTCCCAACTTGAATGTGAACAGGGCTGGCTCAGTTGGCTGAGTGGTCTAAGGCGCTGTCTGGAGGCTGCAGGCTCCCTCTGAGGTTGTGGGTTCGAATGCCGCTCCGGACGTCCCGGTACGATGGGTGTATGACCGGCAGCTCTCTTTTATCAATCCATGAAGTTTTCCGCGAGACCTCTCTGAGCTGCCGGCCTTCTACCAGGACCTCCTCCAGACCTGGGGGCTCGTTTCGGCCTCCAGGTCCCTTGTGCCCACTGAGGCGGAGGACCTCCTCGCGGAGCCCCTGCTACACATCCCCCATTAGTGTGCAGGTGGCGGAGGCCCCCTCCGTGAGGCGGAGGTTGGTCCTGGCAGGCGTCACCAAGGTCGGAGACCTCCTGGACTATGCCCGGGGGGACTGGGTGGATCCCCTTGTGCTGGCTGAGCGCATGGGGCTCTCCACCCTTTGAACCCCCGGCGCCTACTCCAGGAGGTGAAGGCAGCCTTGCCCCCTGCTGCTCGGGATTACCTCGAGCAGGTCCTGCGAGAGGGTGCTACCCGCCCTCCCCTCAGTCCTGGCCCTCCGGAGCTTTTAATCGGGCCCCGGCCCCGCGAGCCCCCCCCCGGCTGCCCCTGCCCCATGTCCTGAGCCGGTTGCTGGACTTGCAGCCGGTCTCCTTCCGAACTGCGCCCCGCAAACATCTGTACACACTCGTGCTCCACACCATCCACTTCCTCGCCCTCGTGTCCCACCCCAATACAAAGTGGCGGGACCTGATCCCATCTGTGGAGGACGAGGACCCCCGGTGGGCCAGCCTGTATGCCACCTTGACTCCACGGCCCGCCGGGGATATAAGTTGGTGGCTCCTTCATGGAGCCGTGAGCATGGGCATGTACTTGGCGCGGTTCACTCCCCATCCCGACGCCTGCCCTTTTTGCGGTGTGAGGGAGACCCTGGCGCATGCCTATCTTGAATGCGCCAGGTTGCAGCCCCTTTTCCGGCTCCTCCAGAACCTCTTATTGAGGTTCTGGCTGCACTTTTCCCCACACCTTCTTTTATATGCACTCCCCATCCGTGGAGCCACAAAGTCGCGGGACCTCCTCGCCAACCTCCTCTTGGCCTACGCTAAAGTGGCCATCTATAAAACCAGGGAGAGGAGGTTGGCTGAGGGAGGCTCCTGTGACTGTGGTGCCTATTTCCGGTCCCTTGTTCGTGCATGCATCCGAGCAGAGTTCCTCTGGGCAGTGTCTGCTGGCTCCCTCGATACCTTTCGGGAGCAGTGGGCGCTGTCCAGGGCTCTCTGCTCGGTGTCCCCCTCCGAATCCCTAATTTTGACCCTTTGACCATCACACCTGTTTCCTGTTATTTCATTTGTTGTCCCCCGTAATTATTTGAAAAAAAAAACTTGAATGAGAACCATTGATTACGCTCTGGGAATGGTTTTCTAACCAGTTATGCATCCACCTTTATAGCAGCTCCATCCAGGTTGTAATCTCGTACCCATAATAATCTCCCTTTAAAAAACTGCCAACTCTCTTGAACTGTTTTGTATACTTTGTTTCCTGGACACTTTCCATCACAAGACTTCTTATTTTCAGTTGCTTATAACTTTTTTTTTTTTGCCAAATTTTAACCATTTGTGCTGAAATTTTCCATGATGGCTGTCTGCCTCAGGCTAAATCTTCCCTTCCTGTTTCTTACACACACACCCTTTCCATCCTCTCAAAAGCTTAAGCAAAAGCAGTTCAGCCATTTCTAAGAACTAAGATATTTAGAAGCAAATACTATAGGAATTGTAAGATGATTACTAGAATTTGGCAGCTAAATTCTACAGAAGTTCCCTCACAACTCTATCATGATGACTGGACTGCATATGCAGTGTTCCCACAGAGCACCTTAGCATGCTTTATCCCTGAGGCAAGGGGCTATGGTGGTGCCATACAGAGGAACTGAGAACAGACAGCCTGTGTCTCCTGTGCTCTCAATTTTATTCCCTGTCCCCCATTCTCCACTGAAGCACAGCAACATGGAGGAGGGAACAGACTTGTTTGTATGCAGAAGGAACAAGAGCTGGACTGTGGGGTAAGGAGTGGAAAAGAGAGTCAGCAGTGGTGGAAATAGATTGGGACACAGAGAAAGGACAGAAATGAGGAGGGTCAGGTGTTAGTGGGGAAGTCTAAAAACTTGGATGTGGAACAGGGTGGGTGGGAGGAGACAGGGAGTTGAGGAGACTGTCACTGGCTGAGCAAGCAGACTGGATTGGGAGCTGTTGAGAGGGAGAAAAGACAGGTTGGACTCAGCAGCTCTAAACTGCAGTTGAAGCAAAATTGGTACTTTGTTGCTAACCCCAGAATCATAGGGAATAAAGCAATTACAAAGCCATCTTCTCTTCCACCCCATCCTGTGTAGAGCAGAGCTTGACCAGATGGAACCTGGCTCTTGGTAGAACTATTCAATATCAAATGTTTTTATCTTTTTTAAAACTGCTAACGGAAATTATAATTAGTCTGGGAGACATGACATCAGGTCTCTGGCTGTATTTAATAGAGCATAAATGGAGGAAAAGACCAAACTCTGCTCTTTCCACTTAAACACTGTAGCACTCGGGAACGTGGTGGGATACAGATGGGCAAAATGGCAGGAGACTAGGAAACAGTTACTTCACATTTCATATTGGGAAAGCACATTTGTTTGACACTTAGTCTGCTGGGTTTATTTTTATTTATTTGTTTTATTTTAAAAAGAGCCTGACTCAAATGCCCTGGAACATTGGGGAGGTTTGATTTGGATCTGATCTTTGTGGTTCAGGTCTGTCTCTAATTTTGATGAAAGACTGCATTTGATCAGAGGTGTATTACTTTTCCAAAACACCAGCATTGACTTTTGTCTACAAAAGTCAAAGGGTGCCACCACCAGATAATTGTGCATGAAAGATATCCCCCAAATTTGAAATTATGAATAATTGTCTTGCACCAAGAATGGTTTCATGCTGCATGCACATTTGTCTCTTTTGCACCCACCTACATGCACTGTGGGTGCAGTTTAGATGTTTAATTTTCTTTTTTATTATTATTATTTTGACTAACATAAAGATTACTTATTACAATTATTCAATTTCTGAAAATCTTCAGTAGGAATACTTTAACATAACAAACTCTGTGCAAATTGTAACCATCCTATAGGAGGTTTGCAGTGAATTCTCTGTTAAAGGAAAAGTTTCAGATCATCCCCATAATCCCTGTGATGCCAGCTGCTGATAAATTTGAACTCTATCAAATTTTCAGTGTTCCTTGGCTGAAAGAATGGGCTGGGAAGGGAGAAGAATGAGATGTTAACTGAGGCAGTAATGGCCTCCGAGGGATTTTAATCCCTACTATTTATCACATAATATTTCACATAAATTCTGGTAAAGATCTGCAGTATTTCTATTAAAACAGTAATTTGTTGTTCCTCTGCTCCTCTTTCTTTTTCTCCCTGATGAACATCAAAACTATGAATTGAAACACCACCACCACAAAAAAAAAAAAAAACTTAATACTTTGTAATCTCCCTGGGGAAGAAAAATCTCTCAAGCATCTTCATTAACACTGGCTGGTTGATGGCCTACCTATACCAAAACAGCTACTTAGATTAATTTGTTAAAAATGTTATTAATATTGACCTTTTGTAACAGCATGGATTCCATTTAAAGAAGTGAAAAAAAACAAAACTTTTGTGACATTATTTGTCTTCTATCCGTAATCATGAAAATGTTGACCATCTTCTTGGTTCTAAAGTATGTTATTAACACTTCCTTCTTCTTTCTTTTTTTTTTTTTTTTCTCTTCTCCTCTCGGGGAAAAATAGCTGAAGACGTGGAAAGACTGGCTGCAATGCGTTCAGACTCTCTAGTACCAGGAACCCACACTCCTCCAATCAGGAGAAGAAGTAAGTTTGCCAATATAGGAAGGATTTTCAAGCCATGGAAATGGAGGAAGAAGAAGAGTGAAAAGTTCAAACATACTTCAGCAGGTAATAATTGCATTTTGGTTGGCTGTTTTTAAAATTGTTTGTTCAAATAGGCTAAAAACGCAATACATAGTCATTAATAAGTAATACTGGCCCAAATTGTGATCAACTTAAAAAATATTAGAATTTTGTTGGAAATATTCTGAGTTCTAAAAGATGAATCACCTTGTTGCTGGACATTTGTTTTTAATTCCCTTTTTATGATGCAATAAAAAACAATGAAACAATTTGCAAGTGCCCGAACTTGCGAAAGCTGTTTATGTAACCTCTGATTTGAACAAAACCCAGAAAAAACAAGCAAACCAAATGAAATCATGTTGGCTTCTGCTCTGTGAGAAACATTGAGGTGTTAAAACCAAGGGAGAACATCAGTGGAGAAAGAAGTTACTTTCAAATGTTGTAAAAGTTTTTACAAATATTGAAGAAATTAAAATAACTGTGTGAAAAAGCAGTTGATAATTTACTTTTTATATAACAGATATAATAATAAATTCCTCAATCCACTCTGCTGGAATGACCAGTAACCCTTCTTCTGAGACAAACAAGGCTCTCTTTGATTCATGCCTTTTTCACATTCCTACTCTTAGACATTTTTTTAAAAGGTATTGAAAATTGTAAAAGCATGTTTAGGTATCAGAGATGAGGCTGGGCGAGTGCCCCAGGTCCAAACACTGACTTTCTGAAAGTGTGGATTTGGATGTGAACTCGGATCCTCCTCTACTGGGTATCTACAAACCTCCTCCCCATTGCCCCTGTGATGATATGTAATATGGTAATAGATATGTTTCTACAAATCTTGAATTCAGGATGCCTCTGGCAAAACAATTTTCACATCAGACCTCTTTATGAAGATAGAACCAGAAACAAGGTATTATAGACCTCTTACCTCAAGGCGTCAACAGGTATAACACCCTCGACTACTGACCTACATCATGGTGAAAGTGAACACGCATCCACAACACGGTGAAAGATTGTAGTTTACATAGGACTTATCTGTGTCCTCTGACCCTGCAGGCCCTTACTCATGGGAGTGGTCCTTACTCACCAACAAACAGCATTATGTGGGTTCTCACATAGCATGATGTGATTGCACAAGTAAAGGTTTGCAGCGTGGAAGTATAAAACCTCTCTTTGGCTACATGGCTTTACAACTTCTGCCTGGTCTGACAGGCAGAGACAAAGAGAAAATGAATTGGAATAAGTGGCTGTATTGCTTGGAGTGACTGTCTTTTTTTTTTTTTTCCACTTGACAGTTGTCAAAGCGACATGATTTTGCAAAATAAATGGTCTGTCCTTCACGTTGTATCATCACTCTAGTTCGCAACAGTACAATCTCTATAAGAGTCCTAGCTCTTCTGAAACCCAATTACTGCAGTATTTTGATAACCACACAGAGAATAAAAACACTGTAAAAATGATATCTTTCCCTCTCTCTTTTTTGTAGACTAAAGGATGAAACATAACAGGAAAACAATCACAAGTGAAGTCTCCATGAATGGTAATGAGAGACTGATCTCATTCCTGATACCTTGAAGCTCATTAGGGTGATCCTTTTAGTTTTTATAGTAAATTGAAACACAAACTTTAAAAAAAAAAATACCATTAATCTTCTTGGGGACTCCACTCCAATTTTTCCGTTTTTGTACAAAATCACTGATTATAAAAAATAAACATCAAGATATTTTGCTCAGCCTTTTCTAACTCCAGCAATATATTCAAATATTTTCAATCCCCAAGTTGGTGATAGATTGTTATGAGCCAAACCCTTTAGCTCCCCTTACTCAGTCCTAGCTTCCATTGAAGTGAAAAGGAGTTTTGTCTGAGAAAGGAATGATTTTTAACAACTAATATATGTCAGTGTTTGAGGTATCCTAAGTTAATCATTTATACTTTTTTTTGTTAGTTTTGATTTAAAACTTTAGGCCAGAATATTCCCATTCAGTGATCTGAGATCCCTCAAAATATATTTATAAGCACAATAATGAAAAGGTTTTTATCTTTTATTTAGAAAGGAAGGTGGTTGACTGATTCATGATTAGGTAGAGAAACCCTATCTTGAGTTAGAGAGGAACCTGTGTGTTAGAATTGCTCACAAAAAGTAACATCTCCGTATATCAATATTCATCTTACGATGCTTATCAATTCATGGTCTCTATCTTCATTGCTAAGGTGGCTCTAGGAATCGAAGGTGAAGAGTGTTGTTTCTGTAATCCATGCTAAGGTGGTGTGGCTGTTTGTCTCCCTCTTGTGTCTGTACCATACTGCTCTGCTAATGAACCTGATCCTTTAGCTCAAAGCAGTAGAGGCTCATGTTTTTTTTAATCTAGAAATCCAGGGTTGTTTCCTTGCAGGTAACTCATCCATGGATATCCTTACACTTCCTATAGTTTAAAGTGAATGTGAAAGAGAACACATTTTCAAATTATTCATCCTTGAAAGCATAAATACCAGGTTGACCCAAAGAGACTCTTTGATCCAAACTGTGGATCTAGATCAGCCGTTTCGATGACACACACATTTACAGATGATGCAAAAATTGGGGGAGTGACAAACAAAGAGGCGTATAGGTCACTGTTATGGATCAGTCTGGTTACCCAGGCTTTAGGAATCCATACATGTTTTAATATGGGTAAATGTATATATATCTAGGACCAAAGAATGTGGGCTATGTTGACAGGATGGGGACTCTGTCCTGGGAAACAGTGACTCTGAAAAAGATTTGGGAATCGTGGTGGGTGATCAGCTGAATATGAACTCCCAGTGCAATGCTATGGCCAAAGGAGCTAATGCAGTCAGTCCTTAGATCCATAAACAGGAGAAATCTGGAGTAGAAGTACAGAGGTTTTTTTAACTATATATTTGCCACCGGTGCTCCCATTACTGGAATACGGTGTTCAGTTCTGGTGTCCACAGTTCAAAGAATGTGATAAATTGGAGAAGGTTTAGGGAAAAGTGATGAGAATGAATCAAGGATTAGAAAACGTTCCTTATAGCTATTGACTCAAAGAGATGTATCCATTTAGTTTAAAAAAGAAAAGGTTAAGAACGACTTGATTAAGGTCCGTAAATGCCTACATGGGAAACAAATATTTTAAAATGGGCTCTGCAGTCTAGCAGAGAAAAGTATAAGATGATTCAATGGCTGGAGATTAAAGCTGGACAAATTCAGACAGGAATGAGGCAATTAATTATTTGAATACTTAGCAAGAGTTGTGGTGGATTCTCTATCACTGACCATTTTTAAATCAAAATTGGATTTTTTTTTTTTCCTAAAAGATCTGCTCGAGAAAATATCGTGGGAAGTTCTTTGTCCTGTGTTATACAGGAAGTCACAACAGATTATCAAAATGGTGCCTTCGGCCTTGAAGTCTACAAATCTATAAATACGGTATTTGATTTGTGTGCACCTCTAGTTTTAAAATTAACAGTGCTTAAGGGAATTTTCAAAACAGCATACAGCAAGATATAGACAGAAGTATAATTCTTCCCAGAGCAATTTTTTTTTCCATGGCTGGGATACAAGTCCTTTACAGTAAAAATTTCTACTGAGATTTCCTTGACAGATACTTAATTCTACAAGGTTATCAGAGCCATACTAGAAACTTAGAAAACAAAATTAGACTCAACCACACTTTTAATTACAGCATGAATAAAAGTTTGAAAAATAAAATAAAGTTAAACAGTTTATCTAAAGCTTCAGCTTCTCCAGAAAGCATTAAAACTTTAATTACTATAAGGGGCTGAAGGCTTTTAGCAGCAGGGAGTAGTTGGATACAGTTGACAGTAATGGGTTACAGGGGAATAAAATTCTAAATGGCAAGATTGTATCACTTGATGGGACTGGGTTTTTTTGCTTTAAACTTATAAGGAGTAAACTCTAATTGATGGCAAAAGAAGCCAGAAGCCAACAATGAACCTTCTCCACGTTGACAAGGTTCCACTGCTGAATTATGCCTGTGCTATCTTAATTTGGCCCCGTTTGTCTGTATGCAGCCTTTAATTAAATGATCATAGGCACCCCTCTCCTTTGCCCCATTGGCTTTTTATTTAGTTTTCCAGACCAGAAAAAAATCGTTCTACAAAATATGATTCGATTATTTAAGTTATGTCTCCCAAAATCCCGTTGACCAACTGTATCTTTTAATTTAACAGCATTTAAATTAATTTAAATGTAAAGGCTTTAGGTGGATAATAAAAATAAATTAGGAAACTAATAAAGTCAATACCGTGGGAGACACTACTCTTTATAAACTATAACCAGCTGACTTTATCTCAACAGCTGGCTATCTCTAACCAACCCCCTCTGCAACTGGCTGGTCTTTTTAACTCTGCAACCCAGTATCAACCAGACTTTAACTAGTCACTAGACCAGGGGTCTGCAACCTGCGGCTCCAGAGCCGCATGCAGCTCTTTGGCCCTCCTTGCAGCTCCGGGCTCCTGACTCCTGCCCCCCACTCCCCAAGGAATCCTATGGGCAACCCAGTCCTGGCTCCAGGTCGCCCCCTCCCCCACTGCCACCAGGGGACCCTGTGGGCAGTCCACTCATGGCTCTGCCCATCTCCCTGCCACTGGTGGACCCTGCTGGTGGCCCATGCCAGGCTCCAGGCTCCCCTCTGCCACCAAGGGACCCTGCGGCAAGCACCCTGGCCCAGCTCCCTCCACCCCCTACCAGGAGGTTGCACCCACTGTGGCTCTCAAAACACTTGGTAATTTAAGGAATTTTTTTAAATGACTCTTCTTATCTTTTGAGTTGCTGGTCCCTGCACTAGTATCACCATAGTTCTTAAAGATCCTCAGTTCACAGTGCCATTTTTTCAAATGAGTAAATTTAGTCTTTCGGGAAGGTTAAAATTCTAGTGCCTATGAGGAACCTAATGCTTATCAATCAAGTTCCTTCTTTAGATAGTCGGATCCATTTTTGGCAATAATATTTGCACTCATATCACCACATTACTTAACAAAGATAA
Source organism: Pelusios castaneus (assembly GCA_007922175.1). Lineage (NCBI taxonomy): Eukaryota > Metazoa > Chordata > Testudines > Pelomedusidae > Pelusios > Pelusios castaneus. The sequence continues at coordinate 25,088,542 of ML685780.1, forward strand.
CAATTCTAATTTCCATCAGCTATATGGTTCCATTATCTTTCCCTGAAATTTCATCTAACTAATGTCTCTTCATCATTTCTCCATATACCTCAAACACATGTGACACTTGTATTAATATTTAAATTGCAATACCTTTCCTTCCTTCCTTCCTTCCTTGTAATTTAAAACGAGTACCGGTTGGCCTTGGAATGAAAACCAAGTTACATTGTGAGTTTCTTATTCTGTACTCTTTCTCATCTAGTTATTTTGCTTAAACCTAATCAAATCAAATGTAATTCTTAATTGGCATTTAAGAAGTTGCTCTGCTGGAGTTTTCTCTGCGGGATAGGCTGAATGTGTGACAAGGAAAAAAATCTGCAGTACAGTGTTTCAGGGTTCTGTCCTCACCCTTGATTAAATGGCTTTAAAAGTTTGTACAAAAAGTTCTGCTAACATACTTGAAGTGGGGTGATAAGTAGCTGAGATTAGCCCTGATCTGCTATCAGAACTGTGTGGAGTGCTGTAGTTGCTCATGCAGAACTAAAATATTGGTAGAGAAACCCAAGATCTTTTCCAGACTTTCTAGGGATGTAGAGAGCAAAGAAAGGCATTGGATGAAAATACTGGCTCAGATTTTCAAAAGTGGCCTTTAATTTGATATGCTATGTGTTCAAACTGATTTTCAGAGATGTTCAGCACCTGCACAATTTCACCTGAAGGCACTGGCAGTTGCCAGTGCTCAGTACCTTTTAAAAATTAGACCAGAGATTTCTAAAGTTGCACAATGAAAAACCTGTGTTTTTTAGAATCCACTCTTGAAAATTTCACCCATTATTTTTATGAGAGTGAACAAGGACAGATTATGGATCTCACTCACCCATTTACTCTTGTTGGACCCCAGGTTCCAGGGAGACTTTAAAATCAAAGGTCTTTCAACCAGGCATACAGACTGGCAGCTAAAAATGTACTGCAATACATTATCCTGCTTGGCAAGGATGGGTACCAGATGACCTACTGAGTCTTTTCCGTCTCTAATTTCTATGTTTCTTGGGTTACATGTTATGTATCATTTTTAGATTTGGTATTTTAAATGGGCTTAAAAATTATGAAAGCTCTTAAGCATGTTCAGAAAATGCAGCTATGATTTTCGCACTGAGGATGATTGTAGCATTTGTCTATTTTTATCCATGAATTGCCTAAGGGGAGTTTCTGAAGAAAATGGATGTTTATGCCACTCTATAGCAGCATCTTTGTGCCTTCTTGAAATCTGCTACATAACACATTTCCTGGCTTTAAGAATCAGACTTTGCCTAACTGGAGTCAAAAGGCTATTTGAGACAGCACTAACCCCCTTGCCGGCATGACACTTGCTTTAATGGGACATTTGTGAAAAGGGTCCTTAAATGTGTCCTGTCTTACAAGAAAGGTATGTTTAATGAGGCCATTTGGTTTTTATGCTAATTACACTTCCAGTTGCTCTGAAGATTATATAAAGCCACCCCAAACAGTAAAACTGCAGCATAACTCTGCAATAATATATTCCTGCAAAAAAAAAATGTAATACAATTAATCTATTAGAGAGAGGATTTACAATCCATGTTTCAAGACTTGAAGAATAGTTGCAGTGAAATGCGCTATTAATATTGTAATGCTCTTCTTTTTATGAAGTCTAGAGAGCATCATTAGTCAGGTGTGTCAAGAAATGTTTTACCAACAACATTGGGAATAATGAAATCTGTAGGTTTCAGGAGACAGAACAAGAGTATCTGTCTAAAAAAGCTGATCCTCTTGTGTAACAGTGCGTTCTATAGCCTCAACTGCTCACGGTGATACATGAATAGACAAGCACCATCAAAACAGGCAGGTGCTAGAAGACTAGCCCTTTTAGAATGTCTTTGTATAATGACAGAATACACTGAGATTTATTTTTATTTTTAGTTTGCATCTGACATGGAAATTTAATGACCATGTTTCATAAGTTCCAAAGGGGTAGCTGTGTTAGTCTAGTTCAGCAAAACAAACAAGGAGTCTAGTGGCACTTTTAAGGACTAACGAATGTATTTATCGCATGAGCTTTCATGGGAGAAAATCCCACTTGGTCAGATGCTTGAAGATGGAGAAGTACAGATGAATGGGAGGAAAATAAATGCAGGGAAATGGAAGTCATAGGATAAGATCAGACTGTTACAGCAAAACAATGCAGTTGTTTAGATTCAAACAGTGGAGAACAGCATGTTAGGCTTCATGTTTCATAAGTTCCTGGCTTCCATTTAGTGGTGTGGTTTGTCTGTTTGTGTGTGTGGGGGGGGGGGGGGGGGGGGGGGGGGGGGGGGGGGGGGGGGGG
>ML685780.1:25090964-25105004 GCA_007922175.1 Pelusios castaneus
CCCCCCCCCCCCCCCCCCCCCCCCCCGCAGGTCCTTTTATAAAAGTGGAAAAAAATAACTAGATCATTATAGAGTAAAATGGGGAATCAGTATGTAACAGGAACAGAACCTGGTCCATGGTCACCTTCTCTCTTTACCAACAGAATGAGGACAAAGCTTATTAACTGCTGGATTTTACTTTTGGTGAGCTCATGCAGTGAGCAATTTCAATATTCCCAGTTGTGTAAATTTATTAATGATAAATAGCTATGTCCCTTGGAATTCAGGCAAGCTTCAGTCTTTAGTATTTCAGAGTTTGGGCTCTTCTGCTGTAGGAAACACATATCTCCCTAGGCTAACTCCATTGACTTTGTTGGAGTTACACTAAAGAGGTCCAAAGCAACAATATATAAACATTCCAGTGCCATTCAAAAGGAACTGTAGGTTAACCGCTACAAGAGAAAGCTGTTCAAAGTCTTCACCAAGAACTGATGCTGAAATTTAATGTCTGTTGAGTATCCTACTCTCAATCAGCATTTCCAACAGTGGGATAAATAAAGCAGGAATCCCTCATGCCAGAGCAGTAGTACATTGATTGAGTACTACTGTATCAGTGACCAGCTGCATGTCTGACCCATATTTTGCTTCTGCTCCTTTTCATAGTATTGTGAGCACATAGTTCAGTGACTCAAGTCTCAGAGGTTCTTTTAATTACGATAGTGGCTGCCTGATATTTGGCTTTGAAACACGGTAAAAATGCCAAATGAATAAAATATTGTGAATGTGACCTGTAAACATTAGTAACTCAGACAAAGAATAGCTCCATTGGTTCATTCTAGGTCTGCTGAGTGGAGGATTGAAAACCTACATGGATGGATGGTTGTATTGTGTAATAAATTATTGCCAGAAAGAGAATCAGAATTAATTTGTAAACAAAGGTTCAAAATGAAAATCAGAAGATAGCCTGATATAGTAAGGCACAGTGGTGGGAATTTGTCTCTCTTCTTAGGTATCTTGGTTTAAGAGCTACAAAACAGGAGAGGTGCAGAGCACATACCTGCTTTAACTGGAAATTAAGGATGGATGCTAAGGGCCAAATTCAGTGAAAGCTGCACCTTGTTAGTTCAGGATTGAATATAGAGACTAAACAGAAATGTAGTGATTAGAGCAGGAAATGAAAAGAAAAGGCTCTTGGGTTCTCTTCTGAGCCCTGTGCCTGATTGAGTCCCAGTCCTGCTCCCGCTGAAGTCAGTGTGTGATAATATTGGGGTATTGTGGGACTAGATTAGTGTTTCACTAACTCTGACAATTTTTTCATGAGTCTTTCAATATTTGGTATTTTTCCCTTAAAGGTCCAGCTTCTTAAATCAAGGGATTAGGTGAGACTCTCCGCTTTGAAAAACAAAACAAAACAAAAAAACCACTCTTGTGATTTCAGAAATAAAGGTTGAAAATATGAAGCAAGTGCACCTTAAGCATTTAGAAATAAGAATGAAAATAAAAAGGACCCAAAAGTGTGTTCGGGTTTTGTTTTGTTTTTTTAATTTCACCATTTTCAAGCCACTCTCATGCTATTTGAGGCTTGACTGATGACATTTGACCTTTAGGGTTGGCAATACTAAAATTAATTAATGATCTTATTGAGGCCATAATGCCACATGAATTTAAAGAGCCATAGAGATGGCTGCAGATAAGAGTCATAATGGTTTACATTGACTTGGATAGACTGACACAAACAAAATGATTTCTTAAATGCATCTGAGTAGGATAGTGTTTACAGGACGTACTTTAGAAAAGAGCAATTATAAACTAGATCAGTGACAGTTAAACCTTAATAACTATTTCTGTATTTCCTCATAGAGACCTGGGTACTTCCTACCTTGTTGGAACATGACATTGCATGATTAGGCTCTGATCCTGCATATGGATGCAAACATTCAGTTCTGAATGCAGAACTGGGGCCTGAGCTTGTCTTTGAGTTTTACTTTGGCAAGTAAAGTTATACCTCTTCATGTGTTTGAGTTCTATGTAGTACTCTTGAATCAATCACATTTAATTAATAACCAATCTGTTTACTGCAGCAAGCACTAGAAATTCAGCTTTTCACTAATGTGAAATCATAATAACTTTTTCAGTTTAATCAGGAGTACCATTTACTAACTTTTTAAAAAAATATTATTAAAGTTCATGTTTACCAGTGGCTCTGGTTGAATCTGAAGACGCATTTCAGTACCTTCTTCCTGCATTTCGCAGGACGTTTTCGGTCTCAAAAGGCTCCTCATTAATTCTTCAATTAAAAGAAGTACAGGGCCGACAGCTGGAAGTGCATAGATAAGGCATACTCTGAATTAGAGCCAAACAGCCCAGAAATACTGCTGCTTCCCAGTGTTGTGTTGATGTGCTGAAAATCCCTCACAGCGAGCCTGAATCTGCTGTCTTCCAGGGAGGAATTGTGTTCTGCCCTTGATTTCAATGGGTGCAGTGTCTGTGATAGGCAGAGGCTGAATACTTATAGTTAAATATGGAAGGCCCTGTGAGTCCTGTTGAAGCTAGGAGTTTGATCCTGTGTGAGGCCGTGAACCCTTAACTCTTGCTGTAGTCATTGGGACATGAGGAGTAATCAGTACCTTGCAGGATCAAGTCCGGTAACCCTGATTCAGTGGCCAGAGGGTAGCCAGGACACAGATGTGGCCTGGGCTTTGACATTTTAAATGTGTGCTTATTTTTGTTGGAATATGCCTGAGGGAACGTTTTAAAGCTCTGAATTTCCTTGCAACCTAGAATCATAACTTCATGCAGAATTGTATGCAGACATTTTTTTTTTAAGTGTAAAATCTATAGCAGCTAGCCTCTGTGCTTTATGGGCCTGATCCTTGGAACTGAATGCAATGGTAAGACACTTACTGAATTTAGCTGGACTTGGATCAATCCTGTATTAAGTCTGTTTGATTCATGACACTCCTTCCACAATTTTATGCCTAATTGAGAAGATCTACTACAAGAAACAGGTTGAAAAATTAGTTGGGAAGATACATCTTGGAAGTAAGTGACACACACTGCTCTTGGTAGAATTTTGGCTAATGGGTATACATATTGGGATGTGTCATAACTGGCCACATGGCTTGCGACTTTTCTCTTTATGAGGATTTCATTTCTCATTTTTTCATAATTGACCATAACAATGCATAGAATTGGCTGGTAAGCATAGTAAATGGGAGCAGCAGTTCAACTGTATCATTTTCCAGCTCCTGCCTCCATACCCAAATATATGGTAGCCCTATACTTAGACACATTTGGGGTTATGCAGTTTTTGGGTGCATGATCAGTAGAAGAAAGAAAACAAGGAAATGGCTTCTCTAGGTGGCATAATCCTCTAGAAATGATCAGAGAAAATAATTTTGATCCTCTGATCTCTAATGATCAGGAAAAGCCATTCTCTCACATCCTTCTGGAAAGGAGGATAGAGTAAATCAGCTGGGGAGAGGAAAGTATTACCAAGAACACAGCTCCTAAGGAAGTCATGTTGCCAGAAGAGAGAACTGGCAGAGGGGGGAGCAGGAGGAAGCCCAGGGGCAGGAGGAAGTCCCTGTCCGCTGCTCTCATGGCATCACGATCTGACCTGGTCAAACATGCCAGAGGTGTATAAAATAATGGATGGTTGAGGAAAGGTCAGTTTAGAGCTCCTGTTTATCCTCAGAATACAAGAACAAGGAGATGTTCAATGAAATAAAAAAGCAACGTATTTAAAGGTGATAGAAGGAAATGCCCAGTTAATCTACGGAACTCACTGCCTCATTACGTTATTGAAACAAAGGAAAGAGATTAACAGGTTTCAACAAAAATTGGCCTTGCTTCACCCACTACATGGCTTTAAAAGGTTCTCCTGCCACAGCGGTCCTTGATTTGGCCCTGCCCTGAAGAGTACAGGGACTCTGTACTCCTGCTAGGCCTGGGGAGCACCATGTCAGAATGGGAGATGGAGATGGGTGCCATGACTCTGCCTTTTCTCCAGAAGTGCCAATAACCATTCCAACCACACTGATTAATAACTTGACCAGTTGGTTTATTATGTGGATGACAGTCAGGGAGATTCTTTGGCCAGCAGAGTGAGACTGGCATGCCAGGATGATGGAGTAGATCACCCAGCCCCATTGTTCAAGGGAAAGGTGTGGAAAAAAATGTGCCTCTGCAGCCACAGTCTCTCTGGCACTCCTCCTGGGTTGGTGCCCTTTATGCATGGTAAATGCCATAGTCTTTTGCTTAGTGGACATCTAGAGGCATGAGAAATGATATCTCATCTTAGACTCAGCTTCAAAGCCCACTGAAGTTAACGAAAATTCATTGCTGCCAGTGGGTTTTGGGTCAGATCTGAATTTACTTGGGTTAAGATGGAACTTTCCTCCTAGGCACTTCATTAAAAAGTATCTATTACAGGAGTTTTCTACCTTCCTCTACAGCCTGTAGTACCAGCCATTGTTAGAAGCAGAATACCGGACATGGCTCTGATTCAGTATGGTGATGTGTCTGACTTCACCATAGATCCCAAGGAATGCCCATAGAGTTAAAGAGCCACATCCATGACTCTTCCTTAGCTATGAAAACCCCAGCCTCCCAGTGGATAATCTGTCAGAGAGAGCTCATGGAGTTTCCTCTTTTATCTCTGGCTTTCCTGGTAGCATTTAGGAAAGAGGCATGATTTGTTCCTCAGTATGGTAACCTTCTACAGTCCTGTCCCCACCCATCCCAAGTCTGGGGAAATTGTTACAGATTTTCTCGTTTATTTTAAAGTACTTTTTCCTCCTTTCCTCCTATAAACTGAACAATATACAAAGTCAGTTAATCTCTAAGGAGCTGGATTCCATTAATAAATGTCCTTATGGATGTTGTAGTATTTGATGCCAGAAAATCAAAGATTTCAGTAATGAACTGTTTGCTCATTTAATCTTAGCTTATTCAACCCATAAAATGAACTGTACTGAACATTTCACATATGACTTGAACAATGTCAAAAGAGAAGAGGACATTGCAAGAGACATATAAATAAATAATACATTTGTTCATGAGTTAGTTGAACCCCTTTCTCCTCTTACAGAGAAGATCTTTGCAATATACAGATGGTTTTCATTGACAAGATCTGATAATTGAAGATTTGGTAAATGGGGATTATTTTTACAAGGGGATAAAACTAATGCTGTGCCTATTTAATCTCTGTGAGCTTTTGTTACAGCTGCTCCTCTCTTCTGGCTAAAAGTAATTAGAATAGGGATGAGCTCTTAGACCCCTAAACCAAGAATGGAGTGTTTAATATAGTCTCCTTCATTTAGAGGGTCTCAGTCTCATCTCAAGATATAGCTGGGAACCTGCAAACTTTAAATGTTAGATTGCCAGCACAGAATAGAGCCTCTTGGTCAAGCAAAAGAAAATTATAATTCTGAATCACAGTAGTGTCCCCTGAGCCCAACCAGAATCAAGTCCCTGTTGGACCACACAATATACAAACACATAGGAAGGCATAGATTCTGGTCCAAGAAGCCATAAATATATAATGCATGTATTGTATCTATCAAATATCTTTCATTGTATATCTTCATAGAAGATTATTGCACTTTCCTACTTTGAGCAAAAGGGAAGATGGTTATAGAAAACTATCCCAAATCCATAGATTAATATCATTCTGTATTAGTTTATAGATAGGATGTGTTCAGTCACTGACAGACAAGATGGTCACCTTTGCTACCATTTATTTATATGTGTAGTTGACAATCTGGAATGTTTTTTAATAGTTATTCCATTTAGGAATGAGTAATTGTCTCTGAATATAATTTTTAAAGGTATGGTAGTTTATAAAAGCATTGTGCTTAAATGGAAATTTTGTGAAGCTCCGGTCTTTCTGGCATCAATAATTTACAAGCCAAGTTGCTATAACCTAAAATCTATAGCCAAATACTAAGCAGATACCAGAAGAGACTTCACCGATTGGTCAAAATCCCCCATACATTAGCTGGATTTAATGGTCTGGTCTCTGTTTGAAAGGTGTAAAACTGAATGAACTCCAGTGATGTTGTTGGAGTTACTTTAGATTTACACCCATGCACCTTTGATCAGAGTATGGACCAATGTGTGTGAATACTTCTTGTTACCACAGTTGAGACTTGAAGTGGAACCCTTGCGGTCCATATGCAGAAGTATTATCAACTGAGCCCAAAAGGGACCCTCACCCTTCCTTTGCCAAATCAATAGTAGCTGTGCCAGATTTGAACAGGAGCAAAGTTGACCCCCAGTAATAAATATTAACTTATTAAAATTAATTCACATGTTTTATTGGGATCCTGTGTTATTAATGTACTTATTTATTGAAGGTGGGTGGGCAGAACACCTCTGTTGAAACATTCTGGTGAAATGTTCCATCAGGAATAAATAAAATAAGCCCCTAGTACCAAGTCAGCTAATCAGGAGACCACACCATCATCCTGAGGGCTGTGCAACAACACTCATAACTAAATCCAGGTGCTTCGGAGCTCTGGAAGTTGACTGGCTGATGAGGAACATTGATTTATAACTCCTTCACTACTTTCTCATGCTGTATCATTTGCTGTACCCGAGTTGGCTCCAAAGACGTAGGCCCCAGTTCTGAATGCCTTTTTCAGACCTTCATCCACCAAAATGAGGAGGAAAACGGGAGTTTTTTTCTGAGCAAGAACTGCAGGACTTCTCCCTTTGAAACCATACGCCTGGCACAAGAGAGTGATTTGTGCATGTGCGTGAGCTCTCTATCAAACACATTTTCATCCAGGAAATAGTGTGTTACACACTGTTCTTCAAAGTGCTTGTCAACATGAGGTTGGTTCCATAACCTAGCATACATGGAGTAGGGAGGTATATTTTATACCATGAGGTGCTATGTGATTTATATGGTCTTGTTTTTGTTTTCCTGTGTTTGTGGAGATGGTGATCCCACTAAACAGGTGCTAGGAATGGAAGAAAAGGTGCTGAGAATGGCTACTGTAGAAAGAATACCCATTTAAATAGCAAAAACCTGCAATAACGCAGAAGTACAATTGTTTAGTAGTAGATCATCCCTTTGCAGAATGTTGCACTGAACAAAAATCAAACTTCTGAAAACTCAGAAATTCACAGTTAATAACCTTAACTCTGCCCTCTCTTAGCAAAGTCCCAATATGCTCTGTGAGCACATACGCCTTTATTCTGTCAGTCCCACCGTTGCTGAAATGTACATGTTCTTCACTTTCTTTTACATTCATTCACACTCTCACACAGGATTCCATGTCTAGCACTGCACCAAAAATATAACCACCAGAACAAAAAAGCCCCCCAGATCTGGGGACACACATGGGATGTGGGACTAAAAGTCTGACAGTTACCCCTGGTCCTATTTTTGTCCCAGTCCCCCTTACTTCCCACTTACTCCCACTTCCCCCTTTCCAATGTCCCACTTCTCCACTCACCGTAAGTCCCATGCCTCCCTCACCTGAGTCCCCAGCCTCTCTCCTCGTCCCTAACATCCATCTCCAGTTCTCCCTGTTAACCTCTTTTGTGTGCTGCAGCCTTAAACTGCTCTTCCTCTGTGCCTCTCGTCTCTGCCCCCTAATTATATCTCCCCTCCCAGGAAGCATTCACACATCTGTTTTTTCTCCAAAGACTTGGGGAGCAGGGTGCGAGGGAGGTTGGGTTGCACTAGCAGAGCTAGGAGTGCCGGAAAGCTGGGGCGCAAGAGAGTTGAAATGCATTGGCAGAGCTTGGGGGTGCCATGTTTCCTTCACCTGAGTCCCCAATGTCTTTCACCTCCTCTTTCACCCATTGCCATTTATACCCCTTTTCTCCTGTTCCTCCATTTCTCCATCCTCCAAATTACTCCCTTCCTTTCCAGGAAGCATCCACATGTCTTCTTTCCACTCCTGACTCACAAATTGTAGCAACCTCCAGCCACTTAATCCAAAACTTCTTTTTATTTTAGCTGGGGGAGTTTATCCTTAGATATGTTAACTGAAGTGTGAATTCACAGCCACCGAGAGGATTGTGATTCATCCAGGCATTAGTACCGCTCAGTTTAACAATACAAAATGAAGAGAAACATTTTTGGGTGTAGGACCGAAACTCAGGAACCTCTCAGTCAAATGATTCCAAACTTGGATCACTGTCACCACCCCAGGATGCCATGAGGCATACCAAATTTTATAGCACTCCAATTAGCTTTTTGGATTTAGAGCTTTAAAAGATATACAATTGTGGGAATAGAAGCCTTTCAGACTTTTTTCTGTATTGCTGCTTGTGCAGTGTAAAAAATGTGTGTTTTCTTAAATACTGTTCTCAGTTTGCAATCCTCAAAGATTTCATGGGTGTCATGCACTATCTTGGGTAAAGCCAAACAGATTAAGCTCATTTTGACCTGCATCGCTTCAATATTTTGAGGTCTAGTGCTGGGCAAAGGAAAAAAAAAACATAGGAACTATTCTTTTTAAGTAGCTACTTTTTCTGAGGGGTTATGTCTCCAGAAACCCTGGCTCAAATGATTCCAAATTTGGGTCTCTAATCCTACCCTGCACCCATCTGTTTGGTTCACCAAATTTCAAAGAAATCCAACTAAGAACGTTGACTTTAGAGCACTTAAAAAGGTTAACTTTAAACAGAAGTTGTGATGGAACCTTAACTTCAGTGATGCTTCTGCGCCATGACTAGGACATGATATGCTCTCTCTGTACTCATTGAAAATGTGCCTTTAATGCCAGACCTTATGCACTGATGGCTTTGGAGGACTGTATTGTTAAATAAAACTCTCTAATATCTCCAGCTAAACAACTGTTAGGGCAAAAGTGGTACTGAAATGCATGTTACAGATATTTGATGTGTATTTGGTCTGAAACTCTCCACTGAAAGGGTTAAACAAATGCAAGAGTTGGCTACTGTAACCCCACATGGATGCTAAGGATGGTGTATATTTTTGTCTGGGTGGCAGTACAAGCCAGCTCCAATGAATGCTAAATATAGCGTCTTGTTGAACCTGTCTCAGGATGTATTTATGCTGCAGAGCAAAAGAACAAATGAAGAAATGCTTGCAATGCCCAATACCACCTTAATATTGAGTACAGTGGGCTCCATCTGATCATGCCATGTGTGCTAAGGAGTTTCTCAGATGAGGAAAAAGCAAGACATAGGAATAGTGTGTTGAAGGCAGGAAGAAAAAACCAGAGGACAGAGAGGAAGTTATTTTCTGGCGACAGCCCAATAGTGTCTTAGCTGGAGGTTCGGCACATGAAATTGCCTGAGTGGTGTTTTACACGCTGCAAAAATCTGTTACCTCTCAATATAGGAGCAAAGCTGTGGTTTTTTTAGTGATCATCTGGATTTCCATTTCTGAAAAGGTCATAAAACCAGCAGTCAGGCGAAAGATTTATGAGAATGTAATAATTACAATGAACACAAGAACATGTGCACACAAGGAGTAGGAAAATGTCGCCTGGAAAATGCTATCTGCTCCTAGGCATAAAGTAGAATGTTGCTTTGGTTTGTGGGGGTTATGTAAATCTACTGAGATACCAGGATTCAGCAGCTTGGCACAAGTGAAGAATGTGCCTCTGTACTGTCTGGTTAAAAGTGTCCACTTTGTTTCACGCACAAAGTTTAAGTGCTTCCAGGCAACTGTAGAGAATGGAAGATTATGCGTGACTGTTTAACAGCAACTCTGATTTTTCACCTCAACCACTCTGGTTCATTATATCCACTTCTTCTGTCAAAACAGTGAATGTTAAGTCTCCCTTTGAGTGAACATTCCCTGTTTAAACTTCTAAACTGTGGACTGCTTGGTCTGTTTTTGAGTTGACATGTACAGAGTTGTGTCAATTTCTTGCTCAAAGAATAGCGAAGGAAGCACTTTAGGAGACAAGTGAAAAAAATGGAAAGGTTTCTCGCTGCAATCCTGCGTAAATGTTTTCTTCCTAAAGCTCCATCTGGGGTGTGTAATCTGCTCTGGTTGGCAGATGAGTTCACATGCATCTGAAAATAATACCATATAGTTATGGGGTTTGTGTGTCACAGTGGTGTAGTCCCTGAGGCCCTAATTTAGGACCACAGTTAAGCACCTGTTTCAGATTATTCTTATTGAGAACAGGAGTTAGGCATGTGATTAAATCCTTTAATTTCCCTGGGATTTATTCATGTGCTTAAGTGCTTTACCAAACAGGAGTGAAGCCTTGAATCAGGACTGAGGAAGCAAGTCCTACCTCTGTTAAAATTAGTGGCAAAATCCTATTGGCTTCAATGGGGCCGGAGCTGGTCCGGTATGGAAAGTGAATAAAGTCAAACTGCTTTATTTTTAAACCTCAGTAATGCCAGATAATTAAAAGGCCATTTAAAACAATACTGTCAGCTTAAAATCAGGTACTTAAAAAGAGGTTACTGTGCTCTCAACCTCATTTTAGAATACTCAGTGCTTTTTTCCTTTAAAAAGGTACCGGTACACCCGCAGCAGTGTTGTGGGGGGGTGGAAGAGGGAGGAGTATGTCAGGACCCTCCTCCAGCGCTACCCCCCCCCCCCCCGCCCCCCGCCCCCCCCCCCTTCCCTACTGCTCTTGGCCCTCCCCATCCCCCTCGCCACCTGCCGGTTCCCTGACCCCTTCTTTGCTCCTCTCAACCCCCCCTGCCCATTCCCCGCTTCTCTCATCTCTCTGGCCCCTTCCCTGCTCCTCTTGGGGGCCCCCCGAGGCCCCTGCCAGCCCCACTGCCCAGCTGGGGGCTGGGGTCAGCAGGGAAAAGGAGACCCGCTCCTTTTCCTTCCCTGCTGACCTCAGCCCCCAGCTGAGCAGAGGAGCCGGCCAGGGAAAAATAGGTACCTGTGTACCGGTGCGTACCAGCTCAAAAAAAAAGCCCTGAGAATACTACAACAGAAAATAATCACACAGATTTTCTTTGTCTCCATTCATGCTATTTGTTTAATTTTTAGCTTTACTCCGCTTGGATAAAGAAAACACATTAGTCCAGTTAGTCTCTAGTCAGTTTCATTTTTTTAATTCTCATGCATTAGCACAAAGGTTCTCAAACTTTCTCAGGGTGTTAGCCTCATGCATCAACTCCCCTTTCACTCATGATCACACTAACAACCTTCTGACAACTGTAGCAACTGCTTAAGTAATATAAGGAAAGCGTGTAGGTAATTTTAGCTATTCCTCACTAAAGCCTAGCAGCTGGGAATAAGGAAGAGTCAACATCTTGTGGCCAATCAGTTTGCTGTGGGCAAGCAGAAAGTGCTCAGATAGGAAGGCTCTGCATTAGCACAGTGCTACAGTAATTGGCTTGCTATTGCTGCAGAAGAATGTTAAATCTAAACAAAACTCTCATGGAATTTCTCCAGTTGTTGGGTTTGAAATGTTTTTTTCACCACCAAATAAAATTTAAAAATAGGAACAAATTCAAGTAAGGTGTGAACCCAGAGGCCTGGTCTACACTGGTGCACCGGATTGTCAGGAGATACGCACGCTGTTTGTTTTACTCCCTGACTGATGTGTCCTCACTGGGCTGTGCTGACAGGAAATGCCCTCCTGTCGATGCAGCGTTACTCTTCGGGGGGCAAGAGGATGGAATTGTTGAGTTGAATAGAGAGCTCTTCGGGGATCAATTGAGTGGCTGCTCAATCAATCCCACTGCATCAATCCATGGAGCCTGATGCAGTGGATTTAGTTTCACCATGCCCTGATTTGTCCTCATTTATAGTTGGGTAGAGCATGACTATGCAGAGGACTGGACTAAAAAACATTGTGAGGTCTCTTCCAGTCTTACAAATTCTATGATTCTGTAATACTATATCAGTTACCACATCATCCAGCGTATTTTCCAGTGGCCCAGCATATTTTATCAAAACTCAAACTACTGCATCCTTTTTCTTTATTTCCTGCACCAGCATGGCTGACTATATTTAGGGCATTTATACATAAGCCTTGAATTTAATTTTCCTGTGTTCTCCATCTTACTGAAAATATTTATAATTGAATAGCAGTGTCTCTCTGACACAATCCAGGCTCTATCTCCACTTACTCCTGCAGAGAAATCACAGTCTGAAGCTAATGACATCACAAGCTACTAGTGCTGAAATTGTGACGTCACAATCACAGCATGATTTCAGCGTAGCAGGAGAAGATGGTACCTAGATACCACGAGGGCAGGAATGTTAAAATAGCCTAAACAAACGAGGCATGAGATCCTCATTCTCACTCCAGTCCCTTTATGCTGGCTGGGTAAAGGGGCTCTAAGAGCTCTGGATCTTGCTGGTGGAGAACGCACCCAGTACAGGAACTGTGCTGAGGATTCCCGCATATTAAGCCCTGCCATGGGGGAGGGGAGGGTATCAAGGACAGAAACAGTCAGAGGTAGGGCCATAGCATGCGCCATGGAAGAGATTCTGAGCAGTCCTGCCATCTGCAGGACAGCCTGGGAGGCTTCCTTAATTTACACAGGTTGCCCGGGGCCAGGAGGACAGAAAGTTGCCACATTAGTTGCCTCTTATGCCTGGGCTGTGCCTCATAGAAGTACAGCATAGAAGCTCATCCAGTCAGATGAGGTAGCTCTTCACTTTTATAACAAAATGTTCATAGACAATTAAGAAAAGTGATGAAAGCTACATGAAAGGCAAAGGTTTATATTTAGACTATGATCAATAGTAGCAATTTCTGTTATGTGCAAAAAAAATTTTCCATGTTAATGCTCTGACACCATCTGGATACCTTGAAACAGGAAAAAATCATCTTAATGTTTTTTAAGAATATTCTGCTTTGATTTACACCCCCATTCCAAATACCTCAGACAAAGCATGCTCCGAGTTATGCCTGTGCATTCCTGCTACAACCAGCTGCCCAATTGTCCATTCATAATTCCCTTGTTTTCATTGGGTTTTTTTGTCACTTTCAGTCAAACCATGGGTAGCTCCAGTCTCTCCACCCTACAGTTATCCATTACTTTGTGTCTTATTTATCAGAATTAATTCAAGAGCTAATATTCTAACCTGAAAGCTGATCTTGTTTTCAGTGTCTGAAGATGATAACATCGTGACACACTACAGAGATTTGGTCTCAGAGAAGAGTCCACATTTGTGTCTGTGCTTTATTTTCTATCTAGAGTAGTTATAAATGACTAAGAAGAGTGGAAAATAAGGAAAGTGTGAAGACTAACATCAGTGAGAGAGATGATCCAGAGCTGTGGTTCCCAATCTGTGGCCCAGGGGCCAAAAATGGCCCATGGAGCCTTTCACAGTGGCCCGTGGTCCCCTGCCTACTGGCTGCAGAAGGGAGCTGCTGCCCAAAAAAGACCCAGTCAAAGCACATTTCTGCAGAGCTATAAGACTGGTCCAGGCTCCTTGCTGCAGCCAAGGGCATGGGAGATCAGCACTCCTCTCCCTCTGTAACAGGGAGCCCAGCAAAGTGCTCTGCCTGGGTCCATAGGCTGTGGAGTCCCTGCTGGAGCCAGAGGGAGGGGAGCACTGATCTTTGGTCCCCCTGGCTACGGAAAGGAGCCACTGCCTAGGAGCCCAGGTAGCATTCACAGTGCTGTAGGACACGTGCAATTTGCCTGCTGCAGCCAGGAAGAAGGAAGATCAGCGAGGAGGCAGCATCCTTGCTAAACTTCCATTTGGCTGCACGGAAGCCTGCTGGCAGAGGCTGGTGGCAGTGTTCCCTCTAAGCTGCACGGGCGTGCGGCCGTGCAGCGGCCGTCGCACCCCCCACGCAGCAGTAAGGGACCCCCGCGCAGCCTGGCACCCCCCGCCGCTCCCTCCAACACCCGGGGCCGCAGCTTTGCCGCGGCACACCCGGCCTGCGCCCGGCCTCTGGGCTGGACTTCCCCTCCCCCAGGGTGGGACAGGCAGGCTCAGGCTCGGGTCAGGAGCGCGGGCCTGCCTGCCTGCCCCACGCGGCCGGGGCAGCAGGGTGGCTGCGGCAGCGGCGGGATCCTGGGTTCCCACCTGCCGACCTCCTCGACTTCCCAGGGCCGGGGCCGGGCTAATCCACGGCGCCGGCCTCCCAGCACGGGGCCGGGATCAGCCTCCGGGGCTGGGGTCTG
>ML685780.1:25105104-25121554 GCA_007922175.1 Pelusios castaneus
TTTCTTTCTTTCCTCTTCCTTCCTCCTTCTTTCTCTTCCTGTTTCCTCCTCTTTCCTTCTTTCTCTGCTTCCTTCTTTCCTTTCTCTTCCTTCTCTTTTTTCTTTTTCTTTCCTTCTTTCTCTTTCTTTGCTTCCTTCCTTTGTCTTCCTTCTCTTCTTTCCTTCCCCTTTCTTCTTTTCTTCTTTTTCTTCCTTCTTTCTCTTCCTTCCTTCTTTCTCTTTTTTCTTTCTCCCTTTTTCTTTCCTTCTTTCTCTCCTATGCTTTCCTTTTTCTTTCCTTCTTTCTCTTCTTTGCCTTCCTTCTTTTTTCTTCCTCTTTCTCTTCCTTTCTCTTTTTTCCTTCTTTGTCTTCCTTTTTCTTTCCTTCTTTTTTCTTTCTTTCTCTGCTTTCCTTCCTCTTCCTTCTTTCCACTTCTTTCCTTCTTTCTTTTTCTCTTCCTTCCTTTTTCTCTCTTCCTTTCTTCTCTCTTTTTCTCTTCCTTCCTTCCTCCCTTCTTTTTTTCCTTCCTTTTTTAAAAAAAACTTTTAAAAAATTAATTTTAAATAAAAACCTTTCTAAAAATTAAATTTCAATTCAAAATTCATTCAAATTCAATTAAACACAATTAATTAATTCTATTTACAATTACTTTAACTTCAATTAATGCCTATAATTTCTGTCGTGTGAGTTTGCACAAAAATTTTATTCAGAAAAAGTTTTGCACACGGCTTGAAAATTTTGCACACAAGCCGCCAAACCTTAGAGGGAACATTGGCTGGTGGCCCTTCAGTGTTGTAAATAAGATAGCTGTGGCCCTTGAGCCAAAAAGGTTGGGAATCACTGGTCTACAGTATGTTTACCTCTTGAACACTCAAAATACTGAAGTGTTTCTTTTTTAATAATCCTCACCTGGTTAAAATCCACAAACAGATTCCTCAGAGTGATAGTAAATTCAGTTCTGGTAACCTAGATAGGTACAGATTGATATCACAATTACACTGTGAGGTTAAACTTACTAAAGAAATATTTAATTTCTGATTGTAGAAAAAGAGCCATCCAGGGCAGCCTGCTTGAGGTTAAAAGAAATATTGATACTGTATAGCCCAGTAAACTGAAATGATTTAAACAGGCATAAAATGGTGTGAGTTTTAGTTATTTGTCTCTGTATTTTGTTTGTTTAACTTTACTATAAACTTAAATGTCATCCCAGTTCTTATCTATTTGAATATAAAAACGTCTTAGCTTTAGTTAAGCAAATGTAAACATATTTTATATGATTATTTCAAAAAGAAATATAGGTTTGAATGATTGCTTCTGAACAGCAAGCAAAAGCAGTGAGACACATCAATAATAGATTTCTGTTTTCAGTTTCTACCAGCCATGGAACAAAATGTCAGAAGTTATTGAAAGACAAGGTGGGTGACATAATATTTTTTATTGGACCAACTTCTGTTGCTGAAGGAGACAAGCTTACACAGAGCTCTTCTTCAGGTCCGGTAAAGGCATTCAGTATCCTAGCTAAATACAAGGTGAAACAAATTATTTAGCGTAAGTAAATACCGACTGTGAAACCATTCAAGGTAAAGTGCTCCATTAAAATGGCTCCTATGCATGTCTATCACAACATGTGATGTATCTCATCCAGTACACTAAAAGCCCCAATAACTATGTAGGTGAAACAGACCAATCACTGTGCTCTTGAATGAACTCTCACAGATAAATGATAAAAGACAAAAACATTCCATCATCTGTGGATGAACACTTTTCACAAAGCAGTCATACAACATCTGATCTCTCAGTTTTCATCATCAAAAGAAACTTGCACAACATCAAAAGACAAGCCTGGGAGCTTAAATTCATAATTTTGCTAGACACTAAAAATCATGGGTTTGTTAAAGACACTGGATTTAGGGTTCATTATAACTAATAACCCACTAATCCCCCTTTTTTCTCCTCTGATTGCCAGGGAGAGTTGATGGGTCACTTTATCTTGAATGGTCTCTTACAATATGTGTTAACTATTTATGCTAAATAATCTTTTCCACCTTGTATTTAGCTCCGGAGGGGTAACCGTGTTAATTTATTTCAGCAAAACAAACAAGGAGTCCTGTGGCACTTTTAAAGACTAAAATAAATTTGTTAGTCTTTAAAAGTGCCATAGGACTCCTTGTTTGGTTTTTGCGCTTAGCTGTGATACTCCTGAGTACTTCCCAGGTCTGAAGAAAAACAGCTCAAAATTGGTCTGTCTCTCACACTAACAGAAGATGGTCCAATAAAAGATATTACCTCACCCACTTTAACTCTAATATTCTGGAACCAACACGGCTACAGCAATATGGCAGACAGAAATTGATTCACTTCTACATCCTATTTGACCATTGCTCAATGAAAAACACCAGTGATGTGGATTTAGATGGGTAAGTAGTGGTGTTGAATGCAAAGTGGCTGACTGTGTAGTGTACAGGCCCCTAAAAGAATCTACAGAATTTTTCCCATCTCATCTTTTTTTGATGTGTAATTCCAGATGGCCACTGTATTCTGTGCAAATGCATGTGAGTCTGTATGTATCTACTGAGATTTTTCAACACTCCCTAAGGATTTTATATCTCCAATTCCTATGAGAATAAATTGGAACTGGGTGTGATCCAAGGATTGTGGCTGGCTTTGAAAATCCTTGTCACTTTCTATTTTTCCATCTGGATCCAAAAGCTACCTATTCTTGCTCTTAATTTATAATGAGGCATTAAAAGATGGCCACTGGTCCTACTCTGTTTCATTCCATTTCACTTGAAACCCAGAAGTCAAAAGCTTAGTAAAACTTGCACAGTTCGTGTAGTATTTCCTTTGCACCATACTGAGTTTGAATGCACCCAAGGCTTTATGTGAAATTCAAGAGATGTAAGAACACAAAAACCAGACCTAACAAAGTATTTGGAACTTGTGGCCTGAAACTGGCATATTTCGCACATATCTGGTTGGTGGAGGCTTTGTAATATACAGTAGTATGACAGGAAATGGAAGAGATGCATGGTA
The DNA here is from genome assembly GCA_007922175.1 of Pelusios castaneus. Taxonomy (NCBI): domain Eukaryota; kingdom Metazoa; phylum Chordata; order Testudines; family Pelomedusidae; genus Pelusios; species Pelusios castaneus. The sequence continues at coordinate 25,108,118 of ML685780.1, forward strand.
AAGATTCAGTAGGAATAGTTGGCAGATACTGCCTTCCCAATATTGTTAAAATCAATCACTTTACAGATGTAGATAGGAAACTCACACTGAACAATTGTTTTCTTGGGAGTGTAAACTTTGACATCTATATTAAGTGCAACTCAGGCTCTTTGCTACATAAGAGTGTTTGCAGGGCCTGTTTCAGCTGCTATGTGGTGTTTCTGGTAACATGCCATTTGAAAGCTATAAACATTTTCTAATTGTGTCAGGATGTAAAGTAACAAACCAAAGGCTTTGAAGAAAAGCCAAAGTAGTCACATTTTCAGAAGTGACCACTGATTTGGGCATTTTTAAGAACTTGGTCTTACTGTTCAAAACTGTTGAGTCCCAAAAGACCACTTATTTTGTAATCTTTTAGCATGCCTTTATTATACTATTTCCTACTTCAACCTATTGAATATATTCCTAATTTAATCTGTTTAATATTCACAAGTTCTTAGTGAGCTTTCCTGTTGGGATTTTTCAGTATTATCTGATGTTGATCAGATGTATTATAATTGTGGTTATTAATTCTGACCTGCCATCAAAGAGAAGGGTACTTTATCTACACTGCTGGGGCTTCAGGGATCAATGCAGTGGGATCGATTGAGCAGGTTGTAGAGACCCCTTTAATCAGTCCCAGAAGTGCTCTGCAGTTGACACCATTTATCCACCTCTACTCCTCCCTACCCCTCCCATCCCCAAAAAGAGTAATGCTGCATCGACCAGTGGATATCTCCCCTCAACACAGAGCAGTGAAAATGCCATGGTGCAGCAATGTAAGTCGACAGGAGATACACAAGCCACAGTACATAGCTTGCATATTTCCCATTGACCACTGGCAGTGGTGTAGATCAAACTTCTTCTAATGCTATGGTTACTACCGTGGTACCAGAGCATCTTACAAGCTTTTAAATATTTTTAACAAGGTTCTTGAGGTTTCTCATCTCACCTCCCATAGTTTTTTATTATGAATTGTATTATTGTTACTACTACTCTGGGAAAGCTAAATGGAAATTTCGCCTTGATTGCAACTGAGCACACAATTTGATCCAGAATGACAATAATACCACTAGTTAATTAGAGGACTAATCAGAATCATGGCAAGACCCAACACTAGTTAGAGCAACTTGTTCAGTAGAGCCTGGGAAATGACCATAAATAGGATATACTTACCTCTAGACCAGCACGTTGCATGGGTTCTTTTTAGACAGCTGGTAATTGAAATAGAATTTAGGTTTCTGTCTATTGCTGATGTCAGAGTCCAATTCTGAAAAGCCCTATCAATAAAAGATATCCACTTTCTCACCTTAGATATACGAAAAACACAAAGAATTCTTGTATTTCTTTTGCATGCAGCTGGAATTCCCAGCAACCAATAAGAGGGAAAGCGTGTTTGAATGTGTGTGGATTTCCTCTTAACTGCAACACACAGCAATCGGTATCTACAAAAGATATGCAGGAGCCTCCTTTGTCTGACGTTCTCATGTATGTTGGAGACTATGTATATCGGTACTAAGACTATTGCAACTATTATAGTCTTGGATGAAGCGTAAAACAATGGTTCCAACCACTAGTGGTCATTAAAGATCTTATGACATTTTGTACAAAAGTTAAGGGTATTATTTCCTGTGTCCTGGCTAATTTCCCTTCAGGATGGTTAGATTCTATCTATCCAACATTCATGCTGAAGTTTCAGTTGGAGAAGTATTTTTCGGTGTCTGTTTTAAACAGTAGATGTATTCCCAAGCTGAAAAATTCAGATTTAGTTTCCACATCTGAATCTTATTAAAATTCTGCTGTAATCAGATCCAGGGTTTTGTTTCAAGCTCATCTCTATGACATAGTTGTGCCTCTTTACTATGCACTGATAAACAGATTTTCTGTGCCATCCTGTCTGTAACTCCACTTCTGTGGTGAGTAAATACATTATCATTTGATTTATTTTTTAATCAGTTAAGTTTGTACCTATGTTTCTGCAAACACAAACCGGCAGCCATAATTTAGTTAATAATATTTGTGCCCAGAGGCGGCTTTTGGGGTAGGCGAAGCAGACGGACGCCTAGGGCCCCAAGCAGTAAGGGGGCCCCGTTGCCTGCTTCGCCTGCCCCAAAAGCTGCATCTGCCTTGGTCAGCAGCAGGAGGAGCTGGGCTCAGGGGGTCAGGGCCATGGGTTGGGGAGCTGGGGCAGGAGGGAGGGCAGGGTGGAGGGGAGGGGGCTGGGGTGGGGGAAGTGGGCCACAGAGGAGGGCCCCCATGGGCCTATGGGGGGCCTGACAATGGGCCTTTGCCTAGGGCCCCCAATAGCCAAAGGCCGCCTCTGTTTGTACCAGTGATTCATTGCTGGTATAGTCCAGTGGGTCATGTAGAGACTGGGCAGAGGCAGACTGAAAATCTGGCCCATAAGGTTCTCAATAAATGCATGATCATTATCATTACTATGTGTTTCATAAATGATTAAGCACCTTTTAAAAATGCCTCACAACATATTTCATCTTTATAGCACAGGAAATTTGCATTTTAAAATAATATAGGGATTTTACACTATCAGGATTTCAGTGCAACTGTTTATTGCATGCATTGCTGGGAACTGACCACACACTCCTCTTGCTACAAATGTGCAATCCAGATGATCGATCATGAATTCAAAGGGAATTCAACGGTCAAAACTAAGCCTTGATCCTGCAACATGCCCTCTTCCGGTTAAGCTAAAAGCGCAGAGTCAGCATAAGCTCATTTTATATGGTATCCACTGTTCTATTGCATCAGCAATATCTCACTGGGCAGTGGCAGTGGTGTTTGAGAAAGGGAGGGAAAGCACAATAAGATCATGGACATCCCAAGTTTCTACACAACAGAAACATGCAGAAGTATTTCTAATTATTATGAGTATTATGTTATTTTTAATCAGTGCTTTTTTGTAAAAGAAAAGGTGCTGGTACTTGGCCAGGGACCTGGGGCCGCTGGCAGTGGTGACAGGAGCCAGGGCCACACCGCTAGCCTGTGAAAAAAAGGTGCCATTACTCAGTAGCTTTGAGTACCATCACAAAAAAAAAGCCCTGTTTTTAAGTATTATCTGCAGTGGTCCTGAATCAAAATCTTGGATAGAAATATTCCCCAAGCCTTGGAGGAGTTCAGATCTAAGAATTCAGTAAGAGGATGTTTAAGTTCTTCAGTTAGGTTTGGAACATATGGTAGTGCTGTCTATTCAGTTACAATAAAGCTCTCATAGCGGCCTACATGTTACTACTGATCCTAAACTAACAGGCCAGTAAGCTATGCCCTACGACATAACTGAGGCAACTAAAAAAAGAAGAAATTATTTCAATGGGATCTTCTCTGTGTTCAGAACTTTTGAAAATCAGGCCATTTACTTAGATGTCTTAGCACGGACTTGGAAGCTTATCTTTAGGCACTCTTTTTTGAAAATCTTGTCCAGGATACATGGTCCTTAATTCTTCTGGAAAGCATTGTTAAACTGTATTGTTATAAAGTAGCACCTTATAGGAAGAGCACTTGGAAGCCAATTTCTCCTAGGCTATGTCTACACTGGCAAGTTAGTTCGAATTAAGGAAGCTTAATTCAAACTATCTTAAGCCTTGGCCACACTAGGCTTTCATTAGTTCGAATTAAGGGCTTCCTTAATTCGAACTAATAAATTCGATTATACTTTTCGAACTAACGGTTAATTCGAACTAGTTAGTTCGAATTAACCCAATGTGGCCATGTTAGTTTGAACTAACCGGCATATTGACCTTAATGCAATTGACTAATTCGAACTAAGCAAGTCCCCTGCATGGACATGGCTAGTTCGAATTTGCATTCTAGTAGGGCCATGCTAGTTTGAATTAAGTTAATTCGAACTAACTAAAATTAGTTCGAATTAACTAATTCGAACTAACTTTAGTAAGTGTAGACATAGCCTTAGTGCCATTGATCATGCCTGTTTTACTTGTTCTTTACTGGAATCTACTAAACCTGTGTTATAATTGTAACAGCTCATTTTTCCTGACAGTGTAATCAGGATAATACTGATTTTTGCAGAGAAAAATATAGTACCTGATGCTCTATATAACAATCAATCTAGATCAGTCCAAACAGGAACAAATACTATTAGGTTTCCGGCACTGAGCATTATGCATCGAAACACATTTTTAAATAAAGAAGCAGCAGTGTTAATCTGCAGTTTCAAAAGCCAATGGTGTTCCCTTTCCTGTATACTTGTAACACCTGCAGTCTCTTTTATATTCTTGGGAGCCAGTGTAAGTGTGTTTACTTAAAAAAAAAAAAAAAAAAAAAAAAAGGAGTAGTAGTGTGTAAAGGACACTTACTATGGATATTAATAGAATTGAGAGACACCTGCATCATCAGCCTTATAGAATTTTCTATATTCTAGGAATAAATTATTGTGACAGTGACTACTGGAGTCAGTGGATGCTGACTCTACAATGCATCAGTTTTTAAACAAAAGTCCCTTTTGAAACCAATTATGAATTTTGCTTTGATTTTTTTTTTTAAAAAAAAAAAGAAGAAAAATCAGTACCAGATAACCTTTGTCGCTGTGGAGTTCTAACCTGGGATTTAGGATATCTCTGGGCTCAACTCCCAGCTTTGCCTTAGACTTTCTGCGTGACCTCAGGCAAATCATTCACATTCATTAATAACGGCTGCGGGACACCCAGATACTGCAGTGGCGACCATGTAGACAGACATTAAAATGCTATTTGCATGTTATGTTTTTCAACTACTAAATAATATTGTGTTTGTATGTGCTAGTACAATGCTGCAGAATAGCAGGTGTTGCACAACAAGTGTCAGAATTCTGCGATAGGACAGTGTGAAGAGCTCAATGGTAAACACAGAACTAAGGCATGGAAAATGTTTCAGTATAAAGGAATGACATTCAATCCTGTGCAATCACAGGACTGTAGAACTATTTTGGTGCCATAGACGGAACAGAAACTTCCTTGACATTGTGTGGCTTTTGTATGAATAATGTACAATTCAACCTACAGACTTGAAAAAGATGGATGGAAGATTCGGACTGCATGGAACAACTTGTCAGATGTCTGCCATTCAATGGAAAGGCAGCTCGTTAAAGAGAAAAGGAAGTTTGGGACCACTTACATTATGTTTTTGCAAGCTGGAGGGAAAAAACGAAAATGATATTTATATTACATATTTAAACGTGCTTTGTCTCAGGATCTGGATGGAAATACCATATGAAATATAAAGAATAGCATCTGTCATTTGCCGCCCATTATTCTCAGGATCTGTCATGAGTATCATTTTATAACATCTGCTTCAGTTTGCTGCACAAATAATCCTGGCCTCAGCCTTATAAAGATGGAACTTATTCTTAATATCTTATTACATTAGCAATTAGCATATTAGTATTGGGCGAAAGTGATGTCACAGATATCAGAACATATCGTATTCTGTGTGTTTGTGAAAAATCTTGGTTCTCAACAATAATTGTTTTGCTGGACAGCTGTAAGTCCAGTTGCAGTAAAGTAAAATTAAAGAAAAATAGGTATTCCCAAGTATGTGTGTTACTGTAGAACTACAGATCCAAAAGCTTCTCCCACCACTTTATTACTTCCTTGGCACAGATGGTTAGGCTCTTTGGGGATCCGTTAAAACCTTTACTGAAGCTATACCTCTGTGACATTTGTTCTGTGGCATGAAGAAAATCAAGACATCGTTACATGCCGATACCACCAATCTGGTTTCTCTTAGGAATCTAGAGCAATGAACAGGTTACTGCAACTACCATTTTGTTCTTTCCTACACAACTCTTTTATATCTTTCAGAACATTTTATTGAGGAGCAAAGAATGAAGAGCGACAAAATGGCCACCTGTGCCTTAAGTCAGTCCTACCAGCTAATTGTCCCCCATACAGAAGCATTGAGACATTACTTTGACTCTAAAATTCAGCATCTCTGATTGTAAGAAATATTTTGTCTCAGAAAAACATCACATATAGTGCAGTGAGGGGGGCAGCAGCCAGCTACCGCTGCACAAACCCCACTGGAATGAGGAGGCGATCAAAGTTGACCCAACTCAAAGCCAAGAGGCTTGCGTTATTTTCAGACAAGACCCTGACACTCCTAGTCAGGTCTCGTCAGGTTTGGATCAGGTTGCAGGGTTCTACATCCTTCTTCAAGGTGTTCTTTGCCTTTGGGCAACAAAGGAGCACTTTTGTTACTGTGTGCTAGAGAAGCAAGCTCCAAGATTTGAGGTGCAGCAATTCTAATACCTGAAGCAGTTGCACTTGGTACTCTCTAGCAAAAGAAACTATGTAGAAACAATCTCATTTCTTATATTTGGATAGGCCTCTGTAAAAGGCTATAGTCAAATGACTGACAGATCCAAACAACGAACAGCCCTCGTGAAGGCTGCATAGGCTTTCCTTACTGAAATTCTTTTTAATAAGAAAACTGTCCATACTCAACCAACTATAAAAAACATGAAGGACAAATCCATTGAGTCAGTAGTTATTCCTGCTCGTTCCCTATGTGAACTAAAGAAAATGACAGAGATCTACGGAAGTTAAAAAATTTTATCAAAAGCTAAATCATTGAAAAATAGCTGTGGCCCTAAGATATTTGTTATGACCGTGTTCTGTACATTATGTCATGAATAATCCTGAGAGGATAGGGAGAAAATGAAAAGACTTGGAGGTTCTCAGCCTAAAATCTGTTTTTAAAATATATCTTTCTAAAACAGTACATGCTAAAGTCAAATAGACTATGTCTACACTTATCAACGTTAGTTCAAATTAGTTAATTCGAACTAACTAATTTGAGCTCATTTTAGTTAGTTCAAATTAACTTAATTTGAACTAGCATGGCCCCACTGGAATTTTAGTTCGAACTAAGCAAGTGCCATGCATAGCACTTGATTAGTTCAAATTAGTCAGTTGCGTTAAGCTCTATGTGCCAGTTAGTTCGAACTAATATGGCCACATTAACTTAATTCGAAATAACTAATTTGAATTAAGGGTTAGTTTGAAAGGTATAATCGAATTTTTTAGTTCGAATTAAGGAAGCCCTTAATTCAAACTAATGAAAGCCTAGGGTGGCCAAGGCTTAAGTTAGTTCGAATTAAGCTTCCTTAATTCGAACTAATTTGCAAGTTTAGACATCACCATAGATTCCATGCAACAGCTCCATTTGTACTATTTATTATAATCAAGAGGGAATGTTCTCTTCCATTTAGATGTAAATTTAACATCATGTTAAGACAGTTATGGGTCCTCCACCTTAGCTTTTCATAAGCCTACTAAACCTCTACATAGGGTGTTGGATTTTTCATGCTCCTGTGGCAGTGGAATAAATTGTTCTGCCAGAAGAACCCTCAGATGGTCACAAAAATCAATAGAATTATAAAGTAAAATCTTTACCAGCTCCATTCTCCACATAAAACAAACTAGGTATTTCAAATTCAGACTGCTGCTTTGAGCATTCTCTTGTAGACTAACATTTGACTCCCTCATTTTGGATAACCTGAGGTGGAAGCCAAGCAAACGCCACTTTGCGTCCTTGTTGAGGTGGGTAGCCCGAGATTGTCATAAAGAAGTGTTATGTTAAAGACTTAGGCAATGTGGGAGGATGAGAAGAATTAGTGCCTTTTTGAAAGGGCATACAAATAAAGAAGTGGTTGTATTTAACATTTTCTATAGCACTTCTTGAAGAAGGTTTTTTTTATAGACCTCAGTTATGACCGTACTGGGATAACAGGTAAAAAAAAAAAACCTACTGGAGGAAAGACTTTGGAAAAGTATAATAAGGCAAAAAAGAGAACGTTTTGAATTGCTTTGTTCATTCATCCAAACTCTCATATTAAACTCACCGTTTGTGTGTGTTTAACAGCAGCAGCATGAACAGGGATATGGATAAAACAGTACCTGAGGGACCTTCTTCAGTCACTCGTTGTGCTAATGTTGGGCATTACTGCCACAAACACTGCTTAGAGTTTGCAGGATTCACAGATGACTTTGTGCCTTGTTCTTTTCCTCACCCTTTCGGAAGGTCGCTATTCAGCAGCCTTGTGCACTGCTTTTAAAAGAAAATCTAGGGAAAATAGAGTTACAGGTTATGAATAGCAGAAATTGATAGTATTATTTGAGTTAAACTGATCCTGATTCCATCCTTAGTCTTAATAAATTTAAAATAGATCTTATTGAAGGCGAGACTAGAACAGCGTGCTCAGTGTTGAGCTGCCAGCCAAGTGGTTAACTGCACATTCTCTCATCACTTCATACTGGGCCCTGATTTTCTCTTTGGCTCTCAATCTTGCTTTCTGTCCCTTCACTATTTCCTCCTCCTTGCACTCTCTTCATCAGTTTCTCTCTTCCTTCATTAATCCTTAGACATTCCTATCTCTTGCAATTCTTTTCCTGGAGGCTGTTCTGCAAGAGGCGACAATGCTTCTTTTCTCTGGTGACTCCATTTTAGTCTAAAAACTGGCTGTGCATCTCCATGGTTTTTTTTTTTTTTTTTTTTTTTTTTAAGAAAGCATTTAAACCAACAGCAAAATCAGAGCACCAGCATTTATCTAGGCATGAGACTGGGTCATCCCTCTGTGTGCCTGTGAGGCATGTTTCTTAGTGAGTCACACAGCTGAGCCATGATTCCTGTAAGTGTAGGTTCATAATAATATAATGACCCACAAATAAATTGCATTTATAGATACAGCTTCTAAGTAAGCAAGGGGCTGTGACTAGGAGACAACAGTTTTGAGGACACAGTTCTTTACATTTTTTCTGTCAGTAACTCTTAACTTCTTGCACTAACATATGCATAGAATAGTAACATTCATTTGAGTGACTTCATTATCTTTTCCTTGGATTAATTTACTTTTTAATTAAGAATGTGCATGTGGAAGAGGAAACAATAGGCCTGTTACTTCTTTTCATCCGTTCCAAGCAGGTGAAACTCCATCAAAGTCAGTGGAAATTAATCATGACTTACATTCCTGTGAGGGAAAAACCAGGCCTTTATATGTAACCTGAATGCATCTCTAGATGTCACAACTCTGTTCTCCTTGGAGACATAAGCTCCTATTGTTGTAAATAATTACTTCCGCAGCATGATAAATTCTGCAAGGTGTCAGCCTTGAATCCTGTGGCTGAAATAAGTAGTATATATATAAAACAATAGTAGCAATGTAAATAATCCCAGGTGTGTTTCTTCAGTTAATCTTCTCTCTCCACCACCTTCAGAATTGAAATGAAATCTATTTAATCTAGGATGCTGTGGTCTTCATTGTCAAAAGTGACAAGTGAGTTTCAGTGCTTCCAGTTTTGGGGTGCCCAATTTGAGACATCCTAAAAACTTGTGACGGTCAGAATGCTTTCTGAAAATTGAGACCTTTAAAAGTGTCTCATGTTAAGCACGCCACAAATTAAGGCACCCCAAATTACCTGACAGTTTTGAAAATGTAGGCTTGTATTTTCAGTGGAATGAGTTGGGGCAAAATAACACTAATTCTAGATGACAGCATTTGGTATAAGAACCAATAGTTACTATACTACAGTAGCAAATGTCAAAATGAGACTTTCTCTCTTGAAAGGAATACTTCTGTGCAGTTTATTAACTGAAAACTATTAACTGAAGATAAAACTTTAAAAAATTCTTCTTAAATAGCTACACAAGGACTTTATATATTTTTGTCTCATTTAAACTGAACCTTTTCTGTTGTCTAAATTTATCTTTAATTAGGATTGCATAACCTCACAAGAAAACTGCAGATGATTAAAACGAGCAGCCCCATTCAGCTCATGGCTTTAATTAGATTAAGCTTTTCAGTGCCAGAAGTAAAAGATGGTGCAAAAGACCTCTTTCACATTTAATCTGGAAGATGCTTTGCAATTATATTTTACACTGTAAAGCAAAAGTTTAAAGGAGAAGGAAAATAAAATGGATTGGCCATCATATTTTTGCATTGATGTCTGTCATATGTTAAAGACAGGTTGTTTTAGAAAGCCGAAGTAGCACCGTGGAATGTTTACAAAAAGCAGCCCTTATTTTATAAAACCTCCTACCTGTTGCTTGAGAAAGAGAAAACATTTTCTTACCGAGTTTCAGTCTAATCTGTGTTGTTCACCCCACAACCATTTCTCAGATTATTTCTCTGTGATTCTCAGAAACATGGTGATCAAAAAGTTTCCAGTTTTTTAAACAGCTGATTCTTGAATTAGAGGGTCATGTTGAGAAAGAAAATTTGTTTGAATCAGTATTAGAGATGCTGCTAACCTACTGCGAATCCTGGGATACTGGCCAAAATACTTTCCCGCAGCTCCAACTTTACCATATATGCCCCATTTATTGAATGGACCAAAGGACTTCTAAATATTTGTATTGGTGCTGCTGGTGATTCGGCGTGTGGTGCTCTTTCCCATATAATGCACATTTTTTTACTGTGGTGTATAGAGTACATACATGGGGATCCCCCCCTTAGCATGGATATAAATGGAAGTGTAGACAGTGAGACACATTTTAGGCAAGTCAAGAGACACCTGAAGCCTGTGGGCATGTACCTACACACTCACATGGCTCCCTACATGCCCAAGCAGTGCATCCCCCATCCACACTGCTAGTTTTAGCAGTGTAATGGCCTGTTGCTTCCCCCTTGCCAGAGTTTTTCCTGGCTGAAGTGAAAAGCTCTAGTAGCAAGGAACTGCTGAAGCCTGTTCCTGCGTCCTACCCCTTGCCAGAGTCTCTCACTGACATGTGTAGCTACAAACTGCAGTGTGGACGCAGCCTGCTTTTTACTGCAGTGTACAGCTACATGTATTCTGTGTAGCGGCACCACTGGTGTACAGTGTAGGTATAGCCTAAGTTAGCATTGGAACAATAATCTAGCCTGGAGCCAGATCCATAGCTTCACTCTACTCTGCATTGTTCCTACTTAGGGATATCCCAGATGGCATACAGCCCCCATGCTGACTCCTGTATGACCTTCTTCCTGACTCCAGGGTACGGAGAATGTCCAGAAAAAAGGACACAGCTGGACACCACTACGTGGGTGATCCAGCTGCCAGAACAATTCCCTAGGGCCACAGACTCCTCGGCCTAAGTAAGAGCAGCCTTCAAGCTTTCCCAGTTAGGGTGGTGGAGTTGGCTGTGCCACAGCCAGCCACAGGTTCACGGGAGCATAAAGAATGTTCAGAGACATCTTTTCTCTCCACCTCTTGTCCTAAATCTGGTTCCAAGCTCAGTTCAGCCAGGCCAGAAAATAAGCCCCATTTTGTTAAAGGGCTGGGGGAGCAGGAACAATTTTTACAGTGGGGGTGCTGAGAGCCACTGAACCAAACAGTAAACCCTGCATATGATGGAAACCACTTGACGCCTGGCGGTGCTCAGCATGTCAAATGAGATGTGAAAATAAGGTTCCAACCAGTCATTCAGTCGCTAAAATTCCCATAGAGCTTGTTTTTGTATTTTTAATTTTTTGCAGGGAGGCTCTTCTGGAATACTAGCAAACTTCCAAATTACGGTTATTTAAATTCCCTTATTTCCATTGTATACTCCTCCTAATCTAAACTACTCTTGTATTAATGTGAGCTCTTAAACAGCTGTTCCCCTTCACCCCAGGAAGTGGCGGCATTTGAGTGGTACATATGATAGTTGGGAAAGCAATTTAAGATTCTTTAAAGGTAATATATACATTTAAGATATCAGCATTATTATTTTATTTTATTATTTTATTTATTAGCTATTCTGCCTCTGAGCAATATCCTTGCTTACTCCAAGCTAAATTTCACAACTTTTAACTGAGCAAAACTGAAGGTCAATTGGGAATCAAACTCCGTTTTTCTAAATGGTAGTACTCTATTGCTGGGCTGTCTCTGTCTAACTCATATTTTATATGTTACTGAAGTATCCCTGTTAACCTTTCTTCACAAATACTAAAAGTACAGTTATTCTTAAGATAATTAATTATTCCTCCCTGTGAAGAAAATTGGAAGGAAACTCTGCCCATATTCAGGAAAGCATTTAAGCACACATTTAACTTCAAGTATGTGAGTAGCCCCATTTAAACCGATAGGGATAATGGTACTTAAAACTAAGCCTGTGCTTAAATGCTTTCCTAAGTCTAGGCCCTTAGTTCCCTTCCAGTTTTCTCAGGATACAACTCCTTTCTCCCACCTTGTGAAGGCACAAATTTTAACACAAATTAAGCATGTGCTTTGCTTACTGGGGTCTCTGTCAAGAGCACAAAGGGGCCCTCATACAGAAAAATGAATGCAAAAAAGACTTCAGATGCATTTCTGTGTTTCAAAATTGCAAATTCTCTGAGCAGGTCTACAAAATCCAACCAAAAAAAATGATGAATTTAATTCAGGTAGAGAAAAGGTTAGCCATTGCTTATTCTGTCAAAATGACATCCCCATCCCTCAAATGCATGTATTTCCTGTTTACCACTTGGCGGAGAGGAGCACTCTCGAGGAAATCATTAGACACGTCAGTCACAAGTTTCCTAAAAAGGCAAAAACTGAGCAAATTGGAAACAATAAGAAGCTTTATCTGATGTGGCCATGTATCCTGATAAAATAACACCAGCAGCCACAATAGAAATACAAATCCTCCTGCCCTCATTCTGGTACCAACATTAGCCACTGAGCCAGACCAAACCCCTAGGAATAGCCCATTGTAAGTTCCCAAGACTACAGGCCTCTGCAGTTTAATAGATGCATTTTATGTTATTTGTAAAAGTAGGCTCACAAGACTTACTGTAGCATGATTTGGAGTGAACTGTCATCACAGCTCTTAATTAGTCTTACAGAAAAATACTGGGGATCCCTATCCTGGGACACTTTGTTGTAAGGATTCATAGCTTTTTTCAGGTGAATAATTCATATTGAGGAAGACAAAGTGCGCTGGCTGGTGGAGAAGGCATGGGGCTGGAAATAGAGAGACCGAGGCCATTGTTCTCAACCACTGGGGTATGTGTACCCCTAGGGCTACACAGAGGTCTTCCAGGAGGTATGTCAACTCATCTAGATATTGGCTTAGTTTTACAACAGGCTACATAAAAAGCACTACTGAAGTCAGTACAAACTAAAATTTCATACAGACAGTGACTACTTTATCCTACTCAATATACTGTACAAATTCCAAAGGGGTAGCCGTGTTAGTCTATTGTAGAAAGACAACCGAGTCTTGTGGCACTTTTAAAGACTAACAGATTTATTAATCGCATGAGCTTTCGTGGGAGAAAATCCCACTTCGTCAGACGCTTTGAAGATAGGAAAGTTACAGAGTGGGAGGAAATAAAATGCAGGGGAGTGTATGACATAGCATCAGGTCAGGCTGTAACAGTAAATCAAAATAGGTGTTAGGATTCAAAACACTGGGGAACAGCACATAGAGGAGGGGGAGGTCAATTCACTTGATGTAATGCGAGAAAAT
>ML685780.1:25121954-25177125 GCA_007922175.1 Pelusios castaneus
GTGTGTGTGTGTGTGTGTGTGTGTGTGTGTGTGTGTGTGTGTGTGTGTGTTCCGATCTTATATGTACTGGCATACTTTTCTGTCATAATCTCAGTTAGTCATTAAAAGTGTCAAGAGTGAAAGATGATGAACTCGGAAGGGAGGGAATTTTTGGTCAGTTGTTTAAAAGACCTTGTTCTTGTTGATAGACATTCAAGTTTAATATACAACTAACACTTTGGAGAAATGGACATCTTTGTTAAAGGTTCAGCGTCTCATGCACTTCGATTAAGTAGAGTTCAGAATAGATAGACTCTGAGCTCAAGAGCTCTTCCAGCAAATCAGGGGAAAACCAAACGTGATATTCCTGATATTTTTATGGTTAAAAAAAACCCCAACACTTCAAAGAAAAATAATCTCTGTCACACCCTTTCTGGCCTTTTAGATTCCTTATGAAGAAGCAAAATATGACATTAAACAATACATTTTTACATAGTGAATTAAATAAGTTTATAATTATTTGATAAATTCTACTGTTACTCAGTTTAAATCCTCATTTATTCCATTGACCTTGGTGGAATTTTACTCAGGATTTTAAATCAGTGCAACTGAGAGCCAAATTCAGCTTTGTGTCTATAGTAACTGGATATCTAAATTGGACATCTTACTGCTTTCATAAGCTTTTTATTCTTAGACAATGTATAGTCTATAACATTTTTGGATGGAAGGAAACCAGCTGGCTTGTTTATATCTGTCCACTGAATGAATGAATGAATAAATAAATAAATACATAATACAATACATTTGACTTTATATTATCACAGAATCATTTAAAGAAATTATCTCATGTGCTTTGCCAAGGCATGAATTCTGTTGTGAATAAGTTTTATTGCACTTTCTTACATAGTGATTTAGTTTCCTCCAATGATGAACAGCAGTGTCATACCTGCCTAGCTTCCCATTGGTGTATAAAAGAGAAGATGAAAGGCCATATGATCTGAAAAACATTCAACATAAGTGCTAAACAGATTTTTAAGTCCTTTGGGGATGCATTTTCTGAGCATTACACGAGAGATGTCTGTCAGAAGGAACATTTCAGGTGACTGATCATTGAATTTTTGTGCACACATCCTCTGTGGAACACTGAAGAAATTTTAGCATTTAGCTTTTCTAGATGCAGCCATCAAAAACTATAACTTGTCATCTAAGTCTCAGGCAAAATCATTTGTTTCAATTTATTTTTCCTCTTAAACTTTATTTTTATTTTTGGTTGTTTTTTCTTACTGTTTCTTCCTTTTTCATGGCTCTCTGAACAATCAAGCATTGCTGTGGTTTATGTTAATTTACATAATTATGAAAATGATGTCAGAAGCCACAAAGCATTCTGGAAGCATTCTCCAAATTCACGGTACTGTCGAAGCTGATTGGCTGAACTTGCATATTGGAGGCCTAGAAAAACTATGCAGAGTTGACATATTCAAATTGTGTCCAACCATTAGCCTTCAGTTAAATAAATTACAGCAAAACAAGGGGAAGAAAACTTGACAACTGCATCCAATTTATTCTCCTGATGAAATCCTATAAATAGATCCTATTCCAGTAGTGCAGGTCTCTCTCAGTGGCTGATTTGTGATGTCCTAAAGCACTGTTACGAGGAGTCAGGGGGAGGTTGATGGGCATTCAGCATCTTGTAAAGTCAGATTCTGAGAGAATTTCTTGAAGACCATTATTCTGTCACAGGATTGTATAACTGTTTAGTTACATTTATTTGTTCAGTCCGTGGTGTCCTGGTCTTGATTCTGCTGGCCTTCAGAACTCCAGCTGAAGTCAATGGAGAGTTGCCTGAAAAAGGACTTCAGGAGTGGACCTGAAAGGAAAAGGAAAGGAAATGGGAACCCCACCTCTCCCCACCCACCCACCAACACAGCATGAATAAACCATTTACAGCCAACTTGAAACTTCCTGCAAAAGACTAAAACCAAAGTATTTTTTTCCTTTGAGTCAGATAATGTTTTTGGTTGTGGACATCCTGATCTTTAAAAGTGAAAGTACCAGAATCACACAAGTTGAGATTGTTCTCCTGAGCTTTCAGGTTCCATTTTGTAGCCTCAATCGGTTTTGAGTTCAGTGTATCAACCTTTGGAAGCTCAGATGATCACGCAAACTTCAAACCTGATTTTGCAAAGACTTTAAGCATGTGGGTAACTTTATTCAAATGAGAAGTCCCACTGAAGTCAATGGAACCGCTTTGCACAAATGTGGCTATACAGATGAATAAGTACAGGATCACGCTACTATAAAGGGTCCCTCAACAATAACAGGCTTCAGTAAAGATGATGTTATTCCCTCACTGCTGCAGATGGAAGAAATTCAGACAACTCCAGTTTGAGTCAATAGGAATTATAGTTGCAGCCCCCTAACCCATGCAGAATTATGGGAGATCAGATACCAGAGTCATAGTAGTCATGGTCCATTTCTGCAATCACTTGACTGATAATCATGCATGATAACATTGGAAAGAATCTTTCAATATATCTGGTGTAACCCTCCTCCACTGGCCTCAAACAACATTGACACTTGACTTATTCCATGCATTTGTCATTCTTGATCTGGACAACTTCTAGTGATTAAAGGAAATCATGCAGTGGAATAAATTATTCTCTATTAAAATGTTAGCTTCTACCTCTTATCTCTGAGAGACTAATTATGGTTCGGGCTTGATTTAGAATGAAGTTCTATAATGTTTGAATTGGAAAATGGTTTTCATTGTGTAGCTATCTCTGTATTCTGCTGCAAACTTTGTGAACTCGAGCTGTCTCCGAAATTGGGTTCTACTGGGCTCCATCTTGTTACTCTTCTTGTTCAACTGTTTGTTGAAAGGATAGACAAAGGGGATAGGGTGCATTACCGTCGTTCTACTCGTGATACCCCGCGCTATGGACAAGGTCCGAGAAAGTACTAAAGGATGTGCTTGATTCATGTCCATGGGTAAACCAGCTGATTTCAAACAGAACTGCTTCTGCTTAAAGCTATAGCTTACATTTGTTTTAAAATGGGGGGGGGCGAGGGAAATACTAAAAACAAAACACACCACAACTCGTGGTTAGAGCCAGGGCTTTTATAAACCAGCCTTGCAAAGTTTGCTGAAGATTTGGTGTGATCTGTGGCGGTGGTTTTCAACCTACATGTTGGGACTCAATACTGGGTCGCAAACCCTCAGGTACTGGGTCGTGGTACCCCTGCTGCTGCCGCCGAAAGACTGGAATGCATTGCTGAAAGATGTCATTGTTGGGTCGTGGGCATAAATGATTTCTTCAACTGGATCCCGAGAAAAAAGTTTGAAAACCGCTGGTCTATGGAATGGTACGTCATTCTGCAAAAGCAGCCGCCAACAAAGCACTCTGTTGGTGTGACATACCACAGCACTACCACTACCTTTGATGCTCGTGTTGTATGTAAACAGAACTGGTATTGTCTCTGTTGGTATAATACCGCATCTATGGGAATTTTCATGCAGTACAATTAAACAATGGAGAAGCCTGTATTCCATCTGTAATAAACCTTAATAATAGGCGAAATCCAAATAGCCAAATCCATGATATAATTTATCAGCATTCCTAAAGCACCTTTTACCGTACTATCTAGATGCTATGCTGTCCTGTCTAGACTCTTACACCAGTGTATAGAGTAATATGCAAATGCACAAAGTGTGTGCAACAGCATGCCTCTCTTTTTTCTCTCCTACTATGAGGCATATAAGCTTACTAAGAGTATCTGGTCAGCCTTTAGTTTGACCAGCTTGCGTTGTCTACCACACCAGGTTTTGGAACCCAGGTTGCTTATTGAAAAGATTATTGACACACCAATTAACTTTCTGTCAAAAACCCAGCAGTGTTCCAGTTCAGACTCCATTTATGGGAAGACTGTCAAAGCAGTGCTATGGACTACCTCCATCTGGGTCACAGAGTTGCCTCTTATTTACTCTGAGGAATCCTTAGGTTTGGAACCCGGACATCTAGGAAGGAAACATCCAAACAATATGTCTCCAATTTTATGTATTTTATTAACTTTATTAAACGCGTATTTGAGAAAAAGCATGAAATACATATAAACAGATCAGTTTGAAAGAAAGTGGGCTAATATAAATTAATCAAATCATCAGGTTGATTAAATGATATCAACTAAACCAATAATTTGTTATAAGGCTTAAACAATAATTTGGGAAGGCAGCCATCTTGTTTAGCTATCAGAACCAAAATTAATAGGGCATTATCCATCCCAGCGTCAGTTGATATATTTAGATTCAGGCCAAACAGAGGATACAAGAAAGGTTGATCATACTGGGGTTGAAGCTAATGTTGAGTTACCGGCTCTGATGCCAGGTAAGATAGCCTGCCCTAATTGTTGGAGATTGATAACCAGTCTCTTTTCCCTGCCATTCCCACTGCCCTCATAGTGTTTTCAATGGAAGAAAATACTACTTGTTTTCTCAGAACTAATGATACAACTCTTGCCCTATAATATATGTGTGAGATCTTTTAGACTGCAAAAACAATGAGAGTCCTGTGGCACCTTAAAGACTAACAAATTTCTTCAGGCATAAGCTTTCGTGGGCTCCAACCCACTGCATCTGATGAAGTGGGTTATAGCCCACGAAAGCTTATTCCCAAAGAAAGTTGTTAGTCTTTAAGGTGCCACAGGACTCTCGTTGTTTTTGCTGTACACAGACTAACACGGCTACCCCTCTGGAACTTTACACAGCAAAGTTGCTTAACCCACACTGCTGTAGATATTTGGAAAACTATATTACAGGCACTATTCTCAGATAAATTCTGTGCATTCTGTCCACACACATGCACCCACACGACCAGCCATCTTTTGGATTTAAAAAGGTACAAGAATGCTGAAGTCAAAGTGTCCCTCTGCTCATGACGATTGGAAAACAAAACCAGTGAGCCTGATACTTGTGCAGTATGGCTGTTGCAACTTGTGGTTTCATTCAGCGTCAGGAAGCTGGTATGCAGTTGTTGAAAAGATTAGCTGGTGGTCGTCTTGGCTCCATTGGTTAACTTTGGTGAATTTGCGGGCCAGCCAAAGTCTACTTGTAGCTGTGAATCTTGTATGTTGTGCATTGCCAGACCCTTGCCCCTTGGTGGAAGGGCAGAGGAAGCATAGGGCTCTTTGTCAGGCATGGTGTCACTGTATAGCCAGAGGCCAGCAACCAACAGCTGCCATAGTAGGCAAACAAGCCAAGCTGCAGCAAAGTTTCTTTCTGTTTTTGAAGGTGGGTGCTTGGCTTTTTGTCTCCCTCATAGACTCCATTCAGGAGCTTTTTGGCAAATCATAATGGGGGCTCAAATTCAAAGGTCACTGGCATCACCAAACAGGACCCAGTTGGGGGCACCTCTGTGCAAATGAAGAATCTCCTTAATCTAGTAACTTTGGGTTCAGAAAGTACATGGATCCAAAAATTTAGCTCATTATTTAGCAGTCTGTAGGCATTTTGAGATGTCTGAGAACATGGTCAACCCACAGACATCATCTCAACCATCCTAAAAAGTCCTGACTCAAAAATCATTTTAAAAATCCAAAGCTAGCAAAAATTTGCAACTCCAATCAGAAGAATATACCAATCAAGCATTCACTGATCCAGGCCCAGGAAAACACATTTCCTGTTTTACACACACAAATTTGCATTCTTCATGTTTTTGTATTCAGCAGGCAGGCTTTGAACATTATTTTTTCGTCACACAAAATCCAGGAGAAAGGTTAGACTATAATCAGTCAGAGTAAAATGTCTTTTCCTCCTGGAATCACAATGTTGGGTTCAGTTTTTATATCTAGCCCTAGTTCCCCCATACAGTTGAGGCACGGCAAAGATGCAATAATCATGTCATCTTTAAAATAAACATAGGAACAGTGTGAATGTAGCATCGTTATATGCAATCATTTAAGCCATTCTCATTACGCTTTAAGACACACACTGTAATGAGTGCTAACTAGTCATAAAACAAAATGCTACATACAGCTAAGGAATTCTGCTATGAGATTATAAATTAAGAATTTTACTTTTGTCTACTTTTGTCCTTGTTTCATCAGATTAGGTTCATTAATCTCTGGTGAAAGACACAGTTTGATACTTGCCTTTCAAAGAACTATGACAGCAGGATAATTCTAGTAATTTTCCATGCTGATATTTAAAAACCTGTTTCTCCATTTATCTGCCAGAGGATTCAAGTTCAAGGTTTCTCCTATTGATTTTTTTTTATATGCTGCTACAATTTGTCGTCTTAATTTCTTCATTGTTTAGATTTTCATAAAGGTTAATAACATTCCTTTTTTAAAAAGAGACAGATAACTTTGATCTGGAATAACATTTGCATGCAAATTAAGAGAAGGGTGCTACTTTTATTGTATCTTACTAGATATCTCACTTATTCAAAATTTGTTCCTCTGAATAGAATTAGTGAAGAGAGTGGCAAAAAGAGAGAGATTTCCCTAACCCAGTGGGGAAAGGTAACATTTGCTGTGCATTAAAAATTATATTTTCCACAAGAAACAAGTGAGGGAGAAAACAACCAGTTAACAGTGGTGCTTAAAAGTACTGGCTATTAAAACAAACTTTCTAACTGAAAGTTGTAAGTTTCGTCTGAGAAACCTTATGAAAGGAAAAAAATATACAGGATTTCAGAAGTGACTAATCATTTTGGGTGCACAAACTTGAGACATTTTAAAGGGGGTTGAGTTTCTGGATGTGCTACATTCCTATTGTCTGAAAATTGGATACCATTAGATACCAATGTGAGTAGTCACTTCTGGAAATCTTGGCCATAATATCCCTGAATTTCTAGCCATTCTGAAAAAGATTCCTGCTACATGTCATTGTTGGTTACTTTTTGCAAGAAACATTTGGCAATCATACTTGGTTTGAAATAAAGAGAGAGAGGCTCCTGGACATGGTTAATAAAATGAACTCTCCCTAGAAGGAGCTGTGGATACAGCTTTAGGGCCTTAGTCTCAGGCCTGGTCTATGCTACAAACTTGGATCAAAAGGAGTGGCAACCTAACAATTTATGCGTCTACCTTACCAGCCTAAGCAATGTGGCTGTAAGATTGACTTAATTACTCCACTTTGTGAGCGGCATAGTGCCTGATTTGAATTTGAGCGGTTGACCAAGAGACAGTATAGAAACAGTGTTGTGTAAGTTGACTGAATTGGCCTCCAGGAGGTGTCCCATAATGCTCTGCTGTGATTGCTCTGGAGATTGTTTTCAACTCTGTTTTACCACAGCCAGTACAGGAAACAGTCCCTTCCCTTTCCAAGCCCTGGGAAATTTTGAATTCCCATTTCCTGTTTGATCAATGTGGAGAGGTCGGCAGCACAGCCAAATGTGATGAATGAACTCTCCAAACGCAAACACGCTCCAATCTGGAGTAGACAAGAGGAGATGGATCTTACTGTTCTATGGGGAGAGGAGTCTGTACAAGCACAGCTTCAGTCCAGCTGAAGAAATATAGATATCTATGAAAAGATCACGCAAGGCACGGGGGAGAAGAGCTACACTAAGGACAGGCAATAGTGTCGCATTATGATCAAAGAACACCAGCAGCCAGACTGCTAGACAAGGGAGGCAAACAGTCATTCTGGTTCTTCACCACAGAATGCTGCTTCTACAGTGAATGTAAAATAAGCAGTTTGGCAATTTCCACAAACAAAAAAAAATCTGGCCTCTAATGTTGACTCTTAGGAAAGATTCTTTTATTATGTTTAGCTTGTATATGAATTTGAAGCCACTAATAACCAAATACTGGTATTTTGATTAATATTTTTTTTTAAAGTTGCTGTTTCCTGGCTTGTGTTCAGAAAAAGACTAAATTAAGTGCAGTTGCCCTCTTTTAGTGAACTATTGTGTCTACATCAAGAAATGGCTAAGAGCCTCCTTAGCTATGCTATGAAACGTTAGTCAAAATCTACAGAAAAGCTGGCCTTCCTCCACTCTACTAGGAATACAGGCAGCAGACAGGTCACTAACCTGCACTGAGCAAAATTTCAGATTCCAGTTTCTCATTTCTTTGGTGCTTCAGGCGTTGCTCTTCCATCATGAAACAATCAATACCAATTAGGAGTTTGTCGGAAGTGAAATACAGTTCACCGTTATGTTTTCTACAGTGAGAAGAAGAAACTAGTTTCTTTCTCCAAATCAATGAATGAATAATCCTGCAGACTACAAGACCCATGATGAAAAAACTTC
Source organism: Pelusios castaneus (assembly GCA_007922175.1). NCBI lineage: Eukaryota > Metazoa > Chordata > Testudines > Pelomedusidae > Pelusios > Pelusios castaneus. The sequence goes on from ML685780.1 coordinate 25,130,186, forward strand.
TACCCCAGGTCTAAATGTGAAGTTTTTGTCTTTTATTTCCTAAACCACAAAACACACCATTTAAATTATATACTGTGACGTTCTGAACCAACAGGGGAACTGTGCTATTTGGCTCTTGGAGTACAATTATTTTGTACAACATTATCTCCAGTTACATCATTTGTACAGTTACAATCTACAGATATTTGTAAACTGTTAGCTATGGATAGAAGAAGAGGAATACTATCATTTTTGCTGTTCTAATTTTTCTTTGTAGATCGGTGCCTTCAGCTTCCATTCATATATCTTAGTCTCTAAACTTACTCCAGTTTCTTCAAACGACTCCTGACATGCTGGATAAGCATATTACCTGGATGTTTCTACAAAAATAATACTTGGTGAAAAGTATTAACATTAAAGACTGATTTTTCTCACACAATTTTAGCACCATGTCTGCACGAAGAAAGCATCCGGCCCCATATTGTCATTCGTAGGTTTGTAAAATAACGTCCCACTAAAATGAATGGAACAGCTCATATTGTCCTTATTGCTGCTGGGCCACATTCTGATGGAGCTACTCTGGATTTTCACAAGTGTAACTTAGATTGGCCCAACTGGCCCTTTTTCCCCCTCTTTATTAGTGCCAATTCCAGAAGACAGCATTGCATTGGTTCAAGTTGGAGACATTATCTGTGCAACCAAATGAGCAAGAACCAAAACTCTGTGAAATAAGCTGAAATTCCACATATATAGATTTCCAGGTCCTCAGTTGTCATCACGTGTTTGGCTCCAAAATGATGAAGTAGCCACTGCACTGTTTTGTGTCATGAAGTGATGATGTGCTAAAAAAGTTACCATTTAATTTGTGGTTGGGCTGTGCCACAACCTAAAAGTATAATGCCAAAGCCAGTCACTAGATGATGTTATCAGGAAACTGTCATATTTTGGAGAAGACTTTTCTCTCTGTGTTACTCAGTCATTTGATCGAGCATTAAATGAACAGCTCCCCATTTGGCTCCTCACTGAAGCTCAGCATTTAAAGAATGATACAAATTCATTTTCATAAGTATTTTTGAGTTATTCATTCTCAGCTGAGAGTCGCTTGATGTTTCTAAGAGGTGATTTAAGGATTATTGCTCATAGTACAGTTTCTCTGGGTTAGGCATGAAACACAGGGGAGCTGGATTATATATCTTGTACAAGATGCCAAACCAATTTTATGGGCTATTGGAAGACCTAGCCCTTAGGTTTCCTTTTCCACCTTTATTTTAATAGATGTATGACTGGCCACAAATATATATCCCCCCATTTACCTTGGCCCCAATCCATAAAGATACTTAGGTACCTAAACCCCAGATTAAAGAATTTAAATCTTGGGGTTAGTCATCTAAATCCCAGTTTTAGGCTTCAGTGAGGTCCACAAAATTGCTGCCAAATCCTGTAGATGTCTAAACACACTCAGCACCTCCGTTTCCAGTGTGAAAGTTCCATTGGTGCCTAAATTTCTCTCTCTGGCTATATGCACTACTGTCTCATGCTTGGCCTCCAGACATTTCTCTCCTGCATAAGCCCCAAAACAATTAACAGCTCAGGTTAGATCAGTGTTCATCCGCCTAAATCACCTATGGGTCTGATCCAGTAGACCTCCTTAGAGGTCACTTACCATATGGGGTCCCACTCAAAATCTGGCAGGAGGAGGTAAGGTTGGTGGTAGTGCCATTCACCGTCCTACTTTTATCTCAGAGTTTGAGCGCTTACCTGGGATGTGAGCAACTCAGGTTCCATTCCCCCCTCTGCTGGAGGGGCAGAAAGGATTTGAACAGGGAACTCCCACCTCCCAAGAGAGGGCTCTGACCACTGAGCTATGGGATATTTTGATGGGGTACTCCCTCAGGCTCTTCTCTTGAAGCTGTTCTATTGCAAATAATTAATGAAAGAGTGGAGCAGGTGGAGTGGACCATGGGTCCTCCCAGCTCAGTGCTCTAACCACTGGACTATGGAGTCATTCTAATTCTCTCTCTTTCCCCCTTCTCCCAGGCCCAATGACTACTAAGTATTAAGAAGAGTCAGTGGGCCAGAGACAATATGACTTTGTTGTCCAGTGCTGAGGGCACCTACCCGGGAGATGGGAGACCCAGGGTCCTATCCCTCTGCTCCAACTCACACTTTCATTAGTTATCGACACAGGAACGACTTCAACCGGCAAGACTGAGGGAGCCCCAGTTCAGCATGGTCAGAGCTCTGTCCTGCGAGAGAGCTTTGAACAGCGGTCTCCCTTCTATCTCTCAGTCAGTGGAATTTAAATTGTTTTTCCCACATCCCAGGCAAGTGCTCCAGCCACTGGGCTAAAAGTTAGAAGGTGCGAAGTGCTGCTGGCACCAATGTGGCAACGCTTGCTATTTTGCATGGAGCTAGGCAGGTGCCTCACTCATTCCTGCAAGAAATTACTTTGATGTCTAAGCTGACTGACTCCAAGCAGCCTGATGCCATGTGTGAGTCACTGAGCAGAGCTCCTTCCTGCAGCCCAGATTTAGGCACCTGTCTCTGAGAGAGGGGCAGGGTTTGGGTCACACCCATGTTGTTTGCGTCTCCTATTTGCTAATATAGGCAGCTCACCACCACGCATGCTGGCTTTTGTGGATAGCATTATAAGTGCCTATCTCTCCCCATTCATTGTATAGCAACCTAGGCACCTTACCCAGGCTTTGTGGATCAATCATGCTATTGTTCCAGTGATTTTCTATGTTCTAAATATTAGGTGTTGCTATGCGCTGCAGTGCTGAATCTAAATCCCTTTGTTGAGCTGGGCCTTTATCTCAGAAGGCTGCTGTTTGTTATTTATTCCAGCTAAGGGATGGCATTATAACTTTTCACCAAACTGGCTATAATTTCAGCTAGAGTTGGGATAATAGACTCCAGGGCAGCAGCGCTTTGCTTAAAAATGCCCTTTTGGACATCTGTATGTTCTAATTTGTGCAAATCCTTTTTTGGTGCATTGGAAATATCTTGCAGATTTCCACATTACAGCCAAGATGAGCTTTCATTAGGTAATAATGTACTGATTTCCTCTGTTAGCCTGGCTATTGGGACCATGCAATATATTTTGGTAAAGCTAAAGCTATATGAGTTGAGCACTTAATTTTTCAGTTCACTATTAATATGCAAAGTTTGTTGTTCAGCTCATTGTAAATTTATCTTTTCTCTCAGCTGAGTTATCCTCCCAGCTGGCAAACCAAGGGGCTAAACTATCCTGATTAGCTAGTAGATTGGCTGACTTCTCTGTACTTTGATTATGCAAGGATTCTTTCTCCATTCTCATCCTTCGCTCACGTCCCCCCTTCCTTTTGTGATAAGAAAGCTGGCAGGTGAACCTGTCAAATTGCAATGCAGGGAGGTGTGGGGGTTGGTTGTTGCTTTTGCTTCTTTCAGGATGTAGGAGTTATACTGGAGGATCCAGACTGCTGACACCCATGACTGTATTTTGCCATCTGGGTCTGTTGTCTGATGGTGAGAACATCCAAAAGTGGCAGCTTGCCTCGTTATTGAAATACCGTATGTAAACTCTGGACTGGGTTCTGTTCCGCTTCAAAAAGTCACGGAGATGTTTTCTCGTTACGATGATGTCATTGATGTGTATGGCTTGGTTTTCGTCTGCCTGGGATTAGTTGCACTATTGTGTATCAACGTTGCATGTATATTCCAGCAATTACAGATGACAGTGCTGATCCCCATTGCTGAGCCATCTGTTTGCTTATCATACTCTTGCTGTAAGAGAAGCACATTGTGGTGCGACATACTCTGGCTGGTAGTACAATGAGGTGTGTACGGATTAATTATCTCACTAGTCTATTTTCTTGCTGTTTTCTTCTAGTAGCATCTTTTATTTCTTTGTAGCCTTCTTTGCTGGAACTGCAAGATGTATAAAGAAAGTAGAATTGAAAATACCATATGCAGTTGCCTCAGCTGTAAGACTGCTTCCTAGACCAGGGATAGGCAACCCCCGGCACCCGTGCCAACAGCAGCACACAAGCCCATTTGGAGTGGCACTCGGCATCCTCTGTGGCACCCATTTGGAGCGGCACTCGGCATCCTCTGTGGCACCACAGAAATTGCCACTCCTGCCACCAAAAGACACTCCAAGTGGCTTCTTTCAGGGGCAGCTGCAGTACGGTGGTCCCTGCCATGTCCAGGCCCCAGGCATACCATGTAAAGAAGCCGCCCAGAGCGGCTTCTCTCTCTGGTGTGCTGCTGCCAAAAGGAGTGACTCCAGGCAACATTTTTTCATGGTGTGCCGGGGGATTGGGGTCCCCAGGCACACTGCTAAGAGGAGCCACTCCAGGTGGCTTCTTTCTACAAGTGGGCCGTCAGCACCAGCTGAGGGTTGAGGGGGAGGAGCCGGCACAGGGGTCGGCAAAGGTTGCTAACCCCTGTCCTAGAGGATGATATTCTGGGCCATATTCTGCTCTCTTTTACAGTGATCTCAGATTACTTTAGTGGTGTTCCTTGCTTGTGAATGCTAGATGCCTTGAACACACACTTTCAGTATCCTTACTGTGCATAAAATTCTGCGCAGAACACTAATTCGTCACAAATTCTGCATTGCACAGTGGTGCGGACTTCCCCCCAGAATAATGTAGAGAAACTTTGGAACTACTTTAAGTAAAAGTTGCAGAAACTATCTGCAGCCTGCATCCCAAGCAAAGAGGAAAATATCATAGAGAAGGGTTGCAAATTAAACTGGATAAATGAACATTTCAGATAGGTAACAAAGAAAAAGCAGAAAGCATACAAGGAATGGAAGAAGGGATGCATCACTAAGGAAAGCTACTTCTTGGACGTCATAAAGTTTAGGGGAAAAGTGAGAGTTTAAAAGCCAAGCAGAGTTGAACATTGCAAAGGAAATTAAAACCAGTAGTAAAATATTCTTTAGCCATATAAATAAAAAGAAAACAAGGAAAGAAGTGGGACCACTAGGCATTGAGGATCAGATGGAGATTAAAGATAATCTAGGCACAGCCCAACACCTAAATTAATACTTTGCCTCAGTTTTTAATGAGAGTGATGAGGAGCTTGGGGTAATGGCAGCGTGGCTAATGGAAACAAAGATATGGAAGCAGAAATTATCACATCCAAATTGGAAGTCAAATTCAAACAATTTAATGGGACCAAACAGGGGTAATCTCCATCCAAGAATATTAAAGGAAGTGACACATGAAAATGCAAGCCCAGAAGCAAGGATTTTTAATGAATCCAGAAACTCAAGGATCATACCCTATGACTGGAGAATAGCTAATATAGTACCTGTTTTAAGAAAGGGGGTCAAAAGTGATCTGTAAACTCCAGGCTTGTTAGTTTGACCTCAGCTGTGTGCAAGGTCTCAGAACAAAGAAAGGGGGAAAGTAAAGGGCATGGGAGATAAATGGTAATTGAGATAAAATACAACATGGTTTTACAAAACGTACATCAGGCCAGACTAACCTGATCTCTTTCTTCCAGAAGATAACTGGTTTTTTTTAAACAAAGGAAATGCAGGAGATCTAAACTACCTGGATTCCAGTAAGGTGTTTGATACAGCTCCTCATGGGAAATATTAGTTAAATTGGAGAAGATGAGGATTAATAAGAGAATTGAAAGGTGGGTGAGGAACTGGTTAAAGCAAAGACTACAACAGGTCAATCTGGAGGGAGGTTATTAGTGGAGTTCCTATGGGATGGGTCTTGGGACCAGTTCTATTTAACATTTTTATTGATGACTTTGTCGCAAAAGGGGGCAGTGTGCTAATAAAATTTGCAGGTGACACAAAGTTGGAAAGCATTGCCAATACGAAAGAGGACCAGAATATCATAAGGAAGATTTGGATGACCTTGAGAACTGAAGTAATAGGAATGGGATGGAATTTAATAGCACAAGATCATGTATTTAAGAACTAACAGGAAGAATGTTTGCTATAAGATGAGGATTTATCAGTTGGAAGCAACGGAGGAGGAGAAAGACTTAGGTAAATTGGTGAATCAGAGGATGATGATGAGCCCCCAATATAATGTGGCCATGAAAAAGACTCATGCAATCTTAGGATACATCAGGTGAAATATTTCCAGTAGAGATAAGGAAGTGTTAGTACCATTATACATAAAATTGGTGAGACCGCATCTGGAATACTGTGTGTGCAGTTCTGGTCTTCCAAGTTTAAGAAAGATGAGCTCAAACTGGAACCAGGTGCAGGGAAGGGCTGCTAGGATGATTAGAGGAATGGAAAACACACCTTATCAGAGAATACTTGAGGAGCTTGGCTTCTTCAGCCTAAGCAAATAAAAGCTGAAGGGAGATGTGATTGCTCTCTATAAATACATCAACGGGATAAATACCTGGGATGGAGAGGAGTTATTTAAGGAGGGCTAATGCTGGTACAAGAACAAATGAATATAAATTGGCCATCAACAAGTTAGGCTTGAAATTAGATGGAGGTTTTTAAACAGCAAAGGAGTGAAGTTCTGGAACAGTCTTTCGAAGGGAGCAGTGGGAGCAAAAATATTAACTAATTTCAAGACTAAGTTTGATCTGCTTTTATGTACGGGGTGGTGTGAGTCATGCGTGTGTAGGTTAGCCCACCTGAATATGCCACAGCCAGCCAGGCTGCAAAGAAGAGCAGATTCTCCCAAAGTGGAGACTACCACTGCCGTTAGATTCCCCAACCAGTCACAAATAATGCTTCTGATTGCCCACGCTGCTGATTAAGAAACTAAAACAAACTATACACAGCCTCCTTTACTACATTTCAGTCTCTGGCTCCCAGTCAGCAGCTATGTCCAGTAAAAAGATAAGTTATTTTAAACTCTAGTCCCTTTACCAAAAATTCTCCTGACCCCAAAAGTTTGGATCTTATCCAAAATACCACACTGCTAGCCAATCCGTTAGCATCTAAAACTAAAGGTTTGTTATAAAAGGAAAGAAGCAAATGGTCAAAATAATCAGATACATACAAACAACTGTAAAGTCCATATATAGCAGATTCTCAGTAGAGCTCTGGAGTTTGCAGGCTTGTTGGACATTCAGTACCGAGGTGGGCCTCAGTCCTTGGTTTTGCAGCTTCATTGCAGATGAGTTGATCCAGAGCCAAGAAGCAGGAATGAAAACAAGATGGGGATGATGCAGCTACCTTTTACATCCTCTCACTATGAGGCTTGCCCCAAACACAGCCACACAGCACATGGCATGGAAAACCCCCGAAGTCCCCTGCCCTGGGCATGTTCCAACATGTCCTGGTGACTCATATGATGTAGCTCCTGAGTTCTGGATTCATAGACCCTTTGAGTTCCCTTGAGGGGCCATTAAGCAGGGTTAGTCCCGCTGCCAGTCTGTCTGGGGATGGGTGATGTCATCCACAAATGCAGCACAAGTTGAAGTACAGATTTACCATGTGTATTTAGAACTTATCATGCAAAATTGATACATACATATAAACATGCTTATCAGTCCTGGTGAATCATGATTTTCCATTGTTACCTTGCACAGGATGTTGTATTTCATATGTATTGCAGATCTGTGACATTGGTATCAGTAATATTACTACTGGTCATTCAGATTTCACACAGTGTCACAGATGGTGTGATGAGATTGCCCACAATGCCATGTGGCCCACCTGCAATTTCTAGTAGCAAATATCTCCAGTAGCCAAAGATGGTGCAATATACAGGGAGGGTTCTGAGTTACTGCAGTGACTTCTTCCCCAGGTTTCTGGCTGGTAAGTCTAATGCACATGCTCGGTTTAATTGATAGCCATGTTGGGGGTCAGAAAGGAAATTCCCCCTGGGTCAGATTAGCAGAGATCTGGGGGAGAGGGAGGTTGCCTTCCTCTGCAGCACGGGGCATGAGTCACCTGCTGGTTTGAAATAGAGTAAATGGTGAATTTTCTGGAACTTGAAGTCTTTAAACCATGATTTGAAGACTTTGGTAATTGAGCCTGGGGTTATGGGCCTCTTATAGGAATGTATGGCTCAGGTCCTGTGGCCTGTGATGTGCAGGAGGTCACACTAGATCAATAGTTCCCAAACTGGGGGGTGTGAAGAAAAGCAAAGGGGAGCACGAGGCTGTGAAATTTTATTAGCAGAAAAATTTTGCATCAAGAAAACCTATTTGTGGCTATTTTTAATTGTGCAATTATGAATTGAATTTTTGTTAAAAGGGGGTTGGATGATGGTAAATGAGAAGTGGGGAGGCGTGAGGGTTTCTCAAAAATCAGAAAGGAGGCATGATGCCGAAAAGTTTGGGAGCCTCTGGACTAGATGATCACAAAACTCCATTCTGGTTTTAAAATCTATGAAACACCTTTCACTGATACAAACCTCTCTTCAGGTGGACTTGATACTGCAACGGGGGCTCCTATACCATGGTCTAAGCCTATGAAAGCCAGGGCAAATCTAGGGTTAATAGAGACAATTCCATGTGTTTTTGGCAAAGCCTGTTCTATTCTGTGCAGTTCGCTGTTGCTGCCATTGTCATCTGAACGTCACAAGGTGTCTACTCATGAAGATTATGGGTCTCTGTTAATCAGCTGGAGAGATGAGAATGATGATATCTTTCTTCAGAAATATGTGGCTTTGCATTCATTCAGAGTTATGTTCTCTTTGTTTTTCTCCCTGGCAATTCCTTCCATTGTTTTGCTTGAGATGTCATGTTTTATTTCTTCTCTGTTTATTTATGCATCTTCTGTCAGACTGCTTCTATTTGGTTTGTGAAATCCATTATGTAGAGTTACTTTGCAGCTGGCTAGAAATTGAGTCCTTTTCCTAGGATAGCTTCTTTGATTGCTTTTCAGTCCTGCTATACGAGAGATTTGCAGTTCATCTGATTTTGGATTGGCTTTCTGGTTTCTGTAGTTCAGTTCTTTCTGTTAGTTATGTTTCATAGAGTTCTTCAAATTTTATTTTGCTGTATTTGCTTGTGTTTACTGAATTCTTGATTGTAAGCCATGCTTCTGAACCCTGTTACTTTATCATGCCCTTCTTTGCTTAATGTGGTTGGCCGTGTTTTGATTAGCTCCTGTAGTTGTTCTCTGTCTAGAGATTTGATTTTGTATTCACTTTTTCTGATCCATTCCTTTGGCAGTTCACTTTGTTTGCTAATGAACTATATAGATATCCAATTTTATTTGAGATTAATATTAATTAAGACATTGTGTTACTTTCTTTGGCCAACATGCAAGTGAGAAGTAGAAAAGGTTCCTTTCCTTCCTTGTATGTACCAACTGCGGCAACCAATATTTGACCTGGTAGTTAGTAACTGTAGGATCTGTAATTTGAATCCCTATTTTCCAATGAGAGTGGGAGGATGGAAGGGGTGTAATTTAACAAGACTTCCTCCAACAGTGTAGATTCATCTGTCACACTGTTCCTGGTCTGCTGTTCAGTACCTTTTACTGGGTATCCATCTGGCTTTATAGAGAAAAATTGCACCCCTGATCACAGAAGGACTCTTCTGACTGCTTCATCTGTATTTTGTGCATAGCTCTTCTATCAGAAGCACTCAATGAGTGTACCCAGCAATATGGAATGCCCTGCTCTAGAGAAGAGTAGAAGAGGCTGACATTTTTCAAATTTTGGCATTTCTATTAAAAAAGAAAAAGCCCCCCCAAAAAATTAAATGAAATGTGATTGCTGGTTTTGACCACCTCTGGAGAAGAGAGAACTTACTGGTGAAGCTGAGATGCTTGTGACTGACCAGTTTCAAGCCCACAATAATCAGACTATCATAGGGGACGAGGAGAGACACAGACTAGCTACTTTCCTAGTTCCTAACTTCTATGAAAACAAGCAACACTTTTAGATTCTTCACCATGACTTAAGTGAGTCAGTGTCTAAAATAAAGCCAGTTTCAGTACAAAGGCTGGGAATAATATGAACAAGGCTCATTCCAACTTCTACTTCTTTTTAATCAGTTATTTCAATTGTCTTAATTAGCCTTAGATTCATAGATTTTAAGACTAGGTGGGGTGATTGTGACCATCGAGCGGATAGGGAACTGGAAGAGAATTCAGGGGGACCTAGATTCTGTTCGTGACACTGATCTGCTAGGGTGATGTTGGGTAAATCATGTCACTGATCTGTGCCTCAATTTACTCAGCTGTAAAGAAGGAATAATTATAATGCTTTTCTTTGGAAAACATTTCAAGATCTGCTGATGAGAAGTTCTATATAAGAGATAGTGAGTATAGTTATTGTTTATTATCAGACTGTCCAGTATGACATAAACCATATAATTTTACTCAGTAATTGCTGTGGTGGAGGGAATTAGTCTTCTCTGTCATTTGAGTGTCACCTCATTTCAAAATGCAGTTCACCATTTTGCCATTTGTATAGGCTCAGCAAAAAAACAGAACCAAAAAACCCCACACAGCTTTGCACATCCCCATCGCTCTCCGTCACTGCCTCTCATGTTTTATAATATTGCAGTGTGGCATTACAAGATATGATTGGGACTGAAAATAAGTTCTCCTATCTGGACCCCACAAAGAAATAATGGCATTCTTCTTTGTAGATAGTGATGATTTGCATGAATCATACTTTCTGGAAAGTGTTATGGCCTCAAAATCAATGCTGAGATTAGAGAAGTACAAAACCTTTTTTATTAAGTTTTAAACTTGGCCCAAGTTTGCCAAAAGCAATTTAGAAGCCTTTTGAACACACTTTACTTCTCACTGGTTCTGGGGAGAGATTTTATGCATTTAAATTGAAGCCATGCAAAACTGAGTGGGTTTGTTCATGTTTGAGTTCTGAACAAGGCAAAATTCAGTAGTTCAGTTGAGTTTCACTTTGACTTTAAAGTTCATTCAAACTCCAGACTCAAAACAAAGTTCAGGTATGTCAGCTTGTGAAATAAAGCAAACCAAACGCAACCTGGCCCTGCTCTGTCTGAGACGTTCATCCACATTATTTCTCTTTTCAAAATTACTTATTTAAAACAAGTAGATTACCAGTTGACTATCATGAAACTCCACGTGGTTGAAAAACAAGGTTCAGGATGCCTTGATACACAGTTTATTGTTGGCTGTCTTGTGAAGATCTCTTCTTCATAATTCTCATACCTATCTCTTCTTCATAATTCAATAGACAATAGAGATCAATAGTATGGTGGATGTTTGTGTATCTTCATATCACGGAATCAGTATTTTACATTTATTCCTAAATATCCATATTTGGAATATTAGAAAAGCAAATCCTGAATATTGATTCCAGATACAGTTTTCAAAATAGAAAGCTCTTGTCATGTTATAATGGCCTCTGTTATCTACAAGACCAATGAAAATTACAGTGATCTTTAAATGGAAGAATTTAGACTAAGCTTGCCACACTGTTCTCTCTGAGAAAGGCCAGGAGTGCAGACTCACACAAAAGCAAGATTAAGATACATCTGACTAGGGTAGATTATTTTTGAGTGTTGATTGTCAGGTGGGGAACAAGGACAGAACTTGTTTGTTTTATCATCCCAACAGTTTAATCAGTAACACGGCATGTGGTGTAAAGAGTGACAAATCTCTCACATGTGCTGAGGGTGTTCACATGCTACAGAGATGACAATGTTCATCTGAGAGGGAAGGATCGACAGGCTGATATTCCGCACTACACAAATGCCTCGGTGGTGGTTTAATGGAGCAATTTAAGCACTGGGCACGGCTGCGCAGGCAGCAATATGCTTCACCTTCTCAGCTGGAAATGGTCCATGATTATTGTTATCATGGGGCACAACAGTTTAAAGGAATAACAACAGAATAGTAGTATGTTTCCAGAATGAAGGGGCAGGAAATCCTTGTGACATGGTGTAGACTGTTCTGATTTTAATGGATCAGACACAAAGAAAAGATCTACTTGAATAAGATGGGGGTGCCACTGCTTAAAAAGGCTCAAAAACACTGACTGAGAAATGAAAATTAAAATATTTCCTATATTTAATTCCATCAAACCAGAAAGGAAACCATATACTGTAGATCAAAGTAGCAAAATATGCTCTCTTTGTGGTGTCCATGGGCATGTATCCTCTTTGAGTAGAAACTAGCGACTGCAAATTCATGTATTTAAAAACTAATTCATTTATTATCTTAGCACAATACAGTTTTTAAACGTAATTAATTACTATAACGAGCACTTGCTATTGATCTCTATCGTCCTGGAAAAGGAACCATATACTGTATGCATGGACAAAACAAGTTTAATCAAGAAATCACTAGTAAAAATCCCAATGGAAGGAATAAATCTTTTGTTAAATATTAATTATACTTTATTTTCCCCATCACTGACATTACAGGGTTCTCAAGACTCAAAGGTTAATTGATAAAGGTCCATATTTTCCCTCTTATGAATAGATTATTTCTAAGTAAATAGTGAACGAATTTGTGTTGTCCTACCTTTCTCCTTAGAAAGCAAATCGTTGGCAAAACAGCTTTCTGTCTTTGTCAGAGTAATTCTAAGCTCTGCAGGCAGTTAATTTAACACTGTTCAAGCTGTTAGTTAGCTATGAGTTTTACACAGCCTTTATAACTGGAAATTAGGCATTTGTGGTTGTTATCTAGCCCTGATTCCGGAGCACCGTCACAGAATATGCACAATAAATATACAGGGACTTGTTTGGTGGGGAGAAGAGTCCTAATAAAAAAGAATCATTTGGTTTTGAGTTTTCTTGCTGTCAAGTCCTACTATCACTCAGTTCTATCCCTGATGAACAGCCTGACAGGTCCTTACTGTGGATATTTTGGTAACATGATTCTGGTTCAATAGAATAGCTGATTAATTTTTTGCAACCAAATCCTCTCTAACTGGACACGGGGGACTTTTTTTAAAGAGCCATGTCCTTGTTTTAGCCCATGCTTTGAACGGAAGCTTTTGTGTTGTCTTCTGATACGACGACTATGACAGGCACAACTTTGCTATAGGGACTATAAAGAAGCTTGTGTGCAGACAGTTGCCCTAAATAATCTATGTTTAGAATAGTCAGTGTGTGTCTGAGAAGCATTTCTCTCTGCTTAACTGTGTGGTTGTGTAATTTTTTTGAGAGGGGGGTACTGTGTCTCCCTTTTTTTCCCCCCCCCCCCCCCACACACACACACTATTTCTTGTCTTTCCTATTAGGACTGTGGAACTAAAACCTAATGCCTGTCACATCTAAGTCTCTGAAATGTTGACTTCAGCCCCTGACATTAGCTTCCTGTTTTGATTCTGCAAGGTGAAGAATGGTGAGCTGACGCTCTTCACTTGTGCTTCTTCCTGACTATAAAAGAAATGCTACTTGTAATATCTTAAATAGCTAACTATTGGCTAAATAGAGGTGTGTGTGCACATGGGTGTGAGTGTTTGAAAATAATTTGGTCCATATGCACATATATGTTGTGTGTGTGGTGCACATGCACACACTCGTATTCCTGTGAGTATATAGGTACTGCCTAATATACTATACTATATTAATTTCCAAAATCTCTTATAGCAATACTTTACACTTTCATTATCTCCATTCAGTGAACGGTGCTGGTGTCTGTAAGCAGGAGTTTTTGCATTGGTGATATTTCTTCCCACTTGCTTTCCTGTAGAGAGGTACAGTTAGGCAGAGTAAATGCACTTCACTGATTAAATGAATGGGAAATGAGAGATTTTCTCAGAGTTGTTGAAAAGGCAGTTTAATGGGTAAAGTTATTCCTGTTTACTTAAGGTTACATCCTTCATCAGTGAAGTCGGTCAGTTTTAGTTCAATGGAGGCAGGCTCAAGACCTCACTGTGCACAGAGACTGTTTTGTTTTATTTGTTTTTAAAAAGCTTTAAAAGCCATACCAAAGCAATGCAAATTAAAGTCCCATGTGATACAAGGAAATACGAAGGGGCCAGATCTTGAAGCAGAGAAAGATTCCCATTGAAGCCAGTGGGAATTTACCCTAGAGAGAGAAAAAAGGAATAAAAGGCCCACAGTTCCTCTCTTCTAGCATCTGGGAAACCTCTCCATGTACCGTGCATCCGTTTTGCTGGTTTTGTTGTTTGTTTTGGTCTTTAATAAGAGTTTATCATAAAGGGACATGTTGAACTGTTAGTTCGGCATCCTGACACCTCTTATGAGACCTACTGACGGTGGAAACATGTTCTTTTGCTTGTTGGCGTGTGCTTGGACTGTCTTGTCAGATTATCGAGACAAATATCCAGGCTTTCAAAAATTCAGAGCCCTTGATAGCAAGATAAGTGCCACAGCTACTTTAGAGCCGACACACAGAAAAATGCACAAAGGGTAAAATTTTCAAAAGTGCCTAAGAGACAAAGACTGTGTTTACACCAACAATAGAGTGGAGCTGCGGTGACACAAGCAGTGACCGAGTGGCTACCTGCCCTGAGAAAATACTAGTCCAAGATGCCGGTGTAACCTTTGGGTGGGCCAAAATTAATTAAATTGCCCTTTTTCAGTGCCTCACAGAAATACACCCCAACCCCTGTGGAGAAAAGCAGCTGGAGACCCAGGATCCAGTCTGTACAGGACGCACGGCGAAGCTTGCTCAAAGCTACACTCACACATTAAAATACTACTACAATAAACATAACAATGAACTTTTATTAACTACTAACTAAATGAACCTTATCCTAAGAAAACAAACTACAATTAACCAAGAACAATCCCTTGCATGAAAGATACCCAAGAGTCCCAAAGTCTGTGTGGAGTTCACCCAACTCTCAGCTACAGTCTCTGTTCCAGTGTAGAAGCTTGAGTGGCAAGAAATAGCTGTCCTCTTCTTTCTTTGCTGGGATCCTCTGTAGCACTACATGCAGGCTTTCTCTTCTCCTCTGCAACCAGCCCTCAGTCCCATATGCATGTCTGCAAGGTCTGTTGCAAATGACTCCTTTACATGGAGAAAACATCTTGTTCACTCCTGGCTCAGCTCCTCTCCAGAACACTGAGCACATGGTCTCTCCTGCCTGCTGTCTGCTCAGGCTGCTGCTCTTCAGTCATCTGACTGACAACATCACATCACACCAGCCAGGTACACTGTGGAGCATGCTCAAAATGCTACCACTCCCTGCTTCTGGAAGTTTTCAGTTGTGGGTCGCAAATTTGCCCAACAACAGCAACCCACCCCCAGCAGGTTTTTCAGAGATAGCCTTTTTAGGCATATGGGTTACACCGGGCACATCTTCAGTGTAGCTAGCCCCTCTTGCCACTCATCTGGCCATGGCTACATTCTATTTTTAACAGGCTAGCTTGACCCGAGCTAGAGCAAGACTGTCTCCTTGAGCTGGAATTTATACCTCCAGCTCAAAGAGTAGACACACCCTAAGGCTCATTTTCAAAAGTGTCTTAGATAACTAGGAGTTTGAATCTCCTTGAAAGCCAGTGGAACTTAGGCTCCTACATTTTGAAGTCACTTTTGTAAATGTTATCCGTACTGTGTAGCTATTAGTCTCTTGGAAGAGATTCACTGCATTCAATGTAGAGAGTGTCCACAGCAGCAGATAATTTCATGTGAGACGCACATATAGGCATGAAACTTTAGAAGATGATTGGGCTACCTAGGGAGGTGGTAGAATCTCCATCTTTGGAGATTTTTAAGGCTCGGTTAGACAAAACCCTGGCTGGGGTGATTTAGGGGGAGTGGTCCTGCTTTTTAGCAGGGGGTTGGACTAGATGACCTTGTGAGGTTCCTTCCAGCCCTATTATTCTATGATTCTATTGGAGCTGAAGTCTTCTGCTCGATTATAGAGACCAGCTATTAAAGGCTAATTGACATTAGAGGTCAATTAGACATCTTCAGGGTGATTTGATCATTCTGGGATTGCAGTGTGTAAGAAAACTGTTAAGTGTATTTAATATATACAACTATTGTTCAGATATTGCTTTTTGTGAGATATTAGATGTTGACTACTTGTTTGTTTGTTTTTTTAATCTTAGGTTATAGAAATCAAATCTAAAAACAGACAATAAAAAAGAGAGATAGACATTACTTCCATCAGAGAGACAATACTTTTTATAAGCAGAGTTGTAATAAATCGCAGGGCCCAACAGTTACTATCTTAAAACTGATCACCACATAGCATATATCTGATAGCAAATGAGTTCAAACAGTTGCATGATATCAATATAATTCTTGTCCATCCTACAAATATCCAGAGCCCTCTGATCTGAGGAACAGTGCAGCAGCAGCACCACAAGAGGATATGTTCACATGTTTTGAAGAAATTTCCAGAAGGGTAGCCGGGTTAGTCTGTGTACAGCAAAAACATCGAGAGTCCTGTGGCACCTTGTAGACTAACGGATTTCTTCGGGCATAAGCTTTCGTGGGCTATAACTCACTTCGTCAGATGCACCTGACGTTGCAGCTGACAAAGTGGGTTATATCCCACGAAAGTTTATGCCCGAAGAAATCTGTTAGTCTGTAAGGTGCCACAGGACTCTTGATGTTTTGAAGAGAGGAATAAGTAATTTTAGTGACTCTTTCACTTTAAATCTCTCTTGGCGAACTTGAAGTTCTTCCTCCTACTTCATTTTTTTGTGTGCTGCATCTGACAGGCAAGCATATGGCAATAGGATTTGCCCTTGACTTTGCTTCTTTTTTGGCAACTATACCTTGGTTTCTCACAGAGCATACAGAATCTCAATAAACCCTCCACAGCATTTTCTGCACCCTTTGTTCACTCTCCGGTACATGCCTGAATTGACAGATAGAGCCAATTATTTACTTGTTGGTGTTTGGGTTAATTGGGCATTGCTTTAAAATTACTGTTGATCTAATCAAACATTATCTATCTGTCTTTCTGGTACCCTGGTCATCTAGGCACCAAATATAAGAATTAAAATGTGTTTGCCTGGATCCTTAGCTGGTGTAGGTAAAGAGAGCTTCATTGACTTTAATGAACACCCCTGATTTACACCAGATGAGGACATATCATCTCTGTCATCCTCTACAACATAAATGTCTCTGCTTTTGCGGGGAACAGCCTCTTCTGACATGTCTTGCATTGTGCTCTAAGGGCCTGAATTTACTTCCAGTAAAGTTAATGACAAAATTCCCATACAATCTTTAAAGGAGGAAGGCATAAGCTTATCCTGATCTGGTGTGGGAATGCTCCACAGCTAAATCTCATTTACTGTCATGCTCCTTCAAATCCCATTCCATCTTCCCTTCCCCACCCTCCACATGAATTATAGCCCATTCTCCTCATCCTTTCTAATCCTCCCCAAAACACTTGGCTCACGTGTAAGCATACAGAAATGCAACCTAATAAATCAGTTTGTATCAACAGTCGTGTTACAACAAGTGGAAGTCTCTACGGTTATGACTGTCTCATTTTTTCAGATACTAATGGCACTTTTGCTGTTGACTTCAATGGGACAAAGATTACAATGACAGAGTAAAAATAAATGCTATAAGAGGCATATGACCTTTCAAAATTGCCTTGACCTTTTAATTTTTATATTTATACATACTTCTATCCTTTCATTGTAGCTCTGGAAAGAAAAATATCAATGAGGCAAAGCAGAGAGGAGCTTATAAAACGAGGAGTCTTGAAGGAAATCTTTGATAAAGGTAAGAGATACACTTGTCTACTCAACTTTAACTTGACAATATATATGGTCTTAAGGCCTGATCTTGCAATGTTGTTATACCAGTAAATACAATGGAGTTAACTCATGGTTTACCTAGTGAAATCCAAATCAGACCTTCATACGCCTATTTTAATTCTACTGAGGTTTATTGAATAACTAAAAATTATCTAATAAGAGTGAAAAATTAAACATATATAAAGTAGCCAAAGGATAAATTATAGCATATGGCAATCAGTCTTCTCATTATAACAAGGTCATACTGGGGATGAAGAAAAATGGAATGGCCCCTTGTTGCTTAATTTTATTTTGATCAGTGGAACATGAGCATACGATTAAATGCTTTACTGAATGAAGGCCTTAATGTCTGAATGTTGGAGGCCTGATCCAAAGCCCATTGAAGTAAATGGAATGACTCTCATGAACTTCAGTGGACTTTGGGATCAGGGCTTACATGAAACTATGGTTCCTTCAAATCTGTTACAAAACTTTGAAGTATTTCTATATTGGGAGGGAATGAGTTGGTCGAAAACCTTATTAATACAAAAGCTTCCTTTAAAGCAGATTGCAACCATTTCAGTAATGCTGTGAATTCACAAAGTACAGTATGAGTAATTAAGTACACATTTTAGCTTGTTTATTTTAGCCATTGATTCACACTTTATTTCTAACAGTCCTTCTACCCTACTATTTGCCTTATTTCTGTGAAGTCAGCTCAGATGCTCCTTCACTGTAAAATTGTCCACTGACGTGAAGCTTACAATTCGTGTCCATTTAACTAATGTTATATGCAGCCTTGGGTGCTCCCCATGGCAGGATGACTTACTTCAAATGTGCCACCAAGAAACATTAACAACTCGGTCTGACAATTAAAAAATTAAACTATTGGACTAACTGTGGCATCAGACTAATTTCTCTGTGGATGTAAGGGGCTTTGGGTTCAAACCAGAGTCTGAGCCCAGTCTTACTGTACTGAGTAGACATATGCTACCGCTACTGTACTGTGTAGACATACGCTGCACTCCTCTGACTGTGGTGCAGTGCTGTATTTGGAATAAGATAAAGCGATAGAGCTGGAATCACATTGGAATTAGGACCTTCTTCATTAGAACTGACTCCCCACCTTGCTCTGGGTTAAGCTAAATCTGGTGACCTTTAAGACATGCTGCAAAGATCATATTTTTCTTCCTGGACCTTTGGAAGAAGGTGAGGAGATTTGTGAAGGTGATTTACTGTTGAAGAGGGAAGATAGTATCAACTGCTGTTAATTTGCCTGGCTTGCTAATTTAGGGCCGTTATAAAGGCTGGAATTATTGCAGTTTAATTATAATGGAATGCATTTAGTTTAGGGATTTAAAGTTCTCTCAAGGGACCTTAGAGCAGATGGATGGTGGGTGCTCTTGTTATAGTCCATGATTCAGGAAATCACTTAAGCATATGCTTAAATCGATCCCTATGTAGGACAGCATGCTTAGTGCTGTCCTGAATAGTTATGCTTTCCTGAACTGGGGCCAGAGTATTTATATCTAAATAAACAAAGAACCAAACAAACAAACATGTCTGTATATAGAGACACTAAAGAGGGCTCACTTTATTCTGATAACAAGAAAATCTAAGTGCAGAAGAGAAATCCACACATACATATGTGACCTATATATCTCCTGTAATGAAATAGCATCAAATATTACGACTACCATTAGGAACTGCATCCTACCACCTCTGAAAATCAGACTACTTTTATATGTCCCCAAATATGGGTTTAGTTGCCTAAAAGAGGGCACCTAAGTTTGAAAATATTTGCAATTGTGAGGAAAAGGAATAATGCATGCTATTAAAGTAATGACGTACTGCACTATGAAATTCAGAGCTATAGAAAACTGGGTGTGCGTGTGCGTGTGCGTGTGCGTGTGCGTGTGCGTGTGCGTGTGTGTGTGTGTGTGTGAGAGAGAGAGAGAGAGAGAGAGAGCACGCACAAGTATACTGTACATGGTGGTGTGACATTCCCCTCTGCAATCTGGACTGGTGACTTGCTGTGTCACTCCAATCCCCCACTCTTGGAGCCCTCTTACCCTGCTTTACTTTGAAAAGCCACACTCCCGTACAAATAACCCACAGCATGTAGGTTATGCAATGGTATAACACTGGCCAATATCCCCAGTTCCAGATGCAACCATAGGAACTGCCATCTTACAACATTCAGTGCTGTCAACTGAAAACTGCACGCTCATATGTTCATCAACTTATCAAAGAATTTGTATCAGCTTTGTCACTCCAAATGGAGCCTCTAACACACCTTGAACCAAATGCACTGCTCTAGGTAAAATAAACAAATTTATCAAGTACAGACAGTTTTAAGTGATTATAAGTCAGAGGAAAACAAGTCAGATTTGATCAAGAGAAAATAAAAGGCAAATCGCATTGTAAACTAAGCTTAACACTATCAGAAACTTTACAAACTCAGATGATTGTCACCACAGGCTGGATGGTCAGCCTCCAGCTAGACTCTTCTTCTGTAATCAGCCCTTCAGTTGCTTGGTGGTGTCTGTAAATGGAGGTGGGAGAGAGAGAGAATAGCAAAATGTCTCTCTTTTTTAAAATGTTCCTTTCCCCCTCTGGGGCTTCATCCCCCATCCCCTCTTTTCAGGATCAGGTCACAAACAATGTCCCTGTATGAGTTCATCCATTTCATGAGTCAATGAGCAATACCTTATCATGGGTCCAAGCTGGCCAAGAACAAGAGGTGGCAGGTTTCATTTGAGAGTCTTTTTGAGCCTTTGTTGATACCTAGGCCAGTTCTTTGTTCTTGGAATGCTGTGGAGCTGGGTTTGTTTTATGCATGCCTTAGAGTGGTGTGAACTGCTTCTCTGCTCAGAGAGCCTTGCTTGGATATGTTGGAAGCCACGAGACTTATCTTTGGGCATATCACATAGCGAAGCCTCATAACCATATACACAACATTGCAAAAAACATATTGCTCTAACAGTAATGCTCAGTAGATCTTGAGCATTCCAGAAACATCTTACATGACAAACTTTCAGGGCCAGCCCAACCATATATGTGAACTAGGGTGTCGCCTAGGGCACCAGGCTTTAAGGGGCACCAAATTATGGGCAAGAGAATTTTTTACATATGTTCTCTCTTTTAGCATGTGGGGGAAGAGGCGCCAAAATCATAGTTCGCCTAGGGCGCCAAAAACCCTTGGGCCAGCTCTGCATGCTTTGCATTAAACAATACACAATTACACCATAAGGGTAACCATGGAGGGTGCAGTGTGTCACAACTGTTTTATTGGCATGCATGTGGAATACCTACACACTAACCTGTATTGCACTAAAAGGGCAGGAAGGTTATATCCCTTTATGGTGATTTACCTTATCCCTACTGGGGGCTGTGAAAGGGGAGTTTAGGGCAAAGAAGATTATGGAAATTCAGGGAATACTGGAATAATGTAGCTATTCAGTTGTTGAATATATTGTTTATCCTGGCAGAAATCATAAGTGAGCTATTGCAGGTCATCGCAAACCAGTCCAGTCAAACCATTTTTAACACCAAACATTGTTCATTTCCTCACTTGCACATTTTTAATAAAAAGGGAAATGTACTGGATTCCTATTTAAAGTTTTATGGTATATCCTGGATGCTAATTTTTTTCATCCTGCTGCCTTTGCAGCAAAATTGCTTTAGATACCATGTGCAGATTTCACAGTGACTGAAATATTAGAAGAAGGCTACATTTCTGTAAGCATTTACATATGTGCTTGATCAGTCCCAGTGACTTCTGCTCCTATCATTACATTCATGGAACTATTGAACTGCATAAAGTTAAGCTTGCCTTTGTGGGTTTGGAGGCTTAATTTTGCAACATCCAAAAACTCTCAAATAGCTTTCCTATTGATCAAGAGATCTTGATATCATGTCACCTGCCACACACACACAAAAATATGAGGTTCAGACCTCTAAGTGGCCCAGGTGCAGATTTCTCGTTGACCTTTTTTAGGAAAATCCAGCATAGGAAATAATTTCAGAACTTAATCTCTAAAATGTCAAGGGGAGGCCAGGAATCCTTTACATCAATTATCTGTCCTTTAAACTCACTTTTCCAAAACCAATTATGCTTTATTACCATGGTGTTAGAATTTTTTAATTTGTCTGGCTGACATTTGGGAAGAAAGATAGCTTTCAGTGTTAATATATAGATTTTGCTTTGTGCTTTGTAGTGAGTAGAAAATGCAGAATTACTGTAATCCGTTACCTATTTCAACCCCAGCTCCAGCCAGTCTTCTGATCTTCACATCAGATTTTCTCTGCCAGGTCTCAACCTGAAGAGAATTTTTACAGTATAGAAATCAGAGTCCTAATGTAGTTACCATTCTGTGCAAACAGCATCATTGCTGCATCTCCATAACTTCACACATTTTGCTTTAGTAATCTATAGTTTATTATAGTTTTAGGATGGTTCAACAGAAAACAGTGTATTAAAGGTTTTAAAACAGGAAAAATAGGCCATGGGAAACGCATCCTACATCTGTTTTTTTAAAAAAGGGGTGAGAGAGCGAGCAAAAAAAAAAAAAAGTGGTCTATTAACCTGTCCATTTCAAGTTAGAGGAGCAGGAAATTTTAAAAAAAAAATATACAAAGGTTAATTTTAAATAAGCTATGCTAAGCCATTATTTTAAATGGCTGTAAGTTTTTGAAAAAGAACACTTTTTCTCTGTTCTGACAATAACCACAAATCTTTTTAGCAGTCCTGACTTAGAAAGCTCTGTGGAAAATGACTTTGTAATGGAAGCCTTGTTGATCGTCTCTGCGTAACATAATAAAGGAGCAAGAATGAAACTGAACCTTTGTTACCCATCACAGTTTAATAAAAGCGATATTTAGCCAAGTGAAAAGACCTAGAAAAGGTCTCTGAGATAAAAGAAGTTCGGATGTCACCCAAAGGGTTTGTTCAGTTTTCTTGGCCGGTCGACTGAAACTCTGCTGTCAGTTTTCTTACTTGATAAAGACAAGAAAGAAAAGCAACAAGGTGATTGATTGTGAAGAAAATGAAACTGTGTTTACATGCTCCTGTGTCAAAACAGGCACACAGGTCAAGGCTTAAATTTTAGGTCTCGTGGCACTTTGGAAACACCACCACCAGGAGAAGACATAAAGTTATAATAGTTACAGGTCACAGTGGGCAATAATTTTTGCAGCGGGGCTACTCCATGAATTTTGGTAAGTTGTCGCAGGCCTGGGCCGCTTCCAGACACGTGATTGGAAGCAGGAAATTCGTGAAGCAACTGGCTGAGAAAGTAAGCTGTCTGTCACTTCAGTTACCTTGGCAACTGGAGCATCAGGCAGCTTAGTGATTCTCAGCCAATCACTTCCCAAACGTCCTCCTTCCAGACACATGACCAGAAACTGGAAGTTTGGATAGCGACCAGCTGAAAGCTGCCTGATGCACCAGGATAGCTTAAGCAAAGTGTCAATAGCAGAAGCAACAGATAGGATGGGCCAGCTTTTGTCCCTGCGTGATGGGCTGGACAGAAATGTTAGACAGACTAGATCTGGCCTTTGGGCCAAATTTTGCCCACCCCTGAGTTAGACCTTTCTGTACTATGCTTAATAAATGCTCCCATCATGTGATAATGCTCCACATTGTAACCTGGTGTGGTCCTTCAAGAAGCAGAAGAAAAGTTGTCCAGAGTTTCTCACCTGAAAATAAGCTGTGCTATAATTCTGCTCTTCCTTCATATTTATTTTTAGCTTTTCGTATCAAGAACTGCAGAGGTAGCATATAAAAAACTTGGTTGTAGATCCGGCTTCGCCCATCCTACAAAATAGACAGCCTTTGGTGTTATGTCATGTTGTTTGGCTCAGCTCATGACAACAAATGGAATTGCTAATGAGTAATTTTCCAGTTCTATGTTCCTTTTCTCTATTCCTGTGGGAGATACAGCTAGAAGGGATTGGTGGTGCACCTGGCAAACAGTACTCATAAAGGAGGACCTTATTGTCCTGATTGTAGTGCCTTCTTCTCAAAGAAAGTGCCTTGTTCAGAAAGTAAAGTCAAGCCAACTGACCCTACCTCCCTTTCACAGGATAAGAGCAGAGCAGACATCAACAAATAGAATTGACAAGTGAATGAGTGTTTTCCTCTTTTATGTTCATTGAAAAACTCATACTAAGCAAAGTAAACATAATATGGATAAACTGAACTGAATACCTAAAATGCTGGATCGGCAGCATGCTTTAGCCTCAGCCCTAATATTATTCTGCATGAAATAAAAACAGGATTAGAGAATTGGCTTCTGGCCTTTGTCTCTCAGCCGGCACACTCATACTATCTCATTTAGTGCTTGTTGACTTTTTTAATGATGTAATGTCATCTAGCATGTGAAATCTAGCAAGACACAGTACATCACAGTGCAACATTACAGCTGCAACATTCAAAGAACAAGAAAGGTGTTCCTCACCGCACTGACCCCATATCTCAAACTATTACAAGTGAAATCACTCAAGAACACACTGCATGGAATGTCCAGGCATTGGCAAGAAGTTGGCTAAACACCTTAATAGCTTTTGGTCATTTTCAATTTCTAGAGTTCTGTGACTGAGTTGATGAAAGTACAAGCCAGAGTTTGAAAGTATTTTATTTTATTGTAAAAAAACGATGTGGAAAAATTATTTGATTAGGTTCCTGCTGCTCTAAATGTTTTGTGTGTAGATAGTGCTGTGAGTTTTCAAGTATAGCCTTTATCTGCAATGCAGCATTTCAAAAAACCCAATTATTTTTCTAAACCAGTCATTACATATCTTAAAATGATTATCTGATGATGTCTGCAGCTACACAGATACACACTCCTATCTCAGACCTGATTCCCATTGCCTTGCAACTTGTATGGCAAGTTTAAAATACTATCACACAGAATTCCCCCATAGTACAATTTTACACCCACTTCTCTCATCCTGCTCAGTCATAAATTCCTTCACAAGACAATGAAGATCAGTTGCTGAGAGTCCAAGGACCCAATTGTCTTTCAAATATTTGGTTGTATTGGCTATGGAGTAATTGTAATCATGGCAACACATACCCACATCAGCCACCATCAGCAGGTCTCCTGTGTGGACTTTAATTTAAATTAAAGTCGCTACCTTGAGCAGCAACATTGGCCATCTCTCAGTGACTCAGAAATTTTTGCACCCTTTTATGTCAATAAATGTGAATCTGGCCAGTTGAATGTATTGACAGGCACATTTCAGACATTTCTGATGTTTGCTCCTAGATAAGCATCCAAAATTTTTCCATATCTCTTTGGTTTTTGTGCAGAAAACAAGTTATAAGCATCATGAAAACAAACTATCTTTTCAAATGTTCTGGGGCTGAAGTCTGCAACAATGGAGTACTATTTCTCACATTTTTCTGACTGACTCTAGATGAAATTGACATTGAGTGACAAAGAAGCTTGAGGCAAACAGTGGTTTGTTTAAGATGCGGTTACAATGGCTTCTTCGGAGAAGAGATGGCTATTTCCAATTTTTATAGACTCAGTGTCTTCCTACTGGTTTTAACCAAATGAGGAGCCTGGATCCAAATTTCAGGTCATGACCCAAAGTTCCTTGAGGATTTACAGACCCTGAGTGTCTGAAATCTGCTATAACTTGAGGAGAGAAGGCGCTGTGCCTCCCTATACTAGGACGAGTGGTTTTCCTTTGTGTTTGTTTGTCATGATCCTCAGTAGTGCAGCAAGGAGAAAGGAGTGTAATCAACTGGAGTTTGCAGTATACCAGTGTCAGCAAGACTGAGTGTTGAACTCCCTGTTTGTCCACAGTGCCTCTAGGAGCAGGATGGAACGTGGAGGAGGGATGTCAGGAGGAACGTACTGATTGTATCCTGCCTCAGACTCTGCCTTCAGTTAGAGATGTAAAGGCACATTAAGAACTGAGTTCCCAGTAAACAGCCTGTGCTCTCCGTCCCTGCCCCCAGTCCTCAAGATCCAGATTTTCACACAAAGAGCCATTTTCATTGGGGAGGGGCGTTTCATGCACTCTGTTTCAGGAATGAAACAACAAAGAAGCCCAGCCATTGCATCAAGGTGATTTCCAGGGCTGGGGAACATCCATATGAGATGACCCCCAAACACACACGCGGAAATAAAAGGATGAAAGGTCACACATCTCCAAGGAGGCTGCTCACAGTGACTCTTCTCATTTTTTCTCTTCTGTCTCATTGGACTTCACTCCTCATGGCACCTACTATTACAACCATACCTCATCTCTAGTACTTCCCTTTGCATCCGTTGCCATTCAGCCTTTATTGTGCCTACTTTCATGTTTCTCCCTCATATTCTTTCTTCCTTGGCTCCTCCCTTAATGACTCTTCCACCTCCTCTTACTCTTCTTCCTCAAAACACATTTGTGGTTTTCCAGGGAGCAGCTACTCTTGCTCACAGCATTATGGCCTCAGCTCCTGGACAAATAAGTCAGAGATGAGCTGCTGACATCACAACATCATTGTACCCTCCCCTGTGATGAGGTATGTTCTAGCTGTTCCCTCCACTCTAGACTCCCAGGTCACGTCAGATTACAGATGTTGAACTGGGTTGTCCAGTGGGCAGTGCAGGGCCAGGTTGGTTTCTAGGTGTTACTGCAGTACAAATAACGAATAAAGCCCTTGTACAAAAACAGGAAGGGAAAAGGAACATGATGATTAAATGTGTAAAAGTGCATGTATGTATATATATATAGATCTATACGTATCTCTCACTCTAAATATAAATAGATAGGCAAAGATTTTCAAAAGTGCTTAGTGATTCTAGCCTCCTCTGTTGTTATGTTCCCAATCTGAGATGCCTTAAAGGGGCTTGAGTTTCATCGTGTGTATGCATAATACTTTTCTGTTTATCACTTTAAGGTATGCCAAGTTGAGCACCCCAAATCACTACTTACTTCTGAAAATTTTGGCCGTGAAAACTTAACTGAGATTTTTCAGACCTCACTTAAGGATTGGTTCCATTTCAGTTCCAGTGTAGAGGGAAGTTTCGGGTCTGATCTTATTTTTCCCAAGTGCTTTTCTCATCCCTAAGAAATAAGAGTATACAAAGCAATCATTGGCCAGCGAGCAATCTCATATATTTAGGAGTTTATTTCTTGCTCTCCGAAGTGTAGTACATGATATTTCAACAGACATGGTGGATAATATCTTCCGGTCTGAGAACAGGATTGAGCTCTGTTCTCAGAAATTCCATTAAACAGTCGTTTGTAATAAGTAGCCAAGATTTATTTAGAATAGATTTTTGCTGTCTGCCAAAATAACAATAAGAGCGATTCCCTGGGAAGCAAAGAAAGAAATGAAAGATTCCTTTTATTTTTAATGTGACATTGAAATCCTTAGAGCACATCATGGAAACATAAGTCTGACCGCTTCCTAACCACAGTATTGCACCTCTCACAACCAGCTGTGCCCAAAGAGTGTCCTTGCCCTGGACACAGATTACATGAGAGGAGGAAAATTTTCAAGGAAACAGCGGATACATATTGAAATAATCCAGTATGCAGAATTCTTAGCATTATTATTTCATTATTTACTTGTTAGTGTTTAGTGTTCAAATAGAAAAGAGGGTCCCTGCCCTGAGGCACGCAGAGTCTAAAGCCAGACAGACAGGTAAGCAGAGTTCCACGAAGACAAATAACAAAAGGAATCTTCTATAAAAATCAACAAGATTTTGCGAGCAGTAGCATGTTTTCAGAAATTACATGGAAGTGGAGATGGCAGGGGAAGTATAAAGACATTCAGGAGGATAAACCACACTTAAGGGGCCAAGTCTCCCCAGCAACTCTTCTATGTACTACTTAGACTTTCACCCCTATGGTGTTTTACAAGCTATGTGGAATCACAAAGTCAGTATAGCATCTTTCATCCATGTTTCCCTCTATAGCTATTGGGGTTTTTGTTGTTGCTTTTTAAATGACTAGTTGGTGTACTATACCTCCTCATTAGCAGAGAGCAGTAGCCCTCATGTGTTCTTCTTGTAAAATAAACGTAAATTATTCTGTTCATTCCCATTCAGCTGGATTTGATTTATATTCACCGTGCATTTCCAGAAGCTCATGCAATGCTGGGGAAAGTAATTCTGCAGTCTGTAGCAGCATGCTTTATGCAAATACTGGAAATAATTTTCCACATGCACAGTGAAAAGATTATGTACATTATCTATATGCCAAATTAACTCTAAACTCATGCTTGATATTTTCATTCTTCATTTTATCTACATTTTCTTCATTGTAATTGCTAGATTCTAACTTTAGTGAAGTACGGTTCTTTCCATTTGTACTTCATTTATCCAGAGCGGCTTTCAATACACTTTTTTTTTTTTTAAATTAATTTGACTTTTATATCTGATTGTCAAGCATGCTTCTGAGCCAGGATTAAATCATGCTGGGATATTCTTGACTCTACAAATGACCATTGTATCCAAGCCTTTGATCTCTCCCTATGCTTAAACTAGCGGCTTTTTATGTTGCTCTGCTTTAAACAAGATCAAATTTGGGGCATACCCTTCAATGATAATCCCTAAATGTCAGAAGATTGCAGCACAATGCAAGCACCAAAGGGTTATTACTGGGTTTTAGGATTGAAATGAAGGTGAGTTCAAAATAAATAAATAAATCTTACCTCTAGCAAAAAGACTTATGTTTTGCTACTGTGCAAAAAAAAAAAGTTAAAAATCACAAAAGTATTTGTGTTGTCATTTTAATATTTTCCAAAGATGCCTCAAATGGTAATACCACCCCTTACTATGTGCTGAACATCTACGGAGAAGGGCTAAAAGCATGAAGTCACTAGCAACGGATGGTGCTTAGCTCTAGAGCTGGTAGGGAATTTTCCACAAATGTTTTTTTGGTGGAAAATGCCAATTCCTCAAACCCCAGTCTGTCTATAAGAAAGAGTTAGTTTTGACAATCTCCCAACTGAACAAAACGTTGGAAATGACTTTGTTTCAAAAATTCAGCTTATTTGTACTTTTTAAAAAAAAAGGTTAAAAATAAACCAGTGGAAATTTAAATGAAACATTTTGACTGACCCAATTAAAACTTTTTTCAGATTATCAACTGAGTTTTTTTTTTTGTTTTTTTTTTGTGGGTGGGGGGTGGAATAACAAAAAATTTCAAAAGCTCAAAAATTGTCACAGGTTGTGAAGACAGTTCCTATCCAACTCCTCTTAGCACCTCAGGATTAGGCTCCAGATTTATTTTTAAATGTCCAGTTTTTCTTCAAGCAAGCAAGTTTTGCTGTTTTCGTAATGTTAAGCTTTGTCTGTTACCAAATTTAGCTCTAGATCAAAATGCTGAATACATATTGAGATGCTGTTTTTCAGACTGGAAGTACTTGCATGGAAGAGATGAGAATTTGCACTCAGCTCTAGAGCTAGAATGCTGATTCTGTTCTCAGATCAACCGAAGTAACTCAACAGAGGTCAACAGTATGACAACAATGTGAAATCAGGGCAAGTGATATGAAAATAGGCCAATGACTGACTGAAACTAACAGATTGCATTAATATTCTCTCTCCTATCTAACTCAACTGAGTACTGGGAAAACTACTGTTAGGTTTCAGTTTGTTTTGATGTTGCTTGTCCCATGCCAGCTCTCAAACCATGTCATGGTAGTCATCCAAAACTCCGTTAGCAAAACCAAGGAAGTCAAGACCATGATGTATCTAATAATTCCAAGGTTAAAAATAAGCAGAATATCATCTTCATAATTTTTTATAAAGAAGTTGTAAAGGTCACAAACGTAATTTTGAATGCTTTGCTGTTATCTACATTCAGATATATTAATTACCATTGTCCTGTGGCTGAACTGATGGACTCACACTTTTCATGTCTTTTCATTTAGCAACTTTGATTTGGGAATGCTCTCAGGAGGTGATTCCTCTCACTTTGGTGAAATACTTCTCTGTTCAGTGAATTGGATTGTAACCGTGTCAGTCCTAAGTGTTCAAAAATCATAAGTCAGGTCCCAAAAATCATTGGATTTAAATAAATAAAAAGGTTTCGATTTCTTTTATTTTCCTTCTGGTTTCTGAACAGTTCAGGTGCAACCAGATCAGGATTTTAGACTTTTCTCCACAACCACAAGGGGTAGAAAAGTACTGGGTTTTTTTCCTTTTTTGGTTGTTTATTTCAGCAAAAGCTGAGGTGCTCATGTCATCACTTGCCTCTAGCAGCTGAGGTGTGAAGAAAAACACCCAGTGTCATGAGACTTGTGATCATATCACAAGAGTTGGCAGCACTGAGAGTAATAGTTATTCTTCCTCCTGTCCTGATGGTTTTTAGTCCTGGCTGATGTTGGATGGGAAAAAGAGCTCTGTTGCTGCTGCTAGAGATTTTTAAGGATTTTAGGGGTGACTTTTCCAGCTAGAATTTGCTACATGCCAACATTAAGGCCTTATGCCAACTGGCCACAAAAATTAGTCTATTGCTTTTACTTAAACTCTTGGTCATGCTCAGAGCTTTAATGGCTTTTGTGGCATGTTTGAAATAGGGATATACTTCTGTGATGTTATTGATATGTTACTTATGTCATAAAAAGAAGTGTAGGGGAACAAAATTAATGCAAAAGCTCCATAGGTTCAGTTCAAGCACTTTCTCCTCCTCCACTGCAAAGGTGCACTACAAGTAGGCTTCTGGACCATATAAAGGTAGAGAAGGGATGGGGATCGTTCATATTTGGCCTTATGTCCAAGGATCATAATTATTTTTGTGGCAGAGGGCCATGTCCAGCAAGGACTTTTTCAGGATGTTTCCAAGTGTTAGAACCATTTTTTAAAGTGAGGGAAATGCCATCAGGTTGCAAAATTGGATGTCATGATGTTGCAACAAGTCTTCTCAACCTGATGTTACACAAAATTGCCATTGCAGTCTACCCAGCTTGTAACACTGTAATACAAACAATAAGACATTGTGAAGAAATTTGTTCTGCTGGAGGAACTAAGAAAGATTTCTGGGAAATGTAAATAGGGCTTCTGGAAATATAGGCCATGTCTTAAAAATGTTAAATAAACTCTCACGCTGTATGCTCTGTCCATTGGATGTGTAGTTGCGATTCATGTACTTGTGCCATGAATAACTCAAAGGAAACCACATTAGAGCAATCTCTCTGCAGACACTTTTTTATTTAAATTCTTTTAACATTTTACTTATTCTTGATCTGTTATCACTGTGCTTTCTTCCCAACACTTTCAGATGGGGAGTTTTCCATACCAAATGAAGGCTCATTGGAGAATGGGCAGGCTCTGAGTTCCAGCCAACTTTCACTACCAACCCTGGCAGAACTGAACGGGAGTTCCGCACCTGGGGAACACTGTACATATGAGATGCTTCCAACCACAGATATCATGGATGGGACAGGTAACATTTCTGTTTTAATCTAAGATGCAAAATATAGAAATGCTTCTGCATTGTGCACTTTACACTTTTTAAATCTGGCTTCTGAGGTTTTTGATCTCTTGATACTTAATGTCTAATACACAAATGCTGTTAACAGTCAGGAGTATATATAAGCCAGAACTAGAAACTAGAATTCAAACAATTCAGAACTTGGGGGAAGTTCAGATTCAGGTCCAAACTTCAAAACTTGGTCCCATCTATATGCAAGACTATGAAGTGAGGTTATTACCTTTCTGTAAATGTATCACACGTGAGTAACATGCAGAAATCTGAATGCAAACTAAAATCTTTGTATGTTTCAAGTTTGGAAATTGTATAGATTGTTTCATTTTCTTATTTATATGCTGTGTTCTTTGCTGTTTTGAAAGATTTTGTAATGAAAGCAGAAGCCTGGCCAGTCTTGCACGCTTTCAGATTTAGGGAGACGGGTGTTATGCTTCACTGACCAGGGTAGCAAAGCCAATAGTTTGGTGGGTACTGTCAAGTCCCTAACACGCAGGCTACCTGTGATAAGGAGTTCTGAGGGATTCTCACATGATCTAGAGCAGAATGAGAACATAGTTGAGAAAATGAAAGGGTAGATGATTTATTTTATGGCCAAAGTTTAGACATTTCATAGTTCAAGAGTAACCTCATTTGCTTTCCTGTTCACAAGGTTAGTGCCTCAAGAGGAGCTGCCCAGTATGGAAAGCTCAGCACATGTATTGTGATTTCAGATGTTAGGGTAAATGGATAAGTCAGAAAAGTCTACTCCACCCCATTGAGTCACTGAGTGACAAAGAACTACCTTCACATATGGAATGAGGTCTGGTTGTGGATGAGGGAGTGACAATGTTCAAATTAGCTTTAGGCAGCTCTTAAGATCTCAAGTTTCTGTTTAGATAAGGAGCAACCTCCAAAAAACTATGCAAACTATTTGAACTCTTCTTTTCATGGTATTTCAGCCTATGTGCTGCTGGTCCTGGGGGAGTGGAAGCATGCAAATAAAGAGGGCTCAGGGGAAGCAATCATATGATTATTTGTATCAACATCAGAACAGTTGGGCTTAAGTCTTGGATCAAAGTTAATTTCACTTCTTATTTTGTCTGACGTGATCCACCTATCCCTGGTTCAAATGCCTAGACCCATCCCTTCACCAATTAAAATAGAGAACTGTATGTAAAGAAGTTCTGATTTTGGGAACCTAAAACCCGATAGTTCTAAAGAGGCCATGTTAGTATTCCCTTTTGCAACTTCAGGAAGTCCAGCCAGAATCTCCTGTTGAAGAGGACTTGCTTTAGCATTTAACTTCTGCTTTTGTAGGTCTTGAGATAGCTAACATGGGATGTCTGATGAAAAACAGTGCTCCACTTGAGCTGTGTCTGAATGAATCAGAACTCCTTTGACTTCAGTGGAATGACTCTCAATTCACCGTTTGACTAGAAAGTGGTTACAGTCTTCAAACCCATGCTGTGTATGCTCAGCCATGAGTTAAAAATGCTGAGGTTTAAGTCTTACACGTGCTGAAGAAAAAGCTGTTCAATTATACTGTACAATAGCAACAACGTACAATTTCTATGTCCATTATTTTGGGGGAGACTGAAAATAGAAGGGAAACCACAATACCATTCAAAGAGCAATGGGCCAAATTCAACTCTGCTGTAAAAAGGCATAGCTTCAGAGAAGAAACAGCTACATGAGACAATAACGTTCTTAAGAATATAGATTATTGACTGTGGTGTTGCTTTTCAGCTGTACCACTCAGTTCTACAGCAGATATCAGAAAGCACTTTTGACGCACGTGGCATAGAATATGCCTTTCACCAGCTGTGTGACAGCTATTTCCTATTGCTCCAAAGAGGACGAATGTAAAGAAATGTGTTATCGGTGTAACTGCATATCCATGATCCTGCACAATTAGGATTGCGCAGAGATACTGCCAGAGAGATGAGCAGGACGCCATTGTGTAGACTAGTTACTTGTTTACTGATTGTGTATTGTTACCTGTCTGGAGGGTCTGGGGTTTGACATTTCAAAGCTCTTCATTGTGTTAAAGGTGTGGAACTAAATTCAACTCTGATGTCAGTGAGAGATGTTCCGTTGGT
This sequence comes from Pelusios castaneus, assembly GCA_007922175.1. Taxonomy (NCBI): domain Eukaryota; kingdom Metazoa; phylum Chordata; order Testudines; family Pelomedusidae; genus Pelusios; species Pelusios castaneus. The sequence continues at coordinate 25,163,242 of ML685780.1, forward strand.
TGCAATGGAGACCCAGGGCTGAATTTGGCCTGTTTTGTAGATGTGTGTGTATGTCTCTCTCTCTTTCTCTCTGTGTTGTATGATGTTTGAGTGAAATCTATTAGTCATGTTTTTTAATCTGCACCTCTGTGCTGCTTTTCCTCTCTTACTATTACTGTGACTGCTGCCACTTTGCTTGTAACATTGTTGCGTCTATGATGTGGTTGTGTCCTCCAGTGTCTGAAGAGAGTCCCACATCCAATGAGTCTGGAGTCCTCCTGTCCCAAGATCCTTCAGCTAAACCAATCCTGCTACTTCCCCCAAAAAAACCTGCTGCTTTCCCTGGAGACCATGAGGACACCCCAGTGAAACAGCTGTCCCTCCTCAAACAGCCCCCTGCCCTGCCTCCTAAACCCATTGCCAGGATTGCCAACCACTTAACTGGTAAGTAGGTGTTCCTGAATGCACTGCACCCCAACTTCCTTTAAAGGAACAGTCTACTCCTGCATTGAGAGTTTCAATGTCTTTCTTTGGTAAAGCTGCTCTGTAGATGTTTGCTTAGTATCGATTATTGTGTGTGTGTTTGTGTGTGTCATGGCTGTACAAATACAGCAGGGGCGAGGGCTCTCAAACTTCTTTGTAATATGGACAACAACTTAATAGAGATGAATATCTCCCCTCTCCTCCACAGTCATGCAGGCTACTTACTACTCCTTCCAGCCTCTTAATCACCATGACCAATATGCTCACCAATATGCAACCTCTCCATAGCAAATACAGCAGTGGCTTAGATGGAAAAGCAACGATAAGAAAGTACTGTCATATCTTGAACCATATTTCATGAGATAAGTTTTTTGTTCTTTTTGAAAAACATGAATCAGACTCTTTCCCTTTGCCTTTCATTCTATCTCAAGACTTGTAGACTTTAAGGTCTCTTCCAGCTTTCATCTGTGCTATTCTCCCCACTCTCCCTCTGTTCCTCTCACATACTTATCTTCTGCTTGGTCACCTTCTTTCCCAATTACTCTGCCCTCTGCTTCCCTGTTCCTCTGCTTCCTTGACTGGCTACATGGTCTACATGGCAAGGTACATGGCTACATACATGGCTTTTGTGGCTGGCTGTGGTTACATAATCATTGGCTACACACTCCCCTTCTCCACAGCTTCCCACTAGTGGATCCTATTGGTGATTGACAGCTCCTATTCCCCTAATGGCTCCATTCCAATTCCAGTCCCTGAAGGATGCTCCAGTTTTTGTGGGAGAATTGTAATGGAGGCAGGTTATGGATTCTCCTCTGCCAGATTTCCAGCTGCTTCTACGGGTACCCTGGCCATTCCTTGTCATTAAGAGTCTGGATATCTGTAGAAGCCGTTGGAAGCAAAGAGGAAGAGTAAGCAGTATGTGACCAGTCAACTGTCCTGGGAATACCATCATACCACTGCTGTAGAGAAATATTACAGGCACAGAAACACAAGGACCATAGAATGTTTAGATATTCCTAAAATTCAGGCCTGTTCCTTTTGAGATGTATGTGCACGATTCCTGTTGCTTTCATAGAAAGCAGCACAGGTCAGGATTCTATGAACTCCTGGGTTTTGACTCCCTATGTAATTTGGGCATTTGCCATCTTTTCCCTTCTGATATTAATACTTCCCTGTCTCATAATGGTGTAGGTGAAGATGATCAGTTTCTTTTTATACAATGCTAAATGTTACTTTTTTTTTCTGGATCATTTTGTTTTATTTTGACTGTTATAAGAAAAGACCCCTTTAAGAGAAAGCAGTGCATATTGCTTTTCTCCCCAGTTTCTACATCACATTCTATCCAGATGGCCAACTGATTTGTGCTTTATTTTTGTTCATTTTTATTTGCTTTTGTTCACTTTTATTTGAAATTTATATGGGATTTCTTTTCTTTGCCATCTGCCCCAATTGACTATAAATTGATTTATTTTTTGCCTAAAACTGCAAACCAAAGAAAAAGAAAACCTGCATGGGCAGGTATCAGTCTTATTTACTTCATTTGAGGCTATAGCTGCTTGCACCAGGCCTGGATTTGTTTCCCATCCATTCTTGTAATTCAGTTTACCCCATTTTAGTTATGAGTTATTGCTCACAAATGAAGACACAATGAAAAAAATAACATAAAGGCAAATGTCTTCTGCTAACTATGCATTGCACAGAAACATGAAGAAGATTGAGAAACACTACCCTTCTCATTCAGTTAGCTAGAGAAACAAATGATGGATGGAGATTTGTGCCTGCTTCTTTGCATTTTATAATTCAAACTTGTATAGAGAGTTAAATCTATCTTAAATGATTACTCAAAGGATCAGCGTGTTTAACAGTTGTTTAACAGAGACAACCTTCCAATAAAGGTGGAGCAAAATTGTACTCTGTACTTTGGAGGCTTCTTTGGATGGTCTTTTCGGACAAAGGGTGGCCTAATCATGGTAATTGCTCAGCACTCTCCCACTCACACACAAGCTCACTTGCACATAGACATGATGACATACACTCTCACGTATAGACAAGATTCACACACAAACACAGACATGTCTCTGTGGGAGAGGGGATACAATTTCAGAATTAAACACAAGGCCTTAGTTTAGATTGTAAGTATCTGTTGCTAGAGCTGAAATCTTCACCCGTATACACCCTTATAGGGGTAAATATCTGAGGCCAATTGGTTTGACTTTTTGTTACTGCAGTGAGAGGTAGGGATTAAGACACAAAAATTTCTATATGCCTTATGCTATCTTTTTAGATTATATTAGATTTGTATAATCCCTGAAAATGAGCAATGCGACCTAATAAATCACTCTCATCATGAGAAAGCTAAATTAACCCTATTCTTTTATTAATTACTCCAGAGAGGTCCTTAGTTTGTGTGTGAGAGAATTAATAAAATCAGAATTCTGGAGCTCCAACTGAAGACTTTTCAGGTTTTCATTGCACTTTCTGTGGCCGTTTTTCTATTGAGGATTTTGAGAAGAGAGTGAAGGACAAATTAAGACACACCAAGCATGACTAATAGAGAGTGACAGTAGTTAATGGTCTGGTAGATCTGTGCGAGAAGGATGTGAGAGGAAATGTGATCTTGGAATGAGTTTCATTTCAGGTACACCACTGTTGTGGAGATTGCCTCTGAACAATTATCTTGTTTAAGAAATGTATTTTTATAAAATCAAGTACAGAAGTACCTGAGAATATATTGTTACAAAATGGCTATAGGCCTGCTCAGCAGAGGCAAAAAATAAAAACCATATAAATACCTCAAGTACTGTGGCAGTCCAGTGGCTTAAAAATCAGACCACCTTCTGGTCTAGAAACTTTGGGCCAAATCCTCATAATCTGTATGAAGAGTGACTAACGGGGCATCCTTGAGGGACCATGTGTGGATCAGACAGGGTTAGGGGGACATAAACATCCCCTCCAATAGTAAGTCCATCTCACACATCACCACTTTCTATTCAGGGTTGACCTTGCTCTAACAAATGCACAGTGCAGCAGGTATAAAATAAACAAAAATAAATGTAATTAAATTTTGAAAAAGAAAAAAAAAACCTTAGTTTTACCATGGGAGTGAAAAGAGAGAAAGAGAATGTCACATGGCACTTGGTAATCACTTAGCTCAGTGCTGTTCCAGTATGCACTCCAGTAGTATGTAAATGAGGAGGGTATAAGAACCTGAACAAAAGAGAAACAAGAGCAGGTTTCAGAGCACCTATTGGGAGTAAGACAGCTTCCTCTGGAGACTTTTTACTGAAACAGGACTCGACATCTTTATAGTTCACAGACCCATGTGCCTGCCTGACCCACCCTACAACCATCCATCTTGCTTTTGTGGAAGGAGCAGCCAGAGGAAACTTCTCTACAGTATGTGGAGGGTGTTGAAACTGCCCAAGATACCTCTCTGTCGCCCATTCGCTGTCTTGCATGCTCATAAGATGAGGAAGAAAAAAGCAGCGTTTGCCTCATAATCATCAAGATCCATCTCTTCATAGCGCAAAGCATGTCTCAACCTTGTTTCAATACAGCTATTTCACCACTCTGCATGCATCACTGGCCAAGTATTTTACAATGATCCTTCTGCCAATTTTTAAATATAATAATTAGTGATAAGCCATCCTTTGTCTCTAAAGCCCCTTTCTTCCACCAGAGTCTTAATATACTAATTATTTACTGGGAACATCTTCACCCACTACTAAATCTAAAAGGCAGATAGTATCTCTGGGGTGGGAGGTAGCAGTGTACAGCAGCATTGAACAACCTTTTTGGACAAGAATTGCAGAATATTATGTCTGGTTGAAATTGTAGGGAGAACTTAAATAATCATTTGAGACTGAAGTTGGCTGGTGCTTTAGGATTATTTGCAAGGAGATCTTTAAGGATCAAAACTGCCCCTGTACATTTGTTTTATATCTTACTTGAAAAGCAACACTCCCAGTGTCACAAGGTCTCTGTGTGCCATTGTCCATTAATCCATGACTTCTCAGTACCAAACCAGTGTATTTTTGGGATTAACTCAACCACACTCAGATCAAAAGACTGAAATTCTCTGAAAAATCTTGGAGCAAAACATTTAGGGCCCAACTGTTAGATCTGTGTAAATCCAGAGTCCAGTTTTACATTTGGTGTAACTTTGATCAGAAACTGGCCCTTTAATTCAACAATCACATTAGAACTTTTAAAAATCCTTTTAGCATCTGTTCAGTTATCTCATTCCCTCCACTGTGCATTGGAGGAGGAATTTTGTCACGTTTCTGGTTCTAAGCACCTGCAATCTGGTTGTGTCTATATACAGTAAGGGTCAGACAGTCAGCTGGCTGAACAACAGCGATAATTTAGATAGAGAGCAACTGGCCATAATTAGAAGTGAACATTTAACAGGGAAGGAAGTGTTGTAAGTCCATAAAAATAACTGCTGATAATGTGGAACTGCCAGGATTGAACTCCAGAGCACTGGATGTAAAGGCCTAGTAGATAATCTCCACTACCAACAGTATTTTCTAACCCAGTATTTGCACATATCTGGGGAAGCTCCTCTATAGATGAGTCCATTGACGCATGAGCCCTCTGCTCTGTCATACCTCCTCCTGCTTTCTACACCACTGTACATGCTGCTTATTCAGTTTGGGGTAAATTCCCCCCCACCCAGTGCATACTCTGAATATGCTCTTGCGAAGGATGCAGCAGAACAAAGCAGAATGAGAGAATCATCTCCCCCAGTTTGCAGAATGGCAGTGGATTGGACCCCAGGATTGTAGTTGCTTTCACAATTCCTATGGGCTGTTTAGAGAGCAATAGCCAGTGAGTCAAGGTAGCATGCAGAGAGTCCCTGCGATTTTGGGCTTGATGGCATTCAGGGTGTGCACACCCTCTGCATATGCCACCAAACCCTGCCCCCACTTCTACTGCACACACTGGACAGAAGAGGCACAAAAGATTTGGGGGCCAAGATTAACCTATGTGGTACATGTGCAGCTCCCACTGCAGGCAATAGGCAAAGCTTGTGTCCCAGGGACTGGGTTAACTAGACCTCTAAACCCTCCTGCTCTTTTTGAGTGTGCACCCTTGCAGGGCTCAGGCCTTGAGTTGTCACCTCTTTTTTTCATGTGATTCTCCCACTCTTGGTCCAGGCCTTGGTTTGCCAGCCCCTGGAACTCAACGTGACTGCCTCAGCGAGCCCAAGGTAGGCTCAGTACATGCAATGTTGGTCCTTGAGACCAGTGTCAAACTTCTTAAAGCAGAGTGATGTTCATTTAGACCCAAGGACTTTGAGAGAAAAGGTCTTAAAACGACAAGCAGATGATTTGTGTGTCCTGCTTACCTGGTGTCTATTCATTTTCCGCATGGATATAAGCTTCGTGCACATAACCCACAACCTTTATTGTCTTTCTTTTTCTTCCAAGGAGAAAATAATAAAGGCCTTGGGAGAGTGGGTGATGTAGGAAGCTTAAACCCATGTGTAAAATGGATAGACACCAGGTAAGCAGGAGACACACACATAATTTGCCAAAGACCCCATTGAATTAAAGCAGTATAGACCTATGATTAGCATTCCGCTAATAATCTCAGTGACTAGGTTACATACAGTATTCATAAAATTATTATATAGCAGCTCCATGTCCACCACAGAATGCAGGTTTCTGAGAGCAGAATTTGACCCTTCGTTATGGACCCGATCAAAGCCTCCTGATGTCAGGAAAAGTCTGTGGTTGTTTTGGACCAGATCCTCATAGGCCTCGGCTACACTGGCGGTGGCATGTAGACTGTGTGTGGCTACACACCGCAGTCAAAAGCAGGCTGTGTCCATGCTAAAGGGAGCAGCTACATGCATCAGGGAAAAGTTCTGGCAGCAGGGAGGCAGTGGGAAACGGCTGCAGCAGCTCCCAATTGCTGGAGCCTTTCTGTGCCGCAGAGAGCTACCAAAGCCTTTCAATGGGGAAAGGATCCGGGGCAGCAGGACACTGTTAAAAGTAGCAGTGTAGACATGGGAGGCACTGCTTAGGCGAGTAGACAGCCATGTAGGATGCATTTCTTAAGGTTCTGGCATGTCTTTGCTCATCTAAGCAGTGCCTCCCCGTCTCCATAGCTGCCTATACCCATGCCAGGGCTGTAGGCACTGTATGTAACGTACATGCCTCTGTAAGGGTAGGCATAGCCTAAACAGATCTGGGAAGTAGGGCTAGAGATGTCAAATGACTTGCCCACATTCAGACCATGAGCCAATGAACTGCCAGGAATATAGCTCCGATTTCCTGATTCCCATTTCAAGGTCCTGCTCACCGGGCCATGCTTCCTCCTAAAGCCATGCCGGCTTTTACAAACCACAGCATTCACTGCTACAAGAGATCACTGTTACATACTGGAGTAAGATTTAAAAGGGAACTGGATACTTACGACAAGTAGTAACATTCGTAGTTATAGGTATACTTCAACAAGGGTAATAAAAGCTCATGCTTTGGAGCATCAGCTGGTCACCATAAAAGTGGGAAGGCATTTTTCCTCCCAGGAACAGGATGGTGCATTTGGCCACATTGATGATGAAAAAGAGGAAGGGGCTGCCTTCTTCATGGGTCTGTGCCCCAGTGCGGTGTGGCAAATTGTCTAATGGTCTTACGTTTGTATAGAAGTGTAGGCAGTGCCATAAACAGTAACACCGTTTAATATTCTAGTGTTATTTGCATTAATCCAGCATAACAAGGATCCGATCAACCAACTTGCTCACCAACTTGCTCCTAATAGTGCTATGGGGAGTTGAACTCTTGCAGAATTGGGCCTATTGCATACAACATTCCATACACAGGAATTCAGTCAGAAAAAATGAATCACAGGACTGTTTGCTACTTTCCTGTCATTTCAGTGCTTTATGCAAAGATCTAAACTGCAGGAACATTCTACTGGGAGGACTTACTGCTTTGATTTTTTTTGTTCATTCTTTCCCCTCCCCTGCTTGTTATTCACCTAGTCTTGTATATGTATAATACATATTCCCTTCTAGGGACTGTACATATCCCTGTCCATATGGTACTTAAAAAAACATTGTGGAGTGAAAAAGACTATCAAATATGATTGGATCAATCTAATACGTTAATTACAATCTCTTACACACATGGATCAAATTTTCCTCTCATTTACGCTAGATGAGTTCTACTGCAGACAATGAGGTTTCCATTAGTTTGATTGGAGAGGAGAAATTTGCTCGTGACCTTGGACCAACTCCTGAGTACCTTTTTTATTCAGAACTGTCACTGAACTGACAGCTTAGTCAAATTTTCAGGACAAAATGCTCCTTGTCACCAAGTGAATGCTCCTTTCTCTTGGTAGTTATTTTTCTTTGAAGTAATTTTTCCTGATAGATAAAAATTGTTATGATAAAGGGCAGACAAGTAAACTTTGTTGCTGCACTGGTAGATTTTCATGACTGTTTTTCCAGGATGTGTGGACATCAGGTTAAAAACCGGGGGCCAAATTCTTAGCTGATGTAAATTCGCATTGCTCCATTACTGAAGTCAGTGAAGGTATGCTGATGTACTCTAGCCCCATATGTTTAAACAAAAACCAAATGTCCTTACCTGTGTTATGAACAATATTTTAGACAATTTAACCTGAATTTTACAAATCTCATTCACTCTGTATGCCCTTCTGCTTTTCGCTCAGCAATGAAAATAAACGAGTGAGATTTGCTTTCTAGTGCCAGTTCTCAGAGACTATCCCAAGCTATAGTCCCCCAGAGCAACAGTGGTTGGGCTGAAAAACCTAGCAGGGAAATATCTTTATTTAAAATGAAAAAAATCCTTTGCACTTTAATGCTTTATTTTAAAAATGGAAGCGTTTTTGTGCCTCAATCAACCTCTCAAATTCCACTTACTACCAAAAAGAAATCAGACCTGTTTTTTAGTGCTCCAGGAACTCAGGAAGGAGCAAATCTCATCTACTCCTCTGGCTTTTCCTCAGTCAGGAGTATAAATGAGCAGCTTTGGTGGATGGTATCACGACCTCTCCATTGTGGATGTCTCCTGTACTTCATATGCAAGTGAATGTCTGGGCTTAGGTCAGCACTTCCTTCCAGAATACCATTCCTCTGTGACCTAAAGCTGGTCACTGAAGTGCTCCAGAGATGGGCCAAACCGAGCATCCAGATCAGGATATGCCATAAGTTTAGTGAAGTGCAGATCTGGATCCAGGCTTTGTAACTCAGGCCCATCTTTAGCAATAAGGTATCCTGGAGCAATAATGTAATAAAATGCTTTGTTACTACAAATCCCATAGGAGCCTTATTCTCAGGGGTTTATTCAATTTATTTTTTCTTGTCTCGTTTTCTTGAAGTCAGTGTGTGCTTTTATACAGGGCATAAAGATAAAACATACACAGTTGCTCAGCATGTATGCATATGAGAGACGTGACAGCTCAGACTGCTCTGCGTTTGGGTAATAAAAAACCCACCAAATTTCTAATTGCAAAATGTAGAAATCGGTCCTCTGTAGGAGAGTGACTGTGCAGTGAGTGGCAGAGAGGGATTTCATGTTTGCTGGCAAATTCCAGGGCCATATTCAGCTCTGGTAAAAGTGGTACAACAGGTATTGACTTCAGGGACACAGCATGGTCTTGTATAGTGTTTCTCAACATTTTTTATTCCTATACTATTGTCAGGGAGTTGTCAGGGACTGGAGCTGGTCCATGGACTGGTCATTGAAAAACATGGCTCTGGTGGATAGGACCCACTGGGTGGGGAATCAAAAGACTCGTATTCTGTTCCTGGCTGTCTGTTTAAATTGTACAATTTTGGGGCAGATTCCATCTCTGACAATATGTATGTACAGTGCCTAGTGCCATAGGGCCCCGACTTCAATTGGAGCCTCTAAGGGTGCGTCTACACTTGGAAATTAAGTCGACTTAAGCTTGCTTAAGTCGACTTAATTTACTCTGCGTCTGCACTACACTTTCCTTAAGTCGACTTAAGCAGCTGCTTAAGTCGACTTAAGGAAAAATTAAGTCGACTTTGTAAAACCTCCTTTTAAGTCGACTTGCTGCTTAAGTCGACTTTAAAAAGTCGACTTAAGCCAGTGTAGATGTGGAGTAGCCCTAAGTCGACTTTAAGTCAACTTAGGGGGCTCCAGGGCTTCCCCACTGCCCTCCCTGCCAGGGTGGCTTGCACAGCCACAGCCTGCCATGCCCCCCCCCAGGGCAGGGCAGAGCCCTGCCCACCCTGCCCCTATGCCCTGCCAGGGTCCCTGTCCTCCTTTGCCCCATTGTACCAAGGTACAATGGGGCAAAGGCTGAACCCCCTGGCACTTGGCAAGGGGTGCCCCCCCCCCGCCACTGTGGACCTGTCCCAGGTCCACCTAGCCCCTACAAGTTGACCTAGGCATCCAGTGTGGGTGCTCTAGGTCGATTTTTAGGGTCTTCTCTAAGTTGACTTATAATTTGAGTGTGGACATGCTAAGTCGTCTTAAATTAACAAGTGTAGACATAGCCTAAGTGCTGTGGTAGAACTCCTCTGATAGTAATTAGTAGTAATGTCAAACCTGAATTTGGTCCCTGGTCACTGTTGTCTTCTAGCTAAGTGTCTTTTTTCAGTTTGATAGCTCTGGAGAGGTGCTGCTCCCTGGGAGCCATCTGTACCCTCGATTTGGCCCCACTGCTGACATACAGACACCTAGGCAAGCAATTATGGCTAGGTAGCACAACTATGAAGATTTGTGGAAGAGCTTTTAAAACACGGGATGCGGCTCCCGAATGTGGGACGGCCTTTGAAACCGGTGCAGCTTATTTGCTGAGTCAATAGGAGCTGTTGGCACTCTTCATTGTATTGTAGCAAGGTGCATGAACTCAGATAACAGAGACTCCATAGCATGAGCGCTGTGCTACCATTCCTCCTTTACAGAGTCTGAGTGCCAGGAGAGTGCCAGATTTGAAAGTGTTCATTCAGGTCAGGCCCTCTCCCAGCCTCAGGAGGCCTTTCTATCTCCCTCATTCCCCATATCCTCAAACAACATCAATCCATAATGTATACTCCCACCTTCTCTTTTCCCCCGACCCCAGGTGGCTGCTAGTTGGTGGCTTTCCTCACTCTCAAACCTCCAGCTTCTCTCACTGGCTCTGTTACCTTTTAGAAAATTTCATAATGCAGCCCAGCAAGTCTTCTTCCACCTGCTGAGCTCAGGCAGCCAATGCATTGATATTCCATCTGCTTAGGATGACTCCATTACACGCAGCTCTGAGGCCTTATCCGGTTCCCATGGAAGTCAATGGGAATCTTTCCCCCACCCCCCATGCATAAACCCCATGAAATTATGTACTTTTGAAGAATCGTGCATGGGGTTTAAAAGGTTAAAATCCACAGTATGGGAATCCAGGACAGAATCTGTTTGCCAGATGTTTTACAAAAGAATAAATTAGTCCTACAATTTTTTCTCCATCATTCATGATTTTTTTTTCTTCTGTGTAATTCTGCTGCATAGAGTGTTCTGCAGGTTAACCAAACTGAGCCATGTGGTGTGCAGTAGTAGGAGGAGCCGGAAATGCCTGAGTTTTAATTCCTGCTGGGGGGGTGATGAATCATTCTCTGATTTTGGGCACCTCAGCATTCTACCTCATGTTACTGGTCTGTTTAAATTGGGGATAATAACAAAGAGCCCACATGGATATTATCAGGATTAGTTCCTGGTAGAAAGATGAAAAGCACTATGTAGATACTGTGATTAAATGAAGTTATTTAAAACATATATTATTGAGAGTCCTCGAATGTTTTTGGGAGGCTCAAGAATGATGCAACCTGACAACTTCCTGCCTGAAAACCATTTGGTGTTATAAGGTACAGGATCTTCTGTCACCAGCAGGAAAGGGGTAAGTCCAATGCAGCTTTACTGGTGTCTTTACTGGCAACCGTTGTGCCTGATTATCTATGTAGATATTGTGTTCTGCTTTTTAATACCATAGAAACTTATCTCTGTGCCTCTCATTCTTGTGTTTTAGATCCTGGCGCTCCTATGAAACTGCCTTGTATGCCAATTAAACTATCGCCTCCGCTACCTCCAAAGAAAGTCATGATTTGCATGCCTTTAGGGGGGCCAGACCTCTCTCTTGCATCCTATTCCATGCAGAAGAGTTCCCAGCAGCCTTTGGCGCCACACCACCATTCTGTACTGCCATCCCAGTTAGCAGCCCACCAGCACCAGCTTCCATATGGCAGCCACAGCCAGCACCTGCCTTCTGGATCCAGCTCATTACCTATTCACCCTCCAGGGTGCCGGATGATAGACGAATTGAACAAGACACTGGCCATGACCATGCAGAGGCTAGAAAGGTAATGGTTGATTTTTTTAAAATATTGATTTATATTGTGTCGTCATGGCATCATACTATATATAATATATTGCACTTCTGGAGGCACTTTCATCTGAAGATTCAAAACCTTTTACACAGTAAAGTCATTATTGGGGCAACTGAAGCACAGAGAAACTAAGTGACTTGCCCAAGTTGATGCAGTAGATTAGTGGCAGAGTCAGGAATAAAACTCAAATTTCTTGCTCTAGCCATTAGATCAGTGGTTTTCAAACTTTTTTTCTCAGGACCCAGTTGAAAAATATCATTTATGCCCACAACCCAACAATTACATCTTCAAGCAATCCATTCCAGTCTTTCGGCAGCAGCAGCAGGGGGCGCTGTGACACAGTACTCAGTAGTGGGTCCCGACCCATGGTTTGAAAACCACTGCTTAGATTATGCTGCTACTAGATTTCAAAGCTCTTAGGAGTCTGCTGTTTTGCAACAACATAACACGTTTCCAAATAAACCTTTGGTTACATGGAAAACAAAAGAAAAATAAAACAGGAAATAAAGTGAAAGATTTAAAAAGGAACAATAAAAGCCAAATATGTTGCACCACCAAAACATCTTTATGCTGCTGATGGGCTGGAGGGAGCACGTGATAACTTGTGTAAGCCATTTATGGTTTTTTTAATGTAATCTAAAATGCATCTGGTAATAAAATAAAATAAGTGTGTGTGTGCGTGCATGCGTGCGTGCGCACGCACGCACGCATGCGCACTCCCACAATGTAACAACGCTGCTGTTTAGTAGCAATTCCAGTTGCAGTCTACAAAGGATATACAGAATATAATGCCATTCCATAAATGATTCCCACATACGTATTTTGTACAAAGGGAATCAACTGAATGCAGAATGTATCCCACTATATTGATTTCTGTGCAGGGACTTTCAAAGCTTGTCCCTGGTCAAAAGCACAGGCTTCAGAACAGCAGCTCTCTGGCTTTGAGCAGGATACCCGGTTTAACAGGAGCCTTGTAGGGGTTCTCAAGGAGGGTAGATGCAATATCAAACTATATGACATGTGGAAACCTCTGCCTGGAGAAACCGTCTCCATATGCTGTAGTGCAGAACTTAGGCCCCTGCAGGAATTTTTACACTGAATTCTTACAGTCCAAAGGAATCAATAAATACAGGTGCCTAGATCTCCATGCTCAGTCCCTCTTGGTGACAGATCAGTCCCCAGTATAAATTAGAGCAGTGGTTTTCAAACTTAGGGTTGGGACCCAGTACTGGGTCACAGACCCTCAAGGCACTGGATCACGGCACCCCCTGGTGCCACCGCCAAAAGACTGGAATGCATTGCTGAAAGATGTAATTGCTGGATCGCGGGCATAAATGATTTTTTTCAACTGGGTCCTGAGGAAAAAAGTTTGAAAACCAGTGCATTAGAGCAATCTGAATGCTGCTGTAATTTGCATACAGGAGAATCAGCTAAATGGACTGTGAAAACACAAGGAAGTGGTTGGGCAGTTCACCTTGGACAGTTTTATTTAAATTAATACGGGAACAGGAAATTATATGGCAAACCAAACATTTGCAGTTTAAATAGACAAGAGGGTCATATCCTTCTCCAGGCTTCTAGCACTGCCACAGTAGAAAAAGAGACCTTTATAGCTGCTCTGAAAGGGCAGTTGTAGATTTCACCAGTGTAAGGGAATCCTAAAGTGGTGTGAGGTTGGCTGGCTTATAGTGGGAGGTTCCTGTTGCCACAGATAAGGGGCTCCAGTTGTGAGGCAGGATGTAGCAGGCTATGGGCACAAGTCACTCTAACAAGGGTAGAGATTTGATGGAACCATTGTCCGGCCACCTTTCTCATAGGCCAGCAAAGCCTGGCACGTGCATTTTGCAGAATTGGCTGCTTCCTCCTGAGGTATGATATAATGTACACGCTGCTACGTGCCAGGAAGTGTAAAGAGGGGCTGTGTCTTCCTGAGTTTCCTCTGGAGAAGTGCAGCTCTGCACCATTCCTAGCACAAGTCTGGGTGTTAATTGCACAATCTGGCCAAACGCACTTTCAAGCTGCACTTCATTATTGTAAACCCAAAGATATTTCTCTTCATATGA